>JAMWET010006765.1:0-77500 GCA_024036415.1 Prochilodus magdalenae
CTGTAGCTTTCTCCCCGTAGGAAGAGTGAGTCTAGTTTAAGAACCACCCATTGCAGGTAACACTGAAGGAACCCATGGTAACAGCAAAGAGAACCTACATATGACTCCATAAACTGCGAAAAGCCCTTTACTCAATACCCACCATCAGAAAATCACTGAAAATAATGGTTTTTCATGGAAGGACGCCACAAAGGAACAACTGCTCTCAAAAAAAGAAACATTGTGGCCCCATCTCTATTTTGCGCAGAACACCTGATGTTCCACACGCTTCTGGGAAATTGTTTCCGACGACAGTTAAGACACAACAGACTTTCTGGGTGTAACTCCCAAATGCTATGATGGGCATTAAACAACAGCGAAACCTCATCCCAACTGAGAGGCACATTGGAAGGGAGCATCCTGTTTGGTGGACTGGGTAGGCTGCCTCAATGACCTGGACGCCTCACGATTATTAAAGGAACAATGAATTTAAGTGTGAGCTTTTTACAGGAGAGTGTGGGGGGCGTCCCATGGCCTAAAGATGCAGAGATGCTGGGTATGCAGTAATGACAATGGAATTGCCAATTCTTTTTTTTTTTTGCATGTTTGTCCTCTTAAATGACCAAGATCTCCCAAACAATATAACTTTAGTCAAAGACAACACAAGTAAAGACAAAATGCGTTTTTAAAATGGTTTTTATCCAAAAAATCCAAACAGGACCTGTGTGAAAGTGAGGGGAGTATTTTGCCCCCTAACCTAATAACTGATTGGGGCCAACCTTAGCAGTAACTAACTTGCAAATCAAGGATTATTATAACTTTGCGTAATTCTTTCACGCGCTGTGAGGAATTTTTTTGGCCCACATCTCTTTGCAGAATTGTTGTAATTCATGCATTGGAGGGTTTTTTTCATGAACCAGCCTTTTGAAGCAGGCCCCAGCATCTCAATATGATTCAGTTCAGGATTTTGACTAGCCACTCTAAGTCCTCATTTGTTTTTTTCCTAAGCAATTCAGAGGTGCACTTTGCATGGTGGGTTTTGGATCATTGTCCTGCTGCAGAAACAAGCTCGTTTCCATCTTGCGTCACGATGGTCGACATTCTCCTTAGATCTTTGGTAGACAGCGGAATTCGTGGTTCCATTTATCAATCAGCAAGTTTCCGCTCCTGAAGCAGCCAACCAGCCCAGACATCACACTACTACCCCACCACCATGTTTTACTGTCTGGTATGATTTTCTTTTTCTGAAATGCGGTGTTACGTTTACGCCAGATGGTAATGGGACACAGACCTTCCCCTAGAGTTTCAACTTGTGTCTTGTCAGTCCACCGAGTATTTTCCCAAAGTCCTGGGGGATCATCAAGCATGGTTTTAATCGCAAATTGAGACGAGCTTAGTTCTTTTTGCTTAGCAGTGGTTTTCATCTAGGCACTCTGCCATGCGGCCATTTGTGCCCAGTCCTTTTCTTACGGTGGGGTCATAAACGTGACCTGAACTAAGCAAATGAGGCGCTCCGTTCTTGGATGCAGTTGTGGTTCTGTGGATGAGTCGTCGCTGCGCTCTTGGGGTAAGTTTTGGTCGGCCGACCACTCCTGGGAAGTTTCACCATGTTTTCATGTTTTTCGCCTTGGTGGATAATGGCTCTCACCGTAGTTTCTGGAGTCCCAAACTTAGGAATGGCTTTATACCTTTTCCGACTGATAGATCTGAATTACTTTTCTTTGTTTCGAATTTCTTTGAATCCTTGGCCTGATGTCTAGCTTTTAGAGTATCTTTTTGGTCTACCTTGGCTTTGTCGGCACGTCCTATTGATGATTTCTTGATTAGAACAGTCTGTGGCAGTAATCATGCCCTGGGTGTGCTAGGGAAATTGAACTCAGGTGTGATAAACACTGCTATGGCTTTAACTGGGGGGCAAACACTTTCAACACCTGGGCCTATGTAGTTTTAACCCTTTAAACCTGTACCTTGATAATAAAACCCTTTTATTTAAAAACTAGATTTAAATGTTACTTGTGTTATGTAAATTTGTTTGATGATCCTTTGATGACCAGTAAGATTGTGACAAACATGGCAAATAAAAAGAAACCACTTTTTCACACCACTATATATAGATATAGCGAGAGAAGAGAGAGAGAAGAGAGAGAGTGAGAGAGAGAGAGAGGAAGACAGACAGAGAGAGCTGGAGAGAGACAGAGAACAGGGGACAGACAGGGAGAGAAAGAGAGAGAGAACAGAGAGAAGAGGAGAGAGAGAGAGAGATAGAGAGAGAGACAGGGAGAAAGATAGAGACATGAGAGAGGCCAGCGACAGGAGAGAAAGAAGAGAGAGACGAGAGATAGAGAGAGTAGAGAGAGAGACAGGAGAAAGAGAGAACAGGGAAGAGACAGAGACAGGAAGATGACAGGAGAGAGACAAGACAGAAAGGACGAGACAGGGAGAGAGAGAGAGAGAGAGAGGAGGACAGAGAGAGAGAGAGAGAGAGGGAGGGAGGGAGAGTAAGGGAGGAGAGAGGGATAGGGAGGTGCAGAGGGAGAGGAGAGGGAGAAGTTGTGTTTGTGTACAACCTAAACTAGATTCTTTCACCTCTGAAGACAGTTCTAACACTGCTTCAGTGTTGTGTGCTGTAGTGAAAGGTGGGTTACCTGTGTGTTGACAGGGGAACTCCACCGTCTCCTCAGACTGCTGAAAACAGAAGTTAGCTTTGAAGCTCTGAGTTACAGTGCTGCTGAAAGAGGCGGGGAACTTTGAAAAGAGACTCTGTGGAACATGTGTCTGCTGTGCATTATATTCTGCAGGTTTTAGGGTTTTTTTTGTCAGTGTCTCCACAGAAACGAGGCTAGACAGAGCCGTGACAGCTGTTGACACAGAGGTGTAAAACCGTCTGGTGCGTTTCCGTGAGGGGAACTGGCATCAAGCGAAAGCTGGGAAAAGGAGGTGGGGGAAGACGTACAGCGCCTGCAGCTCGGCTATCGAGTACAGATGAATAAAAGTTCAGGCTATAATGTTATCTGCTATGGAGGATGTGTGGGGAAAAAGGAAAACTCAAGGTGAAACAGAGGAACACAACACGGAACACAACTCTCCCAGCAGCGAGCACTTCAGCCGGGTGTGCTGGTACCTTTGCTAACAGGAGGAAGCCAACATTAGCCTAAATGTGCCTTTCTGAATTATTTGGTTGTTTTTTCCCATCATTGTTATATCTATCTATCTTTCTATCTAGATATATAAATGTGTGTTATAATGTTCTGTCCAAAGAAAAACATGTACCAACCATTTTTTGTCGTTTTCTCTTTCATGCATCATTTGCACACGGGAGTCACAGCAGCTGCTGTTTACACTGAGTGAAATCTCATGTTGAACGGACCACACCGAAGTGGCCTAAAACTGTTTGAAAAGACCTCTGGTTCCTTTGCTTGCTTAAAGAGTTAATGGGTTTTTGGCCTGTCCCGTAAAGTTGCCAGTTTTGAGATACTGTTTTTCTTTGGACAGTGACGATATATAACATTACCATCCGTCGCGGTCCAATGAAAAACATGTATTCCACTTTTGTCCTTTTTGCTTTTATGCTCATTTGAAACCGTCAGCTGCATTTACACTGTGTCAAATCGTATGATTGAATGACCTGAACAGAAATGGCCCAAACTGTTTGAAAGACGTCTGGTTTTCCTAGACCTTACATTAAAGTTTAAAATGAAAGTTTTGTCTCTCCTTTAAAGTTGGCCATTTGGAGATACTTGTTTTTTTTTCTTTGGACAGTGACGATATATTCTTTGACGTTTACACGTAACAGTGCCTACATGACTTAACCACCGCCCCTTTTCTCCGGACATCTCAAGAAACACACTTTTCTTCATCCTCTGACGTAAAACAAACACAGCTTTTACTGTTTTTCATACACTTGTTTGTCCAACGGTTTTTTTTTGTTGGTGGGTGGGCACTGCACAGATGAGCAGAAACCCGCCCCATGAAAGAACAAGGGGGATGGACTGATTGTTAGTACAGCAGATCTTGCTCTGTCCTGGTTTTCTGACTATTCTAACGCTACTGCATGACTATTCACTTTGTAAGTTCGTTAGGCAATACGGCATGAGAACCCGCCCTGCCCATAACAGCCCATTAAAGTGAGGGGGGTTGGGGGGGCTTACCATCCTCCCCCCCATCCCCCTCCCCATCTGTTCCACTCAGAAACTTTGGACTTTTCCTTTAGCATTCCGGAGCATCGCTGAAGCCTCATAGCCCACACAGCCGGCCTGTTTCCTAAACAGCACAAAACACGAGAAACCCGAACCGGCACTCGCCCCGGCTCCTTACGCATCCCCCCTGCGTCCGGACGAGTCACGCGCACGCCGAGGGGCAGCATAAAAGTTTGCGAGGGTGTGTTATGTGAAAGCAGGCTCTCTTACCTGTGAGCGCGGCCATCGGGGTGCAGACTCAGGAGGGATTAAATATAAAGTGCATCACGACAAAAGTGGAGGGACGTTTTTCCGTGAGGGCTTGGGCTTCTCCCGGCGATGCATGGGCTGCAGGCGCCGCCGCCGAAGAAAAGCGAGGAGTGAAAAGGAGAGAGAAAGAAAGACAAAAAGACAGAGAGAGAGAGAGAGTGGAGAAGCAGGAGAGGGAGATCGAGAGAGAGATTGCGTTAGGTGTCCGGGTGAGGGGGTGAATCCTGTGCGCGTAGCCCGCCCGCGCGCGCGCCTCGGTCACTGGGGGCTTTTTTAGTCTCTGAGCTCGTGGCAGTTCCAAGTCCGACTGCAGTGGCCAAACTCTGCGCCCACACACACAACTCTCTCGTCGTCGCGAATGGAGAGGGCGGGGATCAGGGTCTGAGTATGGGCAGCCCGACACCCCGGGGGTAAATCTGTGCAAGAAAATTCACCACAGAAGTTGCACCGTGGGGAGTTTCACCAGTGCTCCGAGAGAGAGAGAGGGAGGGCGAGAGAGATGAGGACTGTGGCGCTGTAGCCGAGTAAGTAGCAGCAGCAAGCAGCTCGGTTAAGCCTACTTTTTAAGCTTCTCCCCTGCCCCACGTCACCCGCACCCCGGGCTGCCACACTGTGCAAGACCCAAACCACACCGAAATAACACCCCAAACATTCCGTAGACGACAACACGCTTAAACTGGGTTAGTATGTACACACACACGGCACAGTTAACATTTTGGGCTTGATCTGGAAAAGGGCAATGTTATGCATCGCACAAGCACACACAGAGGTTTGTATTCCCTGTCCTTTGTGGGCCATTTCCATTGGCTTCTGTGCTGTGAGGTGGTAAAAGTCATCAATCACACTTCTGTCATACAGGAAGGCAGAAAAGCTCTTAGAAAGCTGTTCCCAAAAAGTGGAGAGAAGTTATAGAAGTAGCAGGGGCTGACCTTCTGAGAGGTTTACAGTGCTATTATTCAAGCTTAGTACATCCAGCAGAAGTGGTCCGTTGTGTTACTACCCCTTTTGGGCTAAAAAATGAAAGGATAGAAGTGGAAATCTGAAGGAGAGAAGAAAAAAAATACCACAATCTGACCGGGGGGGGCAATAACAAACCACTTTTGTTGCAAATAGACTGAAACAGAAGTTAAAAAGGATTGTGGAGAAAGTGCACACCTGTCAAATGTTTTCTAGACTTTAATGTAATACATATACACTGATCATCCTCAAAAGAATAGCTGCCACCCAGGAGGGAAGTGTGGGATTGCAGTGCTGTTGGGAAGGAAGATAATGGTCGACACCAGAAACAATAAATAAATGATACATTTACACACTGGTATGGGCAATATGTATTGAGCTACATGTACAGAAGTAGTGTCTCTCACGGATGGCGTCCAGGCCGTCATGTTTACTAATGGCAACAACACCAGACAGTATCGGGGGCATAGAGGTTTCCTAATGGTGCCCTATTATAATCCATCCCACGCAGCTTGAATATCCTCACAGTTTGTGCAGGTTTTTGCGGTAGTGGCGGAGTGACACCCAGGACAAAGCATGACTCGTCACTGAAGAGCCCATCCATGCTTACGTCACATGTTCCAGCTGTGTGAAAACTGATCATTCACTGACGCGCGCACGATGTGAAACCTACCCACCAAGTTCCTTTCCTGACCAAGTCGATTCCTTCTGGGTGAAAACCTTTTTTACCTAACCTGGTCTAACTTCACATCCCCCTGATGAAAAAACACATCATGGACCATCGTCCAAAACACAACACATCGTCTGTTGTTGGGACAAATTCTCATATCTCTGTTTTTGTCGTGTTTTCCCCGTTTCTAATAGAAATTCCAAGGAACCTGTATGTTGTGTGGAAATTTCAACGCAAATGGACCGAAAGAAATGGGCCATTAGAAGTAAGAGTGTGTTTTTGACTCCTCTCAAATTGGAGATAAGAAGGCTGTGCCGCAGGTTTGAGTGGAGCTCAGCAATGCTGGTTCCCCCAGCAGAGCAGGGGCAGGAACCAAAAGGAAATCTTTAGGAAGTTTACTGATTCCCCACCCCTATAAAAAGCTACAATCTTTGGTTACACAAAACTGCCAGATGTCCCCACAACAAAACAGGACAAACATACAAAACACCACCACTCTGATACTCAAAAACGACCTGTTTGCCTCCAAGAAGCTGACTGACTAATTACAAAGCACCCAATTCACTTAATGGCTCCTAAACGGTGGGCACGTTTACTGCAGACCAAATCAGCTCTCGTTATTTACCACCAGAAAACCAAACCAAAAGCGCAGAGATTAACAGATGATAACATCTTCTAGCTTGTGTCCGGTTCTTTGGAATACAGCTCAGTCCAAACTGTCAGTTCTATGTTCCACAGAAAATGATAGGGATTCAAAGGATTTACAACCCATTTCAAACCACACACACACACACCCACTCCAAGACCACCATAAGCCACAGGCCATCAGTCTCAATAACGGCTGGAGTGTGAACATTTAAATGACACACTAACGATTTACAGATTGAACACAGGCATGCGTTCTGAGAACTGAAAATGCAGCGTGCGAGAAGAAAGCTAAGATGCATGTTCTGAAGTGTACACATAGACAATGTATAATATTGCATCATTCATGAGAGTTACAGGTGAACTGGAGACCAGGCATATACAGAGCAGGCCTAGAGCGTACACAGATCTTACCAGGAGGAAATATCTGTGTAAACAAGTGTTATTGCCCCGGTTATGCATCCCTTTCACCATACACCATCTGGGAGAAACAGAACGCGTGCATATGCACAGCTGTATAAGAGACTAAACCCAAAATCTGAAGAGCTACAATGTAGGTACCCATCACCATGAGACAGAGTGCATATGCGCCACAGGGCTGAATATCAATTATAATCCATTCTCCACCCAACACTGAAGACAAACAGGCCAAAAGTGAGCTACGACTGCCGTATTTCCTAAGCTCAGGTTAGGGTCGGCTATAAGGTCATGGTAAAGCACAGAGACAGATTTACTGTACGACTCAGGTCAAGGTACTCCAAGGTGATGCTAATTTTAGAAGGGACTACACACATCTCCACTAAGCAAGGCAAAAATCACTAGGGAACTAAGACCAGGAGGAAAACACATTTTAGGTGTTCGTAACTTTACAGGACAGCTGATGTTTATCACCACTTGCAGAAGTTACGTCAGGGCGAAGTTACGGTCCATGTAAATGCGGGTCCAGCTTTAGACCTTATTAGAACATGCCCGAAAGCAGGGCATGTCTTAAAAACTACAGACCCATTTTGGAGAATACTTGAGCACAAATGTTTAGGAAACTAAAGTGGTTTATGCAGATGTTTTCATTACCAGATGAACTGTCAAATTCCACATTAGGAGGAAAAATTCGGAAGAGACAATAAATAAATAAATAAATAAATAAAAAGACTAAATCGACAAGCTTGACTACTGCATTAATAACCAAACTGACTCCAAATTACACACAGGCCTTATATCATGAATGACATTTCGAAATCAAGACAAGAGTGCAGAGCTTTTAAACAATAGCATTTAATGATCATTGCCATCTCTGCCCTGTACCCCGTAACTATACCCCCCTCTGAAAAGTCCTCTTCCCCACACAGTAGACAATAAGGACCAGGAACCGGCTATTTAAACAGACCTAAATAAATATGACCATGTGTATGTGTGTGTGAGTGTGTGTGTCTGCAAATGTGAAAGAAACAACTTAAGGTAATGGGTGGGGGGGACCCAAAGAATCTTAAGTTTAAAAAAAAAAAAAAAAAAAAAAAGGGGTGTTAGACTTTTTTCCAATTTTAAAATATTAAGTAGAATATACTTGGGGCAATTGGTTAGTGTCACTAAACCATCTACAATAATAACCTTTCTAAAATAGCCTTTCTTCAAACCGTTAAATAATAATAATAATAATTAAAAAAAAAAAAAAAAAAGTAAAACAGCACCACCTATAGGTAGAGCTAAGCTTTGGTCACAGAGGAGGAGGGGGGAAAAAAGTCTGACCAACAACAAATGTCATGGAAGAACAGTTAGTTGATTGAGCTGTTAAGACTTCAGTATTACATTTAAATAAAAAAATAATAATTAAAAGCTAATTTTCCTGGACTATTCTGTCATTAAAGGATCTTTAAAATAAATTTACTAAAAGAGGGAACTAGTCTTCACTTCTGACTTCAGAGACACTTTGGATCATTTCTCTGGGCTACATTATCATGAACTGTTAATGTAATGCAAAAAAATAAAGGGGAAAAATGAAATACGACAGCAACAGTATGCTTGTATGATGGTGTTTCGGCAAAGGTGTATTTTCTTTTTAACTGTCTGAAGTTGGTCTTTTTATGATGACTAGGTCACCAGCAATATTTCTTAAAACAGGGAGTTAAGAATCCTTTAAAGAGCTAGCAGAAAACAGAACATAAAAAAAAAGGAGTGGGGTGTAGGGCAGGAGTGATCACTGGGCAGGCAGAGTATCTCCTGTAAGCCCCTTTGCATTGTCTTGGACAGAAGACACAAAAGTAGGAGTGAGGGGGTTTCTCCCACAACGCCAGGTATTCACTTTCAAAGAAACTCAAGACGACCTCGTTACTGAACATATGTATGTACGTGTGTGTATACTGTATCTGTGTGTTGTGCGGTGCAGGGCATGTATCGGTCCATGTCATCTGCCCAAGTAGCAACTCTGTCCTCTTCTGCTCTATTCAGTCCATTTCTATCTGTAGCATGAAAACACCAGCTCCTAATGAATTCAATTCTTGTTGTCGCTCCCCCTCGCTCTTCTCCCTCACTCTAAGGTGCTCTTTTTTGTCACTTGGTCACTCCCCTCCCACACATTACAAGCTTTGAAATGCTGGGGAGAGGAAAAGGAGCAGAGGGGATGGACATTCTTTTTCTCTCCAGCCCTCCATCTCATCCTCTTTCCCCTTACTCCTGCTCTTTCCTCTCTCTGCAGGTAGAAGGCAGATCCTCCGTCTAACCAGGGCACTGCAGAGCTGGGTGGGGGGCGAATGACCTGGAAGCCCCACTCTCTCTGCTCCAAACCAGACAGGCGCAGATGGGTGGAGCTCTCAGTTTGAGGCGCTGCTGCTGGAGGAGCTGGAGGTGGAAGCGATGGCCGTGTTGGAGTTGCCGGTTGTGGCCACTGATTTCCGGATGTGAGGGAGCAGGAAGGGGTCGCTGGCCAGCTGATGGACATCAATACGGTCCTCCTTACGGTAGACCAGACACCGACGAATGAAGGCCTGGAAGTGTAATTGCATATACAAATCACAATTGTGCCTGTTATATATATGGTTTCATTCTATTGCATGCTTGTCTTATACAGTGGCTTATTGTTCTGGGGAAGATCCTTTTTAAATAAACAATTTTAACAAGTAAATATGAAATATTTTCTAAATTCAGTAAATTGAACAATATATAGATATATATGGAGGTAAATGTAAAACAGTATGCAAAAATTACTTCTACCCATACAGGCATCTGCTGTACCACTGAAGGTAGAACGAAAAAATTTAAATAAGCAGGGAACTTCAGCTTTGTCAAATTCCTCGCATTATTTGTACAATGTGCTTCCCATAAACACGAGAAGCCCTGACTGTGCCTTCATATTACAGGTGACCTGTATAAGAGTCTGGCTGCTTAGGAGGTGCAAGAAGAAACAAAAGCACGGCAATGGCTTAGGTGTCCATGTTGGACTAAGGCTAAGTCCAACTCCAAGTGACCAGTTTTTCCTCTGTGTCTCAAAAAAGTCAGACTATTTTAGATGCAATGGACTTGACAGCAGGAGGCGATTTAGGGTCTGCTGCTTTTTCATTTTAAACAATAAAAGGGCAACATTGTGTTTCTTTTTGGACAACAGCCAATATTTCCATCAAGCCATAATATAGAAGAGACACTTATCCCATAAGGGAAAATCATATCCAAGAAAGAAAGAAAGAATTTTTTTTACCTTAGCCTCGGGTGAAACTCCAGGTTTGGGAGGGAACTGCACCTCAGTGGCTTTGAGTATAGTGTTCTCCTGTAGAATATCCTGCTGTGACTGATTATGACCAAACGGCTAGAAAAGAAAAACACAAGAGTAAGAAATTTCATACTTTTTAGGACAGTGGCAGCTCTGTTAGTGTGTAAACATACATCATGCTAAAAGTTTCCAGAGAAAATTTTACATTATACATTACATTGCTCTGTACATTACCTTTTTCCCATAGAGGCACTGGTAGAAGATCACTCCGACTGACCACACATCCACCTTGTTGGAAATCTTAGGTGGCTCCTTCCCTACCACAAAGCATTCTGGGGGCAGGTACCTACAAGAAGCAGAGGGAGCATGTTGGACGTGGCATAATCTGGAACATGGGAAGGTGAGTTCGTCCTACATTTGTCGAATTTGAAATCTCTCTTTAGAAAACCTTAGAACTAATGCTAGTCAGTAATGCATAAAAGGTCACCATATATGCATTACACAGACTTTTAATCCATGATAAGATCATAATACAAAAGAGGCGGAACTACAGCCAACATACGACACATACCAGTAGGTCCCAGCTCCTTGCGAGGTGAGCTCCATGCCATCTACACCATAGTTATCATCGTCCATGATCTTGGACAAGCCGAAGTCTGTAATCTTTATCTCCCCGCATGCCGTGCCGTTTACCAGTAGAATGTTGCCTGGGAAACAAAAGTCGTGGGTCAAAAGGTCTGTTGGGGTCAGCATGAAGCATAGTGATTGCTTCTGAAGAGGTCAACCTGAAGGATTTAAGACAGGCCTGCCAACTCAGTAGACTTGAGTAGTTTCTTGTGGCCATGATGACCACAGTCTCCATTTTAAGCAAGTCTGTTTTTCTAATGTCTGGAAGAAAAACAAAATCCATCCATGCTCTGCTGCCATCTACAGGCTGCAACACAGTCAAAAAGGTTTCTTCAGCGGTGGCAGTAAAGCATGGCTTCAGAAGCTAACAAGTGGTTTAAATGCCAGCAGAGTAGAAATGAAAAGAGCTCATCTGCCACATATAATGACTTGGAATGCCAGTGTTTTTACTACGGTCAGTCAGGTTTAATCAAAACAAGTGACAAATAGATGCACACAAGAATGTTCAGTGTGCAGCTCTAAACTAAATGTTAGGGTAAATACAAAGCGCAAATATTAAACTTAAAACACCTCGTACATACAATAGTCATCAAAAAAACAGACATTTGGCTGTTACTGAACATTAAGCTGCTATTTTCCCCACCTGCACTGTACACTTATATATCTATCTATCCACACACACACACACACACACACACACACACACACACAAAATTCAACTGCACTGGAGAAGGAGCCTGACCGTGTTTCGTTATACTGTACAACCCTGTATTGTTATAATGACAAAGTTGAATTGAACAGATTTGTACATCAGAGCCTCTTGAATTCAACTCTGAACCTTCGTTTTGCAGGTATATCATTATCCAAATCTTGGCTACAGACAGCACCAAGTTCTAGAGCTTCTGTGGTTGGTTAAAAGATCTCTAGTGAATATTTGTAAAATATTATGTAATCAGCATCACAGCCAAAGATAATTCAAAGGACTTCTAGTTAGAGCAAGAAAAACACCTTATACGCAGAGCAAGATCACTCAAACATGAGACTTTGGAATCACAGGTGTGTACCTGGCTTAAGGTCATAATGGATAATCGGAGGACGGATCTCGTTCAGGTATTTGAGGGCGTTGACAACCTGCATGATGATTGACCGGCCTTCTTTCTCAGACATTAACTTGTGCTGCTTCAGGTAGAAATCTAAATCATTGCCCTCACAGTACTCCAGCACTGTGCAGAACCTATACACACACACAAACAGATTCATAAAATTTCGTTCCTCAAACAAATAAAGAGCAAGACCCACAATAATCAAACAACTGCAGCGCATGCATTCAACATCGCAGGTGGAACCAAGACCAGGTCTCAGCAAGCAGTAAAAGATGAATTTCTCACGAGTCAGTGTCCAGGGAGAAGTAGTCATAAAGTTTGACTATTCTGGGATGGTCCAGCTCCTTGTGAATGCGGTATTCTCGGCAGGCATGTCTGAAACCACCAGCAGAGAATGCCAACTTTAGACAGACTGAAAGGCACTAGCAGTGTCTACCTTTCCAGTGAATATGAACACATGACTTTATTGCTTTCTTTGAATTACAGAGAGATTTCAATTTCAGGTATTACAAAAATTGTATCCTACTTGTGGTAGTTCTCCTTCTTCTCATCCCTCCAGTTTTTATTAAGTTGATGGATTTTCACAGCCACGTATCTCTGCTCCGTTAAGTCAAAGGCCTGGAAAATGGAGAAAGAATAAGAAATGCCCATTCCATAATCTACTGAGACCTAGGCACCAAATTCAATACCCCACCCCCTTATCCCACACACGTGCTTTGTAAACATACCACCACAGCACTATATATTCATAAACAGCATGATAAAAACTTGCAAACAAGCACATCCTCCTCCTAGGTTCTGTGGAAGGCTCCCCTACCTTGTATACTTCACTAAAGCCACCTCTTCCCAGCAGGTGCAGCAGTAAGTAGCGGTCATTCAGTGTGGGGTGATCTTTGAACCTGATACAGGGGGAAGTTAAATTTCAGTTTTAACTTTTAATTATGACTTATGCCAATCAGCAAAGCGTGTGCAATTTAAACAGCTTTGTTCAAACAGCAAGCAAAGAAAAGCAAAGTTAGTGTAAATAGTAGTCATTATCAAACCCCACCAAAGATGGGTACAATGGAACAGCAGAAAGGAAAGAACATACTGAGAGTTATCTTCGTTGTGTATTCTCTTGAGTTCCCGAATGTGAAGATTACGTACTCGCTCCAACCGTTCCAATTCCACCTGAATCTCAGCCTCCTCCTACAAAGAAATGTACACGATTGAGTATCATTATAGCTCAATGCAGACACAATCCAGACTCAAACGTTCAAATAAATTAATACAAAAATTTTTAAAATCCACACATTTAAGATACGCTTACTGTTTACCTTCTTTAGGTGGCCAAGTCGCAATTTGAAAATCTCTTCTTGCTCGTGATATTCTGCTAGTGATAACCTATCAGCAAAAGAAAAATCATACAACTTAAAACATTTCAAAGAATATGCAATCAACAAAATCCCACGAAAGTTTGTTCTTCGTCTCTACTTACATCTCATTCTCTGCCCCATTGCTCTTGTTTTTGCGTTTGTTGGGCTCCAGGCTAGGGGGTGGAGTCTGGGTTGCACTGGGAGGTTTCTTCTTCGCCAAGAGCTTCCGTTGCCTCTCAATGTCCTCTCTCTGAGAGTTTACCCTCTCCTGCTGCCTATACAGATACAAAAAACAGATAGAAGATGAAGGAACAGATGAACTCAAAGAATAAATAAAAGGCCATTCAATGTGAGTGAAAACGCAAGAGGCAGCAAGACCACTACTGGGTAAACTGGAAAGGTAAGAACCAAGGCACCACAAGGAACCTTTGATTAGGAAACTTCAGTGCCAGGCACTACAAACCAAGACTAGAGTGCTATTCAGGCTAGTGGTGTGCAAACCCTATACAGTGCTACCATATGAGAGACATGAGGTGCTGATTCTAAGGAGATGCACTCGACTCACACCCGAAGACAAGTGTTAAACCGGAGCTGCACAACTCAAATCTAATCCAAGAGCATGCAGTTAGCTTTTCAGATCTTTATTAGCATAGATAATGAGCAAAAGTCTCTACCGACCGTCAGATCAGTATAAACATGTTTTGCCTCTTGTAAGTGACCGAATACGATTTATGAAGACAGCATAAGAGCTTAGCTCTTAATTCTCTGACAGGGAAAACAAGTTGCCATGGCTTAATATGGCTGCTTAATAGCTGTTGGTTACAGTTAAACAATTTCCTGAGGTAAGATTTTAGGTACTCTGAATTTTTACATGAATTTCAGGTGGATATTACCTGGACGTGTCCAACAAGATGAAATAAATTTGTATAAACAAATAAAACTCCATTCCTAATACGATCTGAAACGGTATTTCAGAGAATAGGAGCTATGGAACTTAGTGTTTTACCAATTGCGCTGCAAGTGATTGCAGAAGTTTGCAGTAAGCTTGGCTCAGCTGAACAAAGTGGTCTGGACAGGCTTTAATGCTTTAACAAGATGTGCCGACCATTCAGTGCTTTAAGTAGGACCTTGCAGTGGAAGCAGAACTTAACAGGAAGCCAATTTAAACTGGGAAACCAATTCTTAAATTGTAGTAGTCTCATTTTACATTAAATACACTTTGTCTTACTTGACAAGGTTCTGAAAGGCATAACCATCTGTCCACTGCTCTGTGAAGGAGGCACCGTGCCGTACTGTGGTAAAGTGGCCCAACCGCAGCCGATCCTGCATGCTCTTATCCCTGCACGCCATCTTTTCCTGCTTTGACTTCACAACAAGCAAACAATTAACACATGTTCTGGATTATGTCAAAATTACCGAAACTAAAGGAACAAAGATGTACACACCTTTTCTATGAGCAGCTTCTTGCTCATAGTCACGCACTTGTTAAGGCGTTCTTTACAGCGCTCCAGCATTCTCTGTTGCTCATCGATCTGTCTACGCAAATCACAGTTCACCTGCAACGCACCAAAACATCTCTGAAATTAACAGGCTCTGAATAAAACAGGAAGTCTGGGTACAACATACAGGAAGAGGGAATTAAAAAAATCTTTTTCTAGGTTAAAAAAAAATAAATAAATAAAAAATAAAAGGACAAATGTAGTACAAAACCTAAAGCTCTGCATAGGCATGGCCAATATGACAATGATATTTTTACCAAATATCAAAATTAAAATATTTAATTTGTTATTATTTAACAAATTAAACCCTTAACTTTCCTGAACATATTGTGAACATCCGCACAGCATTGAGCAACTAGACATTTCACTTATTAAATAAAATACAGTATGCACCTCTAAAAGATTACATATCATGATGTGAATCACACTTCTAGTACGTTTGTAATACAATCTTTCCACCCCCTAGCTCAGTAGACAGATTTTTTTTTTAAATATATTTTTGGAGCGAGGAGAAGGGGGCCTGATTCTGAACAATGCTGACTCTGCCATCCCTACCCTGAGCAGATCATCAATGCGGCCTTCTTTCTTCTCCAGGTCAGAACTTTTGCTGCTTTCCAACGCAGCCAATTTTTCCAGAGTCAACTCCGACTGAGAAGAGAAAGAGAAGCAAATGCTTGAAGAGGTAGTTCTCTTAGCATCATTTTACTTGTGTATAGCTTAAAAATATTTTGAGTTACCTGTGTTGCTCGGTGCTGTGTGTGTGTGAAGGCGGGTTTGATGGAACATGAGTGAGAGTGGTCTGTGTTTGCTGAACCGAGGGAAGAGGGGCTTCCCTGCTGCACCTGTCAATAACATTTTTGGGGTATTATATCACAATAAAATCACACAAACACTGAACATTTTGTATACATGAAATAAAGCATTTTTGGCAAGCCATTAACAGTAATTAATCCTAACTAAAATAATAGTAGTGACAGATGGATGGATGGATGGATGGATGGATGGATGGATGGATGGATAAATAAGACAAGAAAGGCAGCCAGGGCCTGAGAAAGAAGACAGTGATTGATAAGGAATTGCAGTAAGCAGTTGCTACAAAAACGAGAAAAGACTGAAAGAGAGCAGAGGAAAAGACAGAGAGTAAGGTGACTCACTGCAGCAGGAGGATTGGAGAGAGAGTGCTGGGGAGAGGAGCGCACCACAGGAGGAATACCACGCGCCGGACTAGTGCCTGTACCACTACCCCCAGCAAACTAAAGAGAGAAAGACAGAGAGTGGGATTAGCATCAAGGGTGAGTGGTTAGTAGAAAACTAGTTTCTGTACCCACACAAAACTGCTTTTCCCTAATAAGGGCCCACCTGCGTATAACCATCACCTAGCATAAACAGGTGGCTTTGCGACCGTGCATTTGGGACAGAGAAACCAGCTGTGTTCTGCCCGGTGGTCCTGTACTGCACCTCATTTAAAAAGCAGTCTGGGAACACTGGCTATCTTCCTATAATCGTTTAAACGCGTAAAATAGCAAATAAACATTAGCTGGCCTGCACAGCTAGCTACACACAACGCAGCTCAGTGTTTGGTGTAGCTCTGCGGATAACTACCCACCAGGGAGCCACCACCACAAACCACCACGGTCTGGGTGACTATGCTGTACACCACCAATAAGACTCTTAACACTACACTGGCCTACCTGTAATGTAATTAACCTTGTAAGTCGCTCTGGATAAGAGCATCAGCTAAATGCCATAAATGTACATGTAAATTTTCAGTTTACAGGCACACTTCAGCTGTTGCTGGCAAATGACGCTTTCATACAGCTGGGGTTCAGTTATTTCACACTGGTGGACATTGGTCAAGATACTGGTCAGCTTAACCTGCTTCCTGTTAACACTACTTCCATAGCCCTCCATTAAACGCACACTGCCACGACAGTAGCACACAACATAACCAGCTACACAACCTCTATACTTTGGGCCAAGACCAATCAGAAAGAACTACGAAGTTTGAAACCCATGTGGAACAAAAAACAACAGCATGTACAAAAAAAGTTTATGAAAGTTGTTTGTTTGCTTGCCAGCTCACCTAAGGTTCATAGTCTAAACCCCTGCCTTGTGGGAAACTTGATTGTTGGAATTCCTTTCATTCCTTTCAGTGGGTTTGTTCATTAATTAGCTTTCAGTTTTTGTATTTGTGGTCAATAAATACTTTGGCGGTCTCCAATTTAAACTCTCCTCAACTCTGTTCAGTAGAACACAACTGCGTAATAACACTTCAAGCACGCTGTATGTTTTAGGTTATATGGCTAAGTGATGCAGCATATCATTTTTTTAAGGAATAGAGATTTAGTGACAATAGTGACATTTGTAACCTACCTCAAAATAATCGCTGATCTTGTGCCCTCTGCCTCCTGCTTTTGCTGGCGAGGGGGGAAAAAAGAAAGGAAAAAAAAAAAAAAAGGAGAGGAGAAAGGTCACAACATGCACAGTGAGCTTAGATGTGATGAAACACAAGCAGAGTTTTAAAACTTCAGCTGCTAATTCAGGCATTCATGAAGTACTAGAGGATGCAACACCCATCTGATTCTTTATACCTACATAAACCATCTTATCGCACTTTCAAAAACACTTGGGGATGAAGTGTGGAGTCCTTGACAGGTGAAGGGACTGCTTTGTATTCACTGCTGCTGGCATAACGGATGCAAAAGCCTCTTACCTTGGCTGTCAAAGGGGTCTCCTTTCCTTTTACGTGTCCTCTGGTCGTTAGACTTCTTCTCAGGTGTCTTGAGAGCGCGAGCAAGAGACAGAGAGAGTGAGAAGTGGGGATAAAGAGAGAACAGGAATCCATTACATCACTTCATTCCACAATCCCATTCATTCCAGACGTTTCCATGAAAACACTGCTGCTAACCGAACCTGCGGACACCAGCCTCTTCAGACTAAACAACACCGTACAGTTCTAATGTGACTCCATTACACAACCTCATCACTGCACGCTGTCCATCAGCCCTACCCTGCTGCACTCAAAACTTCAAACACCGCTCCTAGAAAAAGGCCATGGGCAGGTAGCTCAATTGTACAACCAGCAGGTTACACTGACAGGATGTGCGCATGTTGATAAAGGTATATTCACATGAAATGAATGCATGTACCGACTCACTCATGAGTACTTTGTGCAATGTGGCAAACATAAAACCAAAGTTCTTTTAAAAGAAGATACATGTGGTTAGAAAAGTTTGTGTTATTACCAGATTTTTGGTCACATTATTTTTTTACTTCACAGCTGAAAACAGTGGTTCTGATTAGACTGATGGCTGACAGCAGAACAGTTCTGCACGTCCAGTTCCTTAAGCCATGTACTCATCATACAGCATCATATCATAAAAACTAATGTGAACTAGTAGTCACCCCCCCAGTCTCCTTTTTCCATGAGCTGCAATAACAGGACAGAATTACAGGTCACAGTTTGATCTCCAGACAACAACACAGCACCTTTAAAGCTAAGTTCCATAACATGATCTTAAATTAACAGCTTCAGAACCACTCTGATGGTACACCATTTATTATTGGGAGGATCATGTCTCCGTCACTGGCCTGGAATGGCCGACATAGTCCTCTGTAACTTTGACCGAACACGAGAACTCACCAGAGCTGAACAACGCTTTACGGCACCGTGGCATACAACCACCACAACGAGTCTTTAGCTAGCTCTGTATTCCCAGCATGGACATCACAAAAGGTTGTAAAGAGACTAAAGATGATGGTAATGATGGAGAAAGTAATCGAGCAAGAAAGCAGAGTAAATCTCCGACAGGCATTTACTTTTCACAAAAAATAATTAAAACACAGCTGTAGGCCAAAAATAAAAAAAATAAAAAAATAAAAAACTATAATTTTTTATAAACCGCTGTTTTAAAGGAGACCAGACATGACAAAACAAGTCTGTCTCAATTCTTCAGTCCTCTACTTCTGCAGAGAAATAAGGTTAAGGACATTACAATGCCAACAAAAGGCTGCACAATACTGACCATGTAACCAACGTCTAACTGTATGCACAAGACACAGAGAGAGACAGACGAGAGAGAGAGAGAGAGAGAGAGAGAGAGACGAGAGAGAGAGAGAGAGAGACGAGAGAGAGAGAGAGAGAGAGACGAGAGAGACACACGAGAGAGAGAGAGAGAGAGACGAGAGAGACGAGAGAGACACACGAGAGAGAGAGAGAGAGAGACGAGAGAGAGAGAGAGAGAGAGACGAGAGAGAGAGAGAGAGAGTGTTTTAAACTAACCTCCAGTTCTTTATCACTCAGGGAGCCAACGCTACACAAGCTCTGATTGGACGATTCGTTGTGCCCGGACCCCTATGAACAGAAGGGAATAAGCAAGTCAATAAACAAATACAAAACTAGCAACACAGACATACAAGCTGCTGAGAACATCCTGTTTACAACCACATTTCTCAATTTCTGCATCCTTTCCACCAAATGTACCTCTTCTTAATCCCATAAAAAATTCCCATCGCATCCATCAAAAATGCACAACACCCTGTGCAAAGCTGCACAGAGAAAGAAAGGGAGGGTCGTCGCACAATAACCAGAAGTAACATTTTAACATTTCAGCATTCTTTAACCACCGACATTCAAATTAAAACATCCCAAAACATTCATGCAGCTTACATCAAAAATACTGACAATTTCATGGTATTATTTCCACAGATTCATTATGAATTAGCTACATAATACTCTATTCTTCACATGAGAGGCTTTATAAATGAAAAATAGGACTGAGGAAGTCTATTCTGTAACAAGTCCCATTTTTCTTTCAGGACACTTGGTGTTGAAGAAAAACATCTATAATTCACAAATGCAGCAGCATCGAGGACTCGGCCCTGACGCACCTGACTTGCACTGCATGAGGTTGATGCAGTCAAATGTTTCCACTGGGACTGCACAGTGATTCACGGTTTAATAGTGCCTGCAACAGGGGCTTCCACAACATGGCAAATCGTAAAAAGCCCACGATTAGCGGATCCGGCTTGGTGCTACACCTGGGCATCAAATTGGAGCAATCTATGGTGCTCCTACGGTTTGATGAACTGCAGATATTCAAGCACTCTTTAAAAAAAAAAAATAAATAAATAAATAAAAAATAAATAAAGGGCTGTATTTAAAAACTACAAAAACAATGTTTAGTCTTTCCTCCGTTTATCTTTCTTCTGTTTCTTTTTTGGCCCAAGCCAGATTTTCTTGTCAGGCTGTTAATAATACCGTATGAAGTATGACTTATACCTGACATAAGCCTGAACACATTACACTCCTAAACTGACTTGCATGCTCAAAAGAATAATGCCACATTTGGTACGCTCAACTAGAGCATCCCAGAAACTCAACTTCATCTTCTCCAGCATCACAGGAACAAGTCAAGACAGCTTGGCTTAACACAGAGAATGCACCGTAAGGGCACCTGAATCGGCCATGGCTACTAGTTTTGTTTGCATCCTTGAGAGCATACTCATTTTGTTTGTATGAAAGCATTTCCCTAAGTGTTTAAGGTATCAGCTATACAACACTATGACGATGTTGAGTTGGACTGATATTCAAATCACCTGTATTCTGATAGACCTGTTCAGACGGGGTCACATTGCTGCATATCCAACGTGCATCAGATTTCAGTACCACATATGAAAGTGTCCCAAACTGCAATTTACATTTTTCAAATTTAGCCCCTTTCCTCACCTCCCACACATTACACATCTATACCACATATGAAGCCAAGATTGTATTGCTCCACCATAGACGGTTGGGTACAGACACACGTTACCAAAAGCTGGCAAAAACAGAGAGGACAGCAAACAGTTTTAGAACTGCTTACTGATAAAAGTCCTTCAGATTAGTGATGAGCATGTGACCTTCACTCCCCGAGGTGTACAAGAAGAAAATGGGATTCACTGCAACATGGTGAGTGATCGCATGACGGTGTTTGTAACTAGACGCATTACGGACACACCAATAAAGGGAGCGAGTTACAACTTTGAAATTAAAAGGCCTTTTTTCCCCACCACTTAAGGGGCTGTATGATTAATCGCTCAGGTTTACTGGGTGCTGGCTAAAAAGCATGGAAGATCAAAAGACAAAGGGCAGCGGCCACAGATAAGAAGCTGGACATAAAGCGGTTGCAACGAGATTACTACTACCAAGGAGTTGCTGATTGACTTAAAGCAAGAGGGATAGACAATAGACAGCAGAGATGGAGGGATGAAAGATGAAGTGAGACGTTTTAGTCAGATGCTGGCAGACCTTGGCGACTCCGACCCCGGTGAAGCGCGCCTCTAGCAGCTCCTGCCTCCGAGGATCCAAACTGTGCAGTTCCTCCATCATGACTGTGAGAGAGAGAGAGAGAGAGAGAGAGAGAGAGAGAGAGAGAGAGAGAGAGAGAGAGAGAGAGAGAGAGAGAGAGTTTGCATCTGATTATGTAGCCATAGTGACGAGGACGGATTGATACCACAGTAATGTGTGTGACATGTTGAGTCATGTGTCACTGCATGTTTTTTTCGAGACCTTTCTGAGTATTAATGAGTCTCTCCCACTCTCACACATCCCACTGAACAGCCACAGGCCTCACTGAGCCTATAGGCATCGTCAATGGAAGAGTCACACGACTCCATATGACACACAAACCTGTATGAGCTCTAGTTAGTACAACAATCACAACCTCGAGCTCTTCTCACAACATGATCCAACCACATCGGAGCACAAAGCCCAATTCTAGGAAGCTGAGCCTCAATAACTTCATTAGGTCAGCCTCGGGTTCAGGGAGGTGGCTGGCGGAAAGGGAAAAAACACACGATGCCACCCAAGAGCTAACTAGCTGCCCAGGTTAGCTAGCTAACAACTAAACTAGCCAGCTAACCACCTAGCTAGCTACCGAAGTGTTCAACCACTGTCGATGCTACAAAGTTGCTTCCACTTCAAACAACTAAAAATAGAAGAATAAGTGCAAAGCGTGCATCCACCTATCGCTCGGAGTGACAAAAACACACCACACATTTCTGTGCGTTGGGCATTTTGGGTGTAATTTCGAGGCTATGCACGTTAGTTGGCTAGCTAGCCACCACGCTAACTAACTAGCTAGCTACCCAGGAGGCTGCTTTGAATCACCATTCACGTTCCTGTATCGAGCAAATACTAGATAAAACACCTCAGACAACGTCTACAACTTTTTCTCCGGATTTCTATCCTAACTGAGTGGGTTAGCTAGCTTATTAGCAGGAGCTAACCTGGCCAGGCTGTTGAGGTTTGGCAGCATCATCCACACAACATTGTTTGACTGATGTAGCTTGGCAGGTTAGAGCCCTCACAAGTTTTAAACACCCAGCACAGCTGCAATTTGTTTTTACCTGAAGTGCTGATGGCGTTTTAACTTCTGATGAGCTTATTTTGTTTGGTTTAATGTCCGAATGCTCTCCTCCTCCCTCCACCTCCTCCTCCGCCGCCTCCTCCTCCTCTTCTTGACTCCAGTCTTGTCTTTCTCGACTAGCCCGACATTCCCGAGCAAGGCCTTGTCCAAATCCACGCCTGTCCTCAGCGCTCAAGTGGCCGGCAGCTCCGACTTCCAGCGGCAAGCGGAAGGTCGGGACACCTCCGACTCGAGGCCTCGATACGGTCAACCTCTTTCTCCGGCCCTGCTAAAAAAAGCCACAGTCTTTTAACCCACCAGGCTACGCTGCGCCCCTTTCTTCCTTACAAAGCAATGGCATGCTGCCCGGACGCGGCGTTCAGAGCGCATCCACCACCATCACTCAGTTTCCCCCTCAGCGGAATAAATCTCAACCTCTCTCCTGGTTTCCGTCTGTCTACTCCGGGTCAGCACCGCACCGGGCTCGACGCCTGGAGTGATGAAGCTGCATGTAAAGACAGGCTCCGCGCTCACATCTCTCGAGAGCAGAGCCGCCGCGGACAAGCTCCCAGTTCAGTCCAATCCGGATCGATTCGGTTCGGTTCTCATCTTTTGCAATGTAAACAATTATCGGTAAATCTCACGTTCTCTCGTGAGACTGGGTACGATGTTTCAGCCGCTCGGCCACGCCCATTTCCACATTCCACAATTCCATTCACGTTCTGTTTAAAAGGGACTCAGCACATTTCTCAGCTGAGTAGTGTAATTAAATCATCAGGATGAGCATTCAGAGGGTGAGGAGGGTGAAACAACGTACAGTCAGAACTGACGTCCGAAATACTTAAGAGCGAGTTCCAGCAATGTTTCAGATCTTCTAGTTAATTCAGTGCCTCAGATGTAAACTGTCATTCAGAGTGAAGTGGTGGTGAAGTATACAATTTATCTATGTAATGACGATGATGCTAAAATGATTGTTTAGTTATGAGTATTTTTGTTAACAACACAAATTTGCTTACAACACCCTGCCCTCCATCTATGAATAGATTAATTTGATTAGAATGCATTAATATGATTGCATATAACTGAAATGCATATCAACATCATTTACACACACACACACACACATATATACACACTTATGATGCTAAAATAATAATTGAGTTATTAGTGTTTTTGCTACACCCTGCATGATGTAGCCCTCCATCTATGAATGGTTTAATATGATTAAAATGCATTCACATGATAAAAATGCATATATATATATACACACATCAGACCTATATATATATACACACACACATCAGACCTATATATATACATACACACACACATCAGACCTTGGGCAAGACTCCTAACACTGCACAGGCTTACCTGTAAAACGAATAACCTTGTAATTCGCGCTGGATAAGAGCATCAGCTAAATGCCTAAATGTAAATGTTTCGGACATCTGACACACGTGACGCAAGCAAAGATGAGCCTTTTCACTGTACCTGACTGACCCATTGCAGACAGTCAGCGAACAGTGATGCTATCAGTGCCAGACGGCTCATGATGCAGACCTACATGCACATACATGCAGGCCGTTACCACAGCTGCTCCTAACACCATGTCAGCGCTGCCAAAGACCCATGCTAGACTGCCATGGAGTGACCGCACAATCTACAGGAACTGTGTGAGAATATTCAAGATGCATGGGATGGATTATCACTGGACACCATTAGGAACCTCTACAACTCCATGCTGAGATGTTGGGATAGCAAACACGGTGGCCTAGAACCATATTGGGAGACACTACTTCTGTATGTGTAGCTCAATAAATATTGCCCATATCAGTCTAAATGTATTGTTCCTGGTTACCTTTATCTTCCTTCCCAACAGTGTAAATACCAAAACATGTAATTGGTTACTAAATGCTAATGACTAAAATGTAGCTGATTAAAAAGTAGATTCCTTTTCTCCCAAATACACTTCAGAAGTAAAATTATTATTATTAAAAAAATAATAAAATAGTAACTTATAGTAAATCACAGACGGCTGAACCCTCCTGTAGTTCTTCAGCAGTCTGCAGAGCCCTCCAGCCAGTCCGCTGTTTTACTGGAAACCTGCTCCTAACACACCTCTACTATGAGCAGTCCTAGCTGTTGAGTTCAGATGTGTCGCTAACTAACAGCACAAATGGAGACCATCTAGAGGGCCCTGAGGAATAGTTTGAGAACCACTGCTTTAGACAGTGACAACTGTGGCTGTGATAACAGCAGCGGGTGAATAGGCAGTGGTGCTGTTGGTACAGCTGTGGTTGCTTGGTTAGTAACATTGTGCAGATAGTGGCGGTGTAAGCAGCAGTGAAGACAGCAAACAGGCCAGTACCGGCCTTACAAATAGTGTGGTCAACAAACTCTGTGTTCTTGCCATGTTAACTGCTTTTCTGGTGGGCCACAAGCACCACAGCGTGTGCTATGATTATAGCATAAGCTGATACTTCAGAAACATGCATCTACATACTGCTCCTTTAAAAAGATTCCTACCAAACAGTTAGGCTACAGTTAATGATCGGGGTGCATTTCCTGAATAACTACCAGAGCTAAATGGAAGAGATGGTTACCCAATGATGGTTTTGGGAAACACAGACTTGAATGGCACTTGGTATCGGCAGATAGAGAGTCTTAGAAAGGAAAAAGTGTCAGCACGGCTCAGTTATCTTCAAGTGTGGGAATACTGGTGTCTCGTTATGATGTAGATGAAATAAGGCCGATTTTTATTTCCTTAAAGCCACAGGTTTCGCCATCACAGGGGGCTGTTACCATCCCTGTGCACAAGCCTCCACTATAAAGTCGGATTGCGTAGTACAATAGGAGACCAATAATAAAAGTATTTAGGAGAGCAGAACTTACAAAAGTGCAAAAAGACCAGGTCCGAACAACACTTAAGTACCTGAAAGACCTGCAGTGGAGCTGATGCTCGTCCGGGTTTCTTTATGTTGGCTACAGCTGTCCCGCTTGTATAGTTACAGGCCACTAAGAGAAGCCCGGATGATACAGCAGAGAGAGGGGACAACCACAGACATTACAAAGGAGCAGAAGACTGGTCACTGGATGAAATATGAATGGGGAAGCTTGTAATGGTCAACAAGACATCTGTTCACAGAGAAGGTCCCGCCCATCAGTTAAAAGAACCAATCAGCTTGCTGTTTAAACATCAGCGTCTTTTTACCACTGGTTTCATACACGTTTTTCAAATAGTAAACTTTCTAGATTGAATCTGAGATTGTTTATTTGTCTGGACTCAATTTCTTTGTCCACACGGTCCACTATGGGATGAAGTCCATTCAACTCACTGGCCATTGCCTAAATCACTCATTCAAATACACTGCTGACCCTCTCATACTACAGGGCTCATAATCGCTTTAAACAGCACTTCAGAGCTCGATAAGAACACTACAGACTGACCATCTGTGTCATCAGTCTCTTCAGAGTCATCAGAAACTTTGACAGAAAGGGGTAAAGTGGGCCTGTGTAGTACATGCCCACCTTAAATCAGTGAGACGAACATCTCCTAGCTACCTAGCTTATTATACACTCATCGAGTGTCATGATCAGCCACACATGTGACGTAAGCAAAGATGAGCCTTTTCACTGTATCTGACTGACCCATTGCAGACAGTCAGCGAACAGTGATGCTATCAGTGCCAGACGGCTCATGATGCAGATCTACATGCACATACATGCAGGCCGTTACGACAGCTGCTCTTAACACCATGTCAGCGCTGCCAAAGACCCATGCTAGACTGCCATGGAGTGACTCAGAATGGCAGCAGGTCATCTTCAGTGACGAGTCCAACTTTTGTCCTGGTGGGGACGACCAACGAATCCGTGTGTGGAGGCACCGTGGTCAGCGCCAAGATGAACGGTTAAGAGATCAATCTCCCGACCCAGAAAATCTGACGGAAAGGGGTAAATTGGACCTGTGTAGTACATGCCCACCTTAAATCAGTAAGGTGAACATCTCCTAGCTACCTAGCTTATTATACACTCATCAAAACAATTGTTCCAGAAGCACCCAGAACTAATTAACTCACAGGAATGAAGGCACACTTCTGTGCACAAGCCTCCACTATAAAGACAGACTGCGTAGTACAATAGGAGACCGAAACCCAGTTCTGATAAAAGCATGAGGTCTTTTATTTAAGATATAAATGTAGGTAAAAAATATTTAAGATGTTTTAAAAGAAAGTAACCCTCTCATTTGTCCCACAAGGCCAGTGAACCACATTGTTCTCATGCTGGTTCATCTTCTGGATTATTGGGGATGTTCGGTGTTCCAGTGATAAACAACATGAGCATAGCAACCATCACAGGAAGTCACGCTCCAGTCACAGTGGTTCTCACTGTTCGCTTGTGCTGTCCTCAGAGATCCAGAGCTTTTGTTTGCATTGTAGGTTCTTGTGTTTCCCTAATCCAGTTCTGCTGTTCTGGCTCATCAGGTTTTCCCCCTCAGTCCTGCTGGAACAAGCTGGCAACCTGTTGGTTCAGCTCTGAGCCGCAGGTTCTTGTAAAGGCGCTTGGTTCTTGCGGTACTTGCACTGCACCCACACTCTGTACATGGTCAGCTGCTTTCCTCTGTTCACCTGGAGTCGCCGATCCACCATGTTCTGCACCTTCTCCAGGCCAGCTCCAACAAACAGCTCATGCAGCTCCTCTGAGAGGACAAGGAAGGAAGAGAGGGAGTGAACAGCGGGATGAAAAATGGGAATGTTATTTTAGTCTCAAATCTGTCCCTGAAATAATGACAACGGATTTAATCAAACTGCTTAAAGTGCCATAGAATTGAAAACTGTTAAGGGCATAGGTGACATACCATGAACCTCAAACACTGTTGCCTTATTATTCAAATACAAATCCAGCATTCACAAAGGAGAGTGATCGATTCCGAAATCTTGAAGTACTACATAACAGTCATGACACGTTCATATTTACATTCCCAAAACTTACACAGGACAATGGTCGGCACATTACATACGCTTTGCAGAACTTTAAAGTGGCATGGCGGATGTTCATCTTGAAAGAAGCTTGGGGTTTCTTCCTAATGGCTTCTTAATCGGATGTTCCGTTCCACCTTAAACACTACAGCCTTTCAGCACCATTTAAGGTGGAATCGAAAATCTGAAAACAAGCTGCCAAATATGAAGGCAACTTCAGCTCCCACATTTTTAACAAGATTGATGAAATTTCACTCTGGACAGTTCCTCAAACCTTGGACAATACTGAGAAGCTTTGCTTAGCATTTAACACTGAAACATTCCACCCTTATTAGCATCACAGCCCAACAGCGCCATGTGAGTAGCATCTACAGGGGTTGGACAATGAAACTGAAACACCTGGTTTTAGACCACAATCATTTATTAGTATGGTGTAGGGCCTCCTTTTACGGCCAATACAGCGTCAGTTGGGCAGCCGTGGTTTTATGTTTTCTGAATACAATCCGGGTTAGCACCCGAACATCCCTTTCAGACAGCTTCCTCTTGCGTCCACAGTTAATCCTGTTGGCTGTGGTTCGTCCTTCTTGGTGGTATGCTGACATTACCCTGGATACCGTGGCTCTTGATACATCACAAAGACTTGCTGTCTTGGTCACAGATGCGCCAGCAAGACGTGCACCAACAGTTTGTCCTCTTTTGAACTCTGGTATGTCACCCATAATGCTGTGTGCATTGCAGTATTTTGAGCAGAACTGTGCTCTTACCTGCTAACTGAACCTTCACACTCTGCTCTTACTGGTGCAATGTGCAGTTAATGAAGATTGGCCACCAGGCTGGTGCAATTTAGCCATGAGACCTCCCACACTAAAATGACAGGGGTTTCAGTTTCATTGTCCAACCCCTGTAAGTGGCATGGTGGATGTTCATCTTGAAAGAAGCTTGAGGTTTCTTCTAATCGCTTCTTAATCAGATGTTCCGTTCCACCTTAAACACTACAGCCTTTCAGCACCATTTAAGGTGGAATCGAAAATCTGAAAACAAGCTGCCAAATATGAAGGCAACTTCAGCTCCCACATTTTTAACAAGATTGATGAAATTTCACTCTGGACAGTTCCTCAAACCTTGGACAATACTGAGGAGCTTTGCTTAGCATTTAACACTGAAACGTTCCACCTTTATAGGCATCACAACCCAACAGCGCCATGTGAGTAGCATCTATGCTGTAAGATTCTACCCACTGTTAGCTGGTTGAAGCAGATAATCCTAGACTGAGAGTTTCAGAGTGAGGAACAGCTTTAATCTACTGTGTGTTGATGGCGAGACTGAAAGCAAGGTAAGGTTAAATACTAGAATGCCTCGATTTACCAGCCTAGCTAACATGCACAGAGGTTCCTTTTATTCATGCCTAATTTACACAGAGGCTCTTTTTATTTTGTCTATTTTAAGATTTATCTTCTGTAAATGTTGTAGTGTTTCACTGTAAACCAGCCAATCAGTGTACAGTACATCGATTATTCAGTAGGTCATCATCATTTAATTCTAGAGCCAAATCACAGGGCGTATTAAAGACACAGACTTCTATGTAGCCATCAGAGAACCATTTGAAATACTGCATGCACTCTAGGCACCTTTAAGGCTAAAACGAGGAACCCGTCAGCACTGGTGTCAGAGCCTGAGCAGCAGAAGTTGTGTGTCACCCTCTAAGATGTACACGATAAACATGTTTCAGCGTTACCCTGGCATGGCTGCAGTGCTGTGTCAGCATTTCCTCATTTAGACACTAAGTATAGGGTCTTCTCAGCATAAGCAGAACTACACAGCCACCTTCCAAAAACCATGTACAGCACTGTCTGACTAGACGTACTACGATACAGCTTTGTGTGTTTGTCTGATGCATGTAAGCGCTCTTTACCTTGAGTGAAAAAATAGACCCTTGTTCCATCTCCTCTGACGTAGAAATTATCGGATAAGCACCTTCCTGAAATGGGTAGAACAGAAACACGGGTTCCAGAGCTTAAACAAGCTGTGTGTAATAATGACAAGGAAATCATTTTCACACAGTTACTTTCATGATGTTGGTCAGCGGGGAAGATATTTGTGTGTATTACTATCAATGGAGGCTTCTAGAACTAGACCTACATCCCTGAGTCATTACACACAGAACTGAGTTCAGTAATCTGTAACAGGCATGCTTGTTTGGTTTGTCACACTTCATGATATGAACAGTAGTAGAAAGATGGCCGCTAATACCACTTTGTTAGGCACTGTCCATTTGATAAACACACTATGTGGTGAAATAGACATAGCAGCACCGTCCTGATAACTGTCATTACTGAGTATAAGAATAACCATAGATTTACTTATGATTTAATTTCTTTTAATCACTTCACATTTACTTAACCATTCTCACCAACAATGTTTCTAATCAAAGGTTAGGTCGTTTGTGTGTGCATGGTATTACAGGCTGTACAAACAGATAAACCACTAATTAGCTAAACACACAGACTCTCTTAATACCACTTCAAACAACAAGGATTTTCAGTCTGACAAAGAAACTCCTAAGTACAGAAGATCTGCCCCTGGGACGAGAGTAAAATGGACAAGCTAGTCAGGTAGGAAGGTTCCTGTAATATTTTGGTTTCCAGCTTAATTAACACGGAGACCCCCGGGACGTTACTAGTGCTAAATACTGCCATGCTGTGCAGTTTACAGCCACCATATTATAATTATGCTACCAGCAGGCAAAATGCAAGCTGTAGGGGAAGCTCTGTAACGCTCACATGTGGAACTTCAATCATGGAGAGGATAACATACGTAAACATTTACAGACATAATCCACACGTTGTTAGAAAAATCTAATTGACATATTTCGCCACTTACTCTAAAATCCATCCGATCAGCCAAGACCTGATTAGTTTAGTGTTACAATTTTCCAAAATCTTTATATATTTGCTTCAAATTAAGTGAATGAGATACATAAACTTGGATTACATAAACATAGAATTTGGTAAAATGGCACGGAAAAAGCTTATTTACACATTTGAACTAATGGCAGTTAGGCCATTGGTTGTTTGCCAGGTCATTAAGTAACACACTGTGCTAATAGGCATGTCAGTGCTGTTACAGGACACTAACCTTTTTTAAAGCGAAGTTGGGCCATATCATACCGTCCGTAGTCCCGCAGTAAGAGCACGCCCCCTGGTTTAAGCAAACGGGCAAGTCTACTGATAGAGCTCTGCATCCTGAGAGAGAGAGAGAGAGAGAGAGAGAGAGAGAGAGAGAGAGAGAGAGAGAGAGAGAGAGAGAGAGAGAGAGAGAGAGAGAGAGAGAGAGAGAGAGAGAGAGAGAGAGAAAGAAAGAATGAAAGAGAGAGAGAAAGAATGAAAGAGAGAGAGAGAAAGAATGAAAGAGAGAGAGAAAATGCGAGAGAGAGCAAGAGAGAGAGCGAGAGAGAGAGAGAGAGAGCGAGAGAGAGAGAGAGAGAGAGAGAGAGAGAGAGAGAGAGAGAGAGAGAGAGAGAGAGAGAGAGAGCGATAGATGGAAATACCATTGTTGAATGTAAAGTACCACTAACTGGACATGCTGATATTGTTAGTCTATACTATACTCGTAGTTTCACATTCACCAATGTTCAGAAGTCAATTTCTCATCCACATAACCACCTACGTCTACCACATCTCCATACTCTCTCCATCCCACTCACTTGTCCGGGTGTAGAGCGGAGAGGACAAATATTAGGACGATGACATCAAGGCTCTGCTCTGGCATCGGGTACGTATCCGTGACTTCACTCAAGTCATGAACGAAGGCGTGACAGCGAGATGGGTCATACTCCGGATTAGACTGCAAGCCAATCAATAAATCCAATACATCAAATACAAACTTCAGAACCATAAGCAAACTAGCCAACTATCAGACTTATGCTACGCTCTCTCACCTTCACTAGGTCAACAGCCGTGCTGGAAAAGTCACAGCAGTACACAAACAGACCTGGATCACTGCAGGACACACAGAAAGAGAAACAGAATGTGATGTACTAGGTATACAGTATGATCATGAGTGGACAGTGATGTATAGACATTTCCATATTCCATACGCGAAGCCGACTGTCTAGTTTTCGGACGCTGTCAAGCTGTCGGTAAGCCATCGCTTGAGGTTTGTGCAGTTTGTCCTGCACCACTGGCTCTACTCTGCTCTTGTCAATGCTGCTGCAGCCGATCGAGCACAGTGGCCATGAAGGTTTTTCCAATAACAGTGAAAGTGAAGCTTTATCACTAGGAGTGAGCATTCAAACTACTTTAGCTAAACTACTTGTGGTGTTTATGGTGGCAGTGACTTCAGGCTCCTGCAGATCCTGTAAATACCAGCAGGGTTTGTGACGGCATTCATAGATTGAGAAGAGGTGGTCCAGTGCAGTGAGTGCAGTGTCTCAATGTCTCGTTCAGTGTGTGGAAAATGGGTCCCAAAGCAAACGTAATAATCCAGAAACATGTCCAGTTCCTGACCAATCAAATTAAAGCTGATTTTCATGCTCAAGGAGGTATTACACATTATTAGGTACGTTTCAGTCACAGCCTGCTTTATGTGCATTTCAGGATGTACAATGACACTAACCATGACACAGAGGAATTCTATCAGACCCCGGATTCTTTACAGGATTGGTTACGCCTTACTTCTCTTACTCACTTGTTGGTCTTGAGAATTGGGAAGACTGTATTCCCCACTCCACAGCCAACCTAAGACACCAGACACAAACTAAATTGTAAAACAGGGAATAAGATAAACTCATAAACGATTATGTATGCAGATGCACAAACACAATGAGATCCAATCAAATGATTCACCTCCATAATGCGATACGAAGCTGAGGCTCCAGGAAACACTGGTTCCTCTGTGTGTGAGACTGGGGACGCATCACCATTTATTTCCAGGCTTGATGACTCGTTTCTGGGTTCATCTGGAAGTCCCTCGGTGGGGCTCTTGGGCTCTTTACGCTGAGGAGCGAGCTCAGGGAACTCAGTGAAGAGCCAGTGGCGGTCCTTAAAGAAGCGGTTCTCGTGGATAGTGTAGAAGGAGTTCCAGTACTCGTTAGCTTTATTGTCAAACTCCTCTGTTCAAAGGAAGCAAACAATCCTCAGAACAGAGCCGACACATAAAACAGAGAGCTACAGAATCCTGGCAGTATGGAAGCTCCAGATTACCATCATAAAAGACAGGCAAGATATGATCCAGAGTGGTAAGATACCAATCATGACTAATTAGATTTCTTAGCTGTCTCGGGCATATAGCTAGACGAGACCTGATTGGATTTAGCTGATTGCCACAAACCTTGTTTGTCGGCTGGTAGAGGCTGGCTGTTCTCCTGTACTTTCTTCTGTGCTGCCTCTTCCTGCTCCTTGGACCACTCCACGTTATCCCTACGATATCAGAAGAGAACAATCAGAGTACTGAATGTTGGACATGACGAAACATCTTGTTGCTTCTTTTATTAATAATGACTTAATTACATGGGTACACAGTTACAACAACAATCAAGACAGTGAACAACTACAAATACATTATACAGCCTCCCATCTTATTAATAACATATTTCATATTTCATGGAACTGGGGCTGTCTCGGCTCTACGTCCAGATCCACGCAGCCCGCTCTCGAATGGGTCCGTCCACTTTCAGTGTCCCTCGGAAACACTTCCGTTGTGTTTTGAGGCTTGTGCATGTGTTTTGGAAGTTGCGTGTGTTTTCAGTGTTGGCTGCGCGTTTGAGACTTTGCAGCGCGTTCAGTTAATGGTTTGTGAGTGGTCTCATTTTGATGCATGTGGTTTCAGATCTTGCAGCACGTTTGTCTAATGTTGTGCAAGTCATTGTTGTGCAACATTGTCTAATGTTGTTCTAATGTTGTGCAAGTCGTGTCATTTTGATGTTTTTGTTTTGAAACTTTGCAGCTCGATTTTTACTTGCCGTGCGTTGGGCTTTCTCGGCCACCGTAACTGTGAGCATAAAGAGGACAAAAAATCCTTTCTGTTTATTTCTGCGTTATTAAGTCGTTTAGATCTAGTGTCTTGATATGAAATGTCATTCTAGAAAACCACCATTGTCAGTTTTTTATTTCATAGTAGTGATGATAGGAACCAGACCTGTAGCTTTTAATGCCTCCAAAGGCTTAGAAGCTTCCACTGATGGCAAAGAATTACATCCAGGGGGTTGTAAAGTAAAATAGTACCTATAGAAACTTTTTTTTTTTTTTAGGGATACGCGAGTTCAATAATCATTTGAAAAGCATTTGTGGTCACTCAAATGTCCATGTCCCCTTTTGGGTAAAACACTCTTGTCTATAATTGAAAATTCTGGCAGCACCATTCATAAAAGCTGATTCATCACATTTTGCACAACCACATAAACCCACGAAAGGGCAGAACATAGAACAACAAAAAAACAGAAACGTCCCAGTAACTCTTTAACAGCTTGCTAAATATGTTGGTAGAGCGCAACCTGATTGCATCATCTCTACCAATCGGCAGAGGTATGTTGGGCTAAAAAAAGTCCACTAGAGGTCACTGAGACTTTCAATAGAAATGCTTTTACTGTTCACATCCACAGCGTCAGGCAACAAGCAAATCACTCCACACATGTGGACTGTTTTTTAGTGGAATTTCGGTAAGCTTATGTTATCTGTATAATTTCAGAGGTTTTAATTAACAGAATTAAGCGACTTTAAACAACAAAAATACGTCTAATAAGAGCACAATAATAATAATAATAATAATAATAATAATAGTAATAATTATAATAATAATTACATTTTTAACCAGACAATATAATTGCTATTTTTTATGCTAAAGCTGTCAGTGTTAAGCTAATATAATTCAAACTTACTATGCGCTTTATTATTATTTCCCCCAAACAAACAAAATCTGTTTCTTTTTTCTTGGTGAAAAAGTTAAATGGTTAATGTTAGTCTGCAACAACAGGGTTGGGTTAGCGGACACAATGGGATCATTAATTTCGGTTATAGATACCTTATAGCGGCAGGGTGCTAAATGGATGAATAGCCCCAATGAGGATGTAAATGTTGGTGATGTAATTATTTTACAGTAACATCAAATTGGCCAGTCAACCAAAACCATAAAGTGTCTAACCACAGAAACAGTGACTGATATTTAAAAAAACCTGCGGATTCAACAAGGTAGCTATATATATCAGAATCTTCCTGGGTCGTTAGTCCACACTGCGAGAGGCGGTAGTACACTGACTGTAGTAGTACACCATCCAGGTAGCCTCAGTACACCATGAAGTTAGCTCCCCCTGTATAGTAGAACATCTGACTGGAGTAGAACACAATCCGGGGATCTTCAGTACACCACAGATTTACAGTTGTTCAGATACTGCACACTACATACTACTTCTACCCGAGTAGTGTTTAGTTTGCTATTTTAAATTCAGCCATTATATTTTGCGATACAGTATCAATCCTTAAAAACACGAGACTGATTATTGATAAATAGCTTCGTATAAAGATCGGAGTTCAACTTTTTGTTGTGTTTAAACCTTCAGCCATTAAACCCTTCAGCTCCAACATAAACAAGTGGCATGAGTGCGTCCCGCTAATTTCAGCATTAGCAAACCATGGCATGTGGTGGTGTTTTTGATACTATGGCAGTTTCCCCAAAATTAGTTATAAATAATCACAATATATCACCGCAGCGTTACAACATATCGCCACAGCGTTACAACATGGCGCCTTGCTTACAGTATCATAATATACCGCCGTGTATTGAATCGTGGCCCCAGGATCATGACACGTATCGTATCGCCAGGTTCTTGATACACAGCGCTCCCATCACCACCAGTGCGTCTCTACACTACACCATTTCACAGCTTAACGAATCCCTTTAAAAATGGTGGAACTTCCCGTTTAGAAAACTGAGAACTGGAAAAGGAAATACACGTGGAAATGGAAAAGGGGAAACGTCCCTTCCTCAAATAAATGTGTGGCATGTAAGGGTTGCTGCTGGAGTTGGTCATGTCTGTGTTACCTATCATGTGTAACGCGCTCTAAAGAGCGATACGTGAGTCTGTGGGGAAACAAGAGAAGCCATAACATCATCTGAGGCTGATCAAAACCATCTGTCTCCTACCAGGCATTGTGCTGAAAGACCTGCCGGGGGTCTGTAAGGAAGCGGGTCCCGAACTGTGGTCGTTTCTGTCCGTCTTCACCGCTCCGGTCTGGTCCGTCTGCGGACTCGCTCATGCTCTCACCAGACACCGGCACACCGACAGCAGTGGGCGCCGCCATCATGCTCCTGCTGCTTGTAGTTCCTCGGCGCGCACGGCGGTCAGCAGAGCAGCTGGAGGAGCAGTACTGCCCCCTACTGTACTGGAGCGGTACAACAAGAGGAAAAAAGGGCGAGGAGGAAAATCTGTAGCCACGGCTGAGTAACGTGTACTCTCAGTTTGTAAACTGTATTCTGGGGTTTCAGATCCTTTATTTCACCACATTTCCTTAACTTAAGAAACAGTGGCCAAAGATTTGTCATCACAGTAGCTCTGCTACATTTATGACCAACTTCAACTTGGTTTAAAGAAATGGACAATTACTTGAGATTCTTAAACGAGGGCAGACAACTGGACACTGCGGGTAAACCAGAGTCACAGCATAGACTTAAAAAGCTCGAAAAAAGACACATTTACTGCTTTACAAAACATTTAATATTTAATCCATAAAACCGACAGATATCAGCGTAGAGGTTATCATACAGTCTACACAGGAATATAATGAGGTGATTCCACCGCAGTCTTTAAATAACTAGTTAAACAAATGATAAAATAAAAAAAATGATAAACACTCGTTTTAAAAATGTAATCCAATCACTGATCTGTTAAAATTAATTATTTAAAAAATGATATCCAGTTGACTGATGCTGGTGAAACAGTGTGGTTTGATGTTTAAGCTGCTATCTTTGTTCCACAGTGTAGTTGGAGTAATACAACTGTAGTTCAAGATTAGAATTACTTTATGCTGGAGTTCTAGTTTGTTTCTAGTCTGGTTTTTGGTGGATCACTTTTGTGCTAAATTGTAAATATTGTAATTTACAATTAAATATTGTAAAATTGTAAATTGTCTACTTTATTATTTAAATTATTAAATTATTTTAAATTCAAAGTATGTGCTTCTAAACTTCTGTAAGTTTACATTTTTGTACAGCTGTTAATTTAATCATTGATTCCTTGAGTTTTATTGAATATTATAAAATTTTCCCTTTCATAGGAGCTGGTACCACCCATTAGTCACCACAGTACATTACTGAATAACCTTATTGACGAAATGGAATTTAAAGTGTGTGCTTCTAAACTTCTGTAGGTTTACATTTTTATACAGTTGTAAATTTAATTATTGGTCCCGTGAGTTAGTGAGTTATTATGGGGTCTGGTTACTGAACCAGACTGAAAACTGAACGCACTGAACTGTGTAAGCAAAAGTGGGGTGTTTTTTGTAGATTTATATGAATTTCTTTAGTATAAAATATAAAATACAATACATATTAATATTATTATAGATACTCTTCTAAACCTTGTAATCTGATGCCATTGGATCCTCAGCTGTTTTAGATTAGTGCAGAACCATTTTGCCTGTTATGCTTACACACAGAGGAATTCAGGATAAAGAAGCATAGTGCTCTACATGAAACAAATTTAATGAGGTTCAGGACACATCAGTGAACTAGTCATGAGTGGAAACAGTCCTGAAACAATAATACATGGTTGTACATTGAGTGGTTTCTTCCAGGGTTTGGAGTTACCTTATAGAGAACCTTACTGAGTCAGAGCTGTTCACAGTGTTGGTGATGGGAACCAGATGTCTGAGGTATTTAATACCTATGAAAGCTCCAACACAGAACGTTATTACAGGAAGTGCTTATACAGTGTGTATATGCTGCCTGATATCTGACAAATTGTTTTATAATATTTTTGTGATGGAATTTTGACTTTTGTATTTTGACACATTCATGGCGAAAGAGTACATGAAGGGTGTTCTAAGGCAGAGTAGTCCCTAAAGAAAACGTATTATCTCACATTTTACAATCATCACTATGACATATATAAACTCAGAAGGCACGTTTAGGTTCACTGGTGGTTTGGGATAGTAAATAAATCGCCTATATTTGTGTACATTGAGACTTCTGGTTCCTGTCACCACCACTGCTGTAAGGAAATCAGAGTTTGTATGTTTTAAGACCTCTCTCTACATCTCAAGGGCGGAGTTATTCGAAAATTGTGAAAACACTGTTCCCCTTTCAGTGGAGGTTAGAGTACAGTCTCAAAACGTTCCTCAGTCAAAATTATAAGTTTAAAGTCAAACCTATACGCTAGCGAAAGAAACGTAAGTATCTGCATTTAAACAGACTCAAAGGAAAAAGCACAGCTTTCAATCAATAAGCTAATAAGTTCTCATGGTTGGGGGCATGTAGGGTAGTGGCTAATGAGTGGTACTAGCTCTTATGAAAGGGGAAACGAAATTAGCTTCTATATTATATATATATATATATATATATATATATATATATATATATATATATATATATATATATATATATATATATATATATATATATACAGGGGTTGGACAATGAAACTGAAACACCTGTCATTTTAGTGTGGGAGGTCTCATGGCTAAATTGGACCAGCCTGGTGGCCAATCTTCATTAACTGCACATTGCACCAGTAAGAGCAGAGTGTGAAGGTTCAGTTAGCAGGTAAGAGCACAGTTCTGCTCAAAATACTGCAATGCACACAGCATTATGGGACATACCAGAGTTCAAAAAAGGACACACTGTTGGTGCACGTCTTGCTGGCGCATCTGTGACCAAGACAGCAAGTCTTTGTGATGTATCAGGAGCCACGGTATCCAGGGTAATGTCAGCATACCACCAAGAAGGACGAACCACATCCAACAGGATTAACAGGATTAACCCGGATTGTATCCAAAAAACATAAAACCACGGCTGCCCAAATGACGCTGTATTGGCCGCAAAAGGAGGCCCTACACCATACTAATAAATGATTGTGGTCTAAAACCAGGTGTTTCAGTTTCATTGTCCAACCCCTGTATATATATATATATATATATATATATATAAGTGAGACAGTCGTTGTGTTCCTCTAGAGTCACTGTGTCTCCACAACTCAACCTGTAAGACAGCGGTCTTTTCTCTCACAGTGGGGAACAAGCCTTTTTATAAGGAGTCTGTGCTTTCGTGATCAGTGTGGAAGCCTGTGACCTGTTCCAGATGGAAGCATGGTGACCCCACCTCTCACCTCTCACTCTCGCTGCTACATCATACACATACATGTAGGTTTTGAAGATTCACGTTATGGCTGTGCATGTGCTGTAGGTAAGGAAGGGCCTTTTTGCTGTGCCTGACTGACCCACCAGCCACAATTGCGGACAATCCGTGAGCAGTGATGTCTTCATGAGTCATCCTGTTAGTGGCAGCACCACTGGCAGACAGCTGCACGACGAGGGACTACATGCGTGCAGACCTTTACCATGACTGCCCTTAATCATGTCAGCATCACCAAAGACCGCAATGGTGTCATACCAGCCTGTCAGGGAGAGACTCAGAAGGGACTCCTCTTCAGTGATGAGTCCTGCTTTTGTCTTGGTGGAGACAATCACTGAATCCATGTGGGCTTTGTGGATAGTGCCATGCTGAGATGTCTGGCATGTTGCGTTAACAAACATAGCAGCCAGACGCCATACTGAGAGACACTACTTCTGTATGTGTAGCTCAATAAATATTCCCCATGTCAGTCTAAATGTATCATCAAGAATTGCTCCTGGTGACCTTTATCTTCCTTCGGCCTAGAATTGCGATCTGGTACTTCCTTCTAATTTGATGAGTGCTCATTTTTACTGCTTCCAGAGAAACATTACTATGCCATCTATCTCGCTTTCCCAGATTGTTCTCTATAGAGCAGTAGTTCACTAAAACCTCTGATTCAGACGTCTCCCTACCATGCCAGTGTTAGCAGAGCTATGCATCATATCCAAACTAATACCGCAAGATGAGTCCTTCTTATTATTCCCCTCATAAACCTCCAGGGCAAATATAACGAGGGTGCTGAGGTAAAGTGGAACTGGAGGGGATGGTTCCAGCATAGCTTAGTGATGTTCCTGCTTAAACACACTGGATCAACTAAGCATTTAACTGGCTGGCTGAGAGCGGAGAAATCAACAGCTGTGCAGGACAAGACAATAATACAAGCTTATATCTCATAATAGACAATAATACAAAACCTTTACAGTATGAACTCAGATGGCATGTGGAGGTTCGCTGGTGGTTTTGGATAATAACTATAATGGTTCTATTTGTGTTGCACTTTTATAGTTTCTCTACAGTTAACCATTTCAGATCAGACCATTCTGAATGACTCTGAAAAACATATGCACAAACTCATACAACCTATGCATTGTTTATATACAGATTCCCTGGAGTTTAAGGAGGAATATTGAAACTGAATATTGAAACTTTTTGTCGCCTGTAGAAAATACCAAAAGCAAAGCATTCCAGCATCACTTGTACAGGCTCAACCAGCACACCCCCCCTATCTCTCACCATCACTGTTTTTGCCCCACTACCGATGAAAAACTGATTTCCTCGTAGCATGTTACATCAGCTATGGTCACCAGGGGGCAGCTGTTTCCTGCTTTCTTCCCTACCTCAACCACAAGGGCCGTTCAGGTAAATTCAGATCTGAAGCTGGTATGGCATGCTAATAAGTGAATTCCCCCTTTTTCCCCATGCAGTTCATAAAGAGCTGCCCCCAGCTCTGCTTTAAAGGGGGGAAGGGGCGGGGTCAGCTGCCCTTAGCCAAAGCTGGTAGAGCATACCAATAAGGGTTATGATTTAATTTACTATGGTTTGGTGGGAAATGCTGTGTTTTAGAGGAATTGGCAACCAGACTGAGAGTTCAATGCCTCAGAAAGTTCATACATGAAACAGACATGGCTGAACAGCAGTCTGTGAAGGTCTTGGTCTAAAGCACTGAAGTGCTTGTAGTGACTGTATCAACACTAAGGCGAGTTTCTGATGTACAGTAGCAGAATTAAGGTGGTGTTAACTGAAAACAAGCCTGTGATGTGTAGACTTGAGTATCGCTGTACACAGTCAAGTCACATTATTATGACCACTTTCTACTTTCCGCGGTTCGGTGAGTAAATAGGGTGCACAGTAGGACGTCTGCACACATATCCCTTATTGCTTTCATGGGTAAAATGATCAGTACAGGCTGATTGTCTTTCTTGGGCCGGATGGGATCTTCCAGCAAGACAATGAGACGTATCACTTGGCTGGAAATGTCCGACATTGGTTGGAACAGCATGACCAAAACTCCCAAGTACTACACTGGCCCCCTAATTCCCCAGACTTGAACACAACTGAGCGTCTGTGGGACCATCCTGATGGTCGTGTTTGCTCTCCGGATCCTCTACCATGCACTCTCCAGCAGCTGTGGCAAGGCTCCACATACCTGTGACAACCTATCCGGACCTTACCGTGTCTCTCCCAGCCCTTCTAGCGGCTATCCGTGCTGCACACTGCAGTTACTCCTGATATTGGCTGATGGTCATAATAATGTGATTTGGCTGTGAATGTAAAGATGGGTCTGATTCATTCATTGGTGTGTTTAACTCTGAAGCACTAGATGGCAGTGTTGTTATCAGCCCTCAGCCATTCTTTAACCCCAACATAACCAAGTAGCCTAAGGGCTCACCACTAGCATTAGCATTAGCAAACCAAGCTAATGTTTTTAGTCTATTACAGTTTCCTGAAAACTATATTTCACTATCCGCAATATACCACCTTACTCAAAGCATCACAGTATAATCACAATATACTGTATAGTAGCCCCTGCATCATACATATGGTATCGCCAGGCTCTTGCCAATACACAGCCCCACTGTATACACTGACTGGTGAGTATTTGACTTGACCTAAAGATGTTTATTCAGAAACATATTCAGTGTAAGCTGAAACAGAACAATGTAAAATTAAAACAGGATCTTTGTAACAAAAGAAAGAGCAAATAAAGAAAGACAAAAATGACTGTTTACCCGTTTGGCTTTAGCTGAATGAAATAAAGGCACTTGATGATTAAGCTAATGAACCGCTGGTTTCAATTAGATCACATAGAAGGCATGAGTGGGGATGTAAGGAATTGACTAGACTGAGTTCCCTGGCTGACATTTCCACCTTTCCATGAATGGCAGAGTCTCCGGCGCCGAGCAGCCTGGATTCCTACAGGGTCCAACAGAATCTCAACCAGCGCTGCCATGGCAACAAAAGTTCTGGAACTTAAGCAGGCACATGATGTTGTATCTATGACAACCAAAGTATCCAGAACCAAGAACGAAACATGACGTGATGTTCAAACCTTGTGTACCTCATACACCACCCCAACAATAACATCCATCAGATGTTTACCTCTGCCTAACCAGCCAATGCAACAACTATATATTCACAGAGCATGTCCACACCATGCGCCATGTGAGATCCAAGACTGCTGCATCATTAGAAAGGCTGTGGTTCCTGCTGTTGGCTCATGAGATCTTTTCTTGTGCTGTGGTAAGAAAGCGATTCAAGCACAGCATCCTCCGATAACCGAAGAATTAAAGTTAGACTTAATTTGCATTCCTGTTTTGGTGCTTAAAATAATCCTAGGAAATAAAACTAATCCACATTCCCAAGCCATTCGTGGTTCCACTCAGGACAGTTCGGCATTATCCCCACCTCCGGCACTCCGGCAACTCTGAGGACAGTGACAGTAATGTCAGGGTAATTTCATCGATGGGCCGTCACTGAGCTGAGTGATTGTCCGTGGAGAAGTCATGGCGTCCTTACGAGTTGCCACTGTAGGTCACATTAGTAAACGTGGTTGTAGCTCCTCGATATAATGGATTGTTGGCCTGAAAAAGAGCAGAGGATGTTCCAGCTTAGAAACAGCGTAACATGACGACGGAAAGTTTGATCTGTTCCGTACTAACCAGGTGTAATGATTTCTTTCACCACTAGGTGTCACTAGATGGACACGTGTGAGCTTGTTTACCTACACCCAAAGTGTGCAGGGATTCATTACCTCAGTACTTCCACGCGCACTGTACAATTTATAGGATGGATATTAAAGGGATGATTTAGCTAAAAGTCTGTATAACAGAGCTTTACACCTAACCTCAGATGCAGGCAACCAGGCAAGACGTCTTTGGTGTCTAAATGTTGCTGCTCTAGTTTAGTGCTGCAGCTTTGAGACAAACATTGCTATTAAACACAAGAAGTCAATAGACACCCAAACCTATTTCCATTAGTACATCTCTAAAACTTCTCCCAGCCTGCTCAAGCTACACCACTGTGGTTTAAACTAACTGTATTTACTGTATATATAAATATATAAATCCATATATAAATAAATGACGCACCCTGCAGTGTCCGTGTACCTGCATGCTCAGCGTGCACATAAAGTGGAGTTGGTGGGTGCAGATCACCCCAAGGGTTTTATGGGCTTATGCCCAGGGCCCTGAGCTGCAAGGGGCCACTATGAGTAAATCTAAACAGATACTTTGACTCACATTGGGACCTTTGCTAGTCGCCTCGTCCTTGTTGATAGTGATCTGTGAAGTGTCCTCATGCAGATGAAGTCATTAGAGGTAAGATATGATGCCTGTGGTGGCAGCATGCTTTACTTATGGTTGATGGTGTCCTATTTTAACTGGTCGACTGTTGTGCTGGTCATCAACTCATATGTTTTATAGTGAAATGTTGCATTGGCCGTTGGGTTTTTGATAACCTAAGCTCTTCTGTGCTCACTTACAACAGTGAAGTTACCATCACTGCAGCTAATATGCTACTATAGTGGTATTGCACAGCCATCATGTGACCTGGGGCATGGTTACAATTTCTGGGTTGAATGACGAGCTTGGTCAGAATGGGTTTTGAGGTATGTTTTCTCTTATCTGAACGGCGCATCAACAGTGTTACCCATTCAGCAGCAACATGTACATTGTAGCCTTGCAGTACTGAATAGGCAGTGCACACAATGGATTCTAATATAGTCCTCTGCAAAGCCAGCTGCTACAGCTTGGTTAAGGCAGAAATTGGAATTATTAGAAGTCATTCATCAGAAGTATTTTATTACGCTCCTTTTTTAACCAGGCTGCCAAGAACGACCTTCTCGCTTTGCCACGTTTTGTCAGGGCTGAGTGCAGCCCTGCTGTGATATCCTAAACGATTCCCTGACCCCCACAGAAAGTAGCCAGGGATTGCTTTTGGCACTTGTGCCCAAGGACTGATAGCTTGATGGTCTGGGCCTGGAGTCGTATTCTATGGGAGTGGTGAAATTGAGTACAAGACAGTGCTACCCAAGGGCCCACAGCAGTCAGCTAAACACTGGAGCAGTCAGCTGAACCACTGACACACCCATCACAGTTGCTGTTCAAGCTGAAGAACCTACTATTCTGGGAATTTCTAGCTGGGAACCAAAAATTAGATACGTGAACCAGAACAAAAGTTTATAAATGACTAACAATGTAACTCCAGCACTAAACTATAGAAGCTTGACCAATGGAGAACATCTGGACTAAGAGATGAGGTACACTCATTTGTCCAAAACATTCCTTTAACAAGGTTTGAAGATTTTTTTACACGCATATCTTTCATAGTAAGAATCCTTCTCACTAGTTGCCCCAGTTACAAAACAACCAGCCAATATGATTTAACTTAATCCCTAATCATTAACATTCCTAATCATTCCTAATAGCTTGATGGTCTGGGCCTGGAGTCGTATTCTATGGGAGTGGTGAAATTGAGTACAAGACAGTGCTACCCAAGGGCCCACAGCAGTCAGCTAAACAGTGGAGCTGTTCATTGTAATAGTTCACAGTTTGGGTTACCATGTACTGAACACACCATCAAGTCTTTCCAACCGTAATGAGATCTAAAGCCGGTTCAGAGACGTTTTGGGGATGTATTTATGGAATCGTCTGCATAATTCAATAGTTGAGATGTAAACATAGTTATTCAGAGTAGATTTATGTGAAATGGTTCATGTGTACTGTATACAGATTTACAGGCTGATGTCTTTATAGTGGTGGTGATGGGATCCAGGAGTCACTATGACTACCACACAAATATAGCCACTTGATTTACTATCCCAATCCACCAGTGAACCCACAGGTGCCTCCTGAGTGTTTATACATAATGATGATGGTTTATGTTTATTACAGAACTACTGTAAAACAGCGTCTCAGGCATCAGGCAGCTTATCCATAACCATTTCATATTAAGGTATTAAACTCATTCAAAGACTTTAAAGGGTTAAAAAAAATATTTTTGGTTTCTATCACCACCACCTCAATTCTGACTACAGTTCTGGCTTTTCTAGAGCAGTAAAACCACTCTGACCAAAAAGACCCTGATTCTTGAACTGGTCACACGAACCTTGGATCTATTCAGGGAACCAGCCTACATTTGCACCAGTTTTTACGGTAGCCATGAAACATCAAAAGATACAACATCGACATCCACATCAACTGAGGGAGGTGCACATCAGTAGCTAACAGTAGTAACAAGATGGCAGAGCGTATAGAGGACCTGCAAGTGTTTGTGAAGGGCAAGCACAAATCAACTACTGGTGTTAAGTACACGCAGATGAGCTTCTTTAGCAAACCACAGGGTGTCGCCACTGTTACCTTCTGTTTCCTAAACCACTGACACACCCATCACAGTTGCTGTTCATGCTGAAGAACCTACTATTCTGGGAATTTCTAGCTGGGAACCAAAAATTAGATACGTAAACCAGAACAAAAGATTATAAATGACTAACAATGTAACTCCAGCACTAAACTATAGAAGCTTGACCAATGGAGAACATCTGGACTAAGAGATGATCCTTCTCACTAGTTGCCCCAGTTACAAAACAACCAGCCAATATGATTTAACTTAATCCCTAATCATTAACATTCCTAATCATTTGAGCTCTCATAAGGAGAAGCACTTTCAGTCTTAGCTTACCTGATGAGTTAAGACATGACACGAAGCCACTAATTTACTCATGTAGCAGAGGAAGATGACAAACTACCTATTACAGCACCCGCTGTCTGGGTTTGTGTTTGTTTGTTTGTTTCTGTGCAGTGCGAGAGAGAGAGAGAGAGAGAGAGAGAGAGAGAGAGAGAGAGAGAGGGGGGGGGGAGAGAAAGTGAGAAAGAGGGAGAGAGAGAAAGAGAGATAGAGAGAGAGAGAGAGAGAGGGGGAGAGATAAAGAGAGAGAGAGATAAAGAGAGAGAGAGAGAGATAAATAGAGAGAGAGAGAGATAAAGAGAGAGAGAGATAGAGAGAGAGATAAAGAGATAAAGAGAGAGGGAGAGAGAGAGAGAGATAGAGAGAGAGAGGAGAGAGAGAGATAAAGAGAGAGAGAGAGAGAGATAAAGAGAGATAAAGAGAGAGAGAGAGAGATAAAGAGAGAGAGAGATAAAGAGATAAAGAGAGAGGGGAGAGAGAGAGAGAGAGAGAGAGAGAGAGATAAAGAGATAAAGAGAGAAAGAGGGAGAGAGAGAGAGAGAGAGAGAGAGATAAAGAGAGATAAAGAGAGAGAGAGATAAAGAGAGAGAGATAAAGAGAGAGAGAGAGAGAGATAAAGAGAGAGAGAGAGAGATCAAGAGAGAGAGAGAGATCAAGAGAGAGAGAGAGAGAGAGGGAGAGAGAGAGAGAGAGAAAGAGAGAGGGAGAGTAGGTTCTTCATGCTGAAGAACCTACTATTCTGGGAATTTCTAGCTGGGAACCAAAAATTAGATACGTAAACCAGAACAAAAGATTATAAATGACTAACAATGTAACTCCAGCACTAAACTATAGAAGCTTGACCAATGGAGAACATCTGGACTAAGAGATGATCCTTCTCACTAGTTGCCCCAGTTACAAAACAACCAGCCAATATGATTTAACTTAATCCCTAATCATTAACATTCCTAATCATTTGAGCTCTCATAAGGAGAAGCACTTTCAGTCTTAGCTTACCTGATGAGTTAAGACATGACACGAAGCCACTAATTTACTCATGTAGCAGAGGAAGATGACAAACTACCTATTACAGCACCCGCTGTCTGGGTTTGCGTATGTTTGTTTGTTTCTGTGCAGTGCGAGAGAGAGAGAGAGAGAGAGAGAGAGAGAGAGAGAGAGAGAGAGAGAGGGGGGGGGGAGAGAGAGAGAGAGGGGGAGAGAGAGAGAGAGAGAGAGAGAGAGAGAGAGAGAGAGATAAAGAGATAAAGAGAGAGAGAGATAAATAGAGAGAGAGAGATAAATAGAGAGAGAGAGATAAATAGAGAGAGAGAGAGATAGAGAGAGAGATAAAGAGATAAAGAGAGAGGGAGAGAGAGAGAGAGATAGAGAGAGAGAGGAGAGAGAGAGATAAAGAGAGAGAGAGAGAGAGATAAAGAGAGATAAAGAGAGAGAGAGAGAGATAAAGAGAGAGAGAGATAAAGAGATAAAGAGAGAGGGGAGAGAGAGAGAGAGAGAGAGAGAGAGAGATAAAGAGATAAAGAGAGAAAGAGGGAGAGAGAGAGAGAGAGATAAAGAGAGATAAAGAGAGAGAGAGAGAGAGAGAGATATAAAGAGAGAGAGATAAAGAGAGAGAGAGAGAGATAAAGAGAGAGAGAGAGATCAAGAGAGAGAGAGAGAGAGAGGGAGAGAGAGAGAGAGAGAAAGAGAGAGGGAGAGAGAGAAAGAGAGAGGGAGAGAGAGAGAGAGAGAGAGAGAGAGACGTGTGTATGTAGATATCTGTGTTGTTTAGTCTCACCGCTTCCCACTTGGCTTTGGCTCGCTCTTCCTCAAACTTGGCATATTCTCGGCGGTCATGAATGGTCACCAGCAGCTTCCAAATCAGTAGAGCAGCCAACCCCAGCAGGAGAATAGAGCCAGCCACATAAGCCATCACCACCAAGATATCGGGACCCTTAGGACACTCTGCGCATATGCATACACAGAGATGCTATCAATAACACAGAAATCATGTCCACACACATACACACACGATAACCATCCGGCATGTTCATCACACGGAAGGCTTCTCTCTGAGCTAGGGATCCACTGACAGAGAGGGTTTGGTAAGCTGGGAATGTTCATGTTCACTCAGGTTTGCTCATGGTGGAGCAGAGGGGCGCTGACTTCTCAGGGAGCTTTGTGACCTTCCGGCTCTCCCTTTTAGTCATGCTGTAATAGCCAGGCCTGCCGGAGTCACAGCTGCACTCTGTTAACATCATGTAGTGTATTCAGATCTTCCATCAGAGCTAACAGTCTATCTGTTCTCTCTGCCTGAGCTGAACTGCTGCCCATCCTGTGTGGCCTGATGCTGTTGGTACATCTGCTTTGACTGGGTGCCACTGCTTGCCTTTAACCACCACGGAGCTCGCCCTTACAATCATGTAATAAACACTGTCTCCACATTCATTAACAGGTGCCAGCAAGGACGCTAAGATGGCGACTGCCAAGGACACCTGGAAGGCTGCCGGCCACAAGGACCTGCTGGCAGAGCAGTGTTTTGGAGGTGTTGACCATGGCCCTTCGACTGTGCATGCGATGTAAGCATCTCTGTACCTGTCCGACCCAACAGCCACGATTGCGGACATTCAGTGAGCAGTGATGCCTCCATGAGTCGTCCTGTTAGTGCAGCACCATTGCCAGACAGCTGCCCGATGCAGGACTGCATGGATGCAGGCCACTACAATGACTGCCCTTATGTCAGCATTGCCTAAGACTACAGTGGTGTTGTGGCAGACTGTCCAGAAGTGACTCAGAATGGTCTTTTTGTCATGGTGGAGATGACCAACGGTGGACGGCATCACACGTACAGGAGGCCTGTTATCACTCCGCCTCCACTTCTACTGCACAATCTTCAGAAACTGTGTGTGAATATATTTAAGCTGTATGGGATGGATTTTTGCAGCACACTTTTTAGGAACCTCTACAACTCCATGACAAGACGTCTGGAATGTTGCGTTTGCAAACTCAGCCGCCTCACACCATACCGAGAGACGCTACTTCTGTATGTGTAGCTCAATAAATATTCCCCACATCAGTCTAAATGTATCATCATGTATTGTTCCTGGTGACCTTTATCTTCCTTTCCAACAGCACTGCAATCCCACACTTCCTTCTGGATGCAGCTATTCAATTGATGATGAGTGTATGTACAAGGTGTATAATAGTGCCACAAGGCCTAGACCCACCTGAGTTTTAATTAGCAGGGTAAGCAAGGAATACTGCCCCATGATACAGACCTCTGGACTAAGAATCCCCAGAGGGTTATTTTTTATTTACACTGTAACGTACTACAGTCTCAAATCAGCATCCTGTGATCCATGATAACCAGTCACAATTAGATAGCCATGGTTGGAACGATGAGGGGGGACCAAAAGGCTAGAGACTGCCCTGTCCCTACCTCAAAATACCATCCTTTCCGGTTCCCTGAGTGCAGTTACCTTTTGAGATGGGCGAGTATGTGGGAGGTAGACGTGGCTTACCTCGGTGCTGTCAAAGAGCTCTGGAATTAGAATCGCTAGGTTCTCGCCTTCCGTGTTCTTTAGAGAAGATCTGTTGTGTCATACAGTAACAGCCCGTGCCTGTCTGTCCCAATAATGAACCCACAACCGCTCCCCACATCAGAAGAACAAACTGTGCCGTTAAACGTCTCTCTGTGTCTCTCACCAGGTTCTTTTACTACGTAGAGGACAGATTTCCCACTGATGTCTTCATAGTACTGGAAGTGTTGAACACAGTCGTCCTCATCTTTATAGGTGCAGTTTACTGCACTCTTCTCCCGGAAGACTGGAGAGAAAGGAAGAGGGAGACAGGTCAATTAGGGGAAAAAAAAGGAATTTAGAGGAGAGTTAGAGACATAATAAGGGTTTTGATAAGTGGTAGGCCCTGCAAACATCTGGAGGGTGGTAACTGAGCCGAGAGAATGGAAAAAGCAGACCACAAAAATGTTTGATATGATTGATGTGATCTGATGTGCATATCAAACTCAATATTGTTGTGGTCTGCTTTTTTTTCGTCCTTCCTTGTTAATGACTGGCGAAAAGGAGTGACTGCGTTTGGGCGTGTCAAAGGCCATAGTGTAAAAGAAGTAGCTGAATCTGCAGGTATATGGAAGCGTACGGCCATACGGATCTACCAGCGGGTCTACCAGTGGCTAAAATCCCGGTCTACAGGAAACTCTCCTCAGGAAATGTGCCAAGGGAAGGCATCCACCAAATCTGGCCCAACTGCTGAATTCTCTGATGCATGAGTGGCTGAACATTGATATGGTCTACATCCAGAAACGTGTCCAGTCCATGCTAAATTCAACCACAGCTGTTATTCATAGTCATGGAGGTAATACACTCTGTTAGTGACATGTGACATTTCAGTCACAGGTCTATCACTGAGCTTATTTTTCTCAAACAGGGTTGCACCACAATTGTTGGAACCTCTAGAAGTGAAACCTAACTACATATGTACATACACAGTGAGGGAGATTGTTTAAGTGACCAAAGTAACAAAACAAACCTTAAAATCAACACAGGAAATTGGTTAAGTTACAACAGAGTCAAAGTTTTGTTACAGCCTTCTCACTGCCCGACCTAAACCCCATAGACACCTTCTATAATGAGCTGAAGAGGGGAGTCCCCAGAATCTAAAGGACCTGGAGAGATCCTGTATGGAGGAATGGTCCTAGGTTTCTTGCCTTATGTTCTCCAGTCTCATTAAAATGCAAAGTATCTTAAATCTAATTAACATATCTAATATTTCCCACTTTGAGATTGTTCTAGATGTATCATAAATTGTTTATCCTTAATCTGATAAATGTATTCTTGTTTTATGTGTATGTTCTTCTTATGGTTACTAAGGGTGCCAATGGAGTGTACAGTATCCAAAGACACATGAAGGTAACAAGGTATGAAAGTGTGTATTACCCAGCTCATCCACCAGCGTGATGTCGTCTCTGCAGATTGTATTACACTGGTTCTTCTCAAACAGTGGTCCTCTCTTATAGTGCTTACACTCCACACAGTCCCTACACACATACAGAGACAGGGTTAACTAACATGCATTCCAGTACAGACGATCATTTAAATCAAACCTCAAGACTTCTTGAATACTGCACTGTTTTATCAAACACAGTTAGAACTGTCTTTATGTGTGCAATATCCATTTATAAATCTCATGGCATGCCGTGGGGAAGAACCTTATCTGCCTTATCTGTCATATATGATGTGATCCACACTACCGGTGAAAAACGGCTACTCCTTATACAAACCTGATTCCAAAAAAGTTGGGACACTAAACAAATTGTGAATAAAAACTGAATGCAATGATGTGGAGGTGCCAACATCTAATATTTTATTCAGAATAGAACACAAATCACAGATCAAAAGTTTAAACTTGATGATGTTATGCACAGTTGATGATGATAACTTAAAAGTCTTTGCTATTTTACGCTGGGTAACACCATTCTGGTATTGCTGCACTATCTTTCTGTGCAACAATGGTGGAATTTGTGATCCTCTTACCATCTTGGCTTCAGAGAGACACTGACACTCTGAGAAGCTCTTTTTATATCCAATCATGTTGTCAATTGACCTAATTAGTGTTAATTGGTCTTCCAGCTGTTCGTTATATGCTCAATTTCCTTTTTCCATCCACTTATTGCTACTTGTCCCAACTTTTTTGGGATTTGTTGACGTCATAAAATTTTGAAACAACATATTTTTCCCTTAAAATGATACATTCTCTCAGTTTAAACTTTTGATCTGTGATTTGTGTTCTATTCTGAATAAAATATTAGATGTTGGCACCTCCACATCACTGCATTCATTTTTTATTTATAATTTGTTTAGTGTCCCAACTTTTTTGGAATCCGGTTTGTATGTAGCTTCATGCTGTCCTGCAGAATAATATAAAATAGTACTGATGGAGTTATGCAGTCCACCTTAAAAACAAAACTCCAAAATGGAACTTTAAAGGAATACAATTAACCATCATATAACACGACAGTTTAGGGTGAATTCTATTGGTCTGTCCATCATTAATATACCTAAAATTGAAAGACTACGTAGAGCTTTTAAACTTTGCAGAAAACCTGGATATAAGTTTTAAGGCTGCAGTTGCTCTTCCAATGTTATGAATATTCATGATAGAAAGACCAATAGATTCATTCAAAATAGCTTAGAAAAACAATTTTATATTAACCTCCACTGCAGGTTGAAAAAAGCTGTTTTATCCTCCTCAAGTTCAATTTTGGAGGATTTTAAGGTCTACGGTATAATTCCTTGAGTGCTATTTTATTTTTTCACGGTTTATTTTATAGATTTCTTCACTTTCACTGTATAGTAAAGCATTAAACTGAGAATAAGGAAACTGACTGAAGACCATTCATCAATATTTTACTATTCACTACAAACCTCTACTGAGATCATCATTGCTATACTGGAAACTATGACATGAATACTGTAACTCTATTATTAATGCCAGCTATATCTTCTTTAATAACTGTAAACTTAAATTAATTTGAACTTAAGTACTGTCTGATCTTGTGTTTATGTGGGTGTGTATGTTCTCTCTCTCAGGTCATGGTGACTAGATGTACTGTATATGAGAGGTGGGGGGTTATGGCAAAACTATAACATTGTGATACAGTAGAGAATCCACTAGGGATGCCACTAGGGTATCCACTAGGGAATCCACTAGGGAATCCACTGTGGAAGCCACTAGGGACAATAACCAAAAACATCCATTTAGCTGGGTGCGTCTAAACTTTTGACTGTGTCCAGTGTCCATTCAGTCGTACCGTATGCAAAGAAATCAAACAAAACGCAGTACCACCATTGCCTTTCAGTTCAACCAGCATGAACTTCACACCACAGTGAGACGTAAGCACCGTCCAATCACAGCCCTCTACCAAATTTGGGGTGTTGGTGAGAAACCAGTAATCACTGGCAGCTGCACCTTCCTCCAGAATGGAAGTGTTTATTCCATCATGAACGGACATGTTGTCTGGATGAAGGTGCAGCTACAAGCGATAACTTCTGATTTGCTTCACAGCCAAAACCTAAAATCCAGTTGAGGGCTGTGATCGGACAGTGATTATGAATTCTGTAGTGCTTGGACTGAAATACTATGACAGTGTTTAGTTTCAGCATGTTTAAAGCACCACACAAAATGTTAGTACAACTGCACTCTGATTACTATTCAGGGTGTTCAGTTCGGAGGTTTCATTCTTTGAAATGTAAACCTACATGTGTTATTAAGTTTAGTATTAACGGAGGTCATTAGAAGTCATACCTCAGTATTTTATTATGCTACTTTTTTGAACCAGGCTGCCAAGAACGCCCTTCTCGTTTTGCCATGTATTGTCAGGGCTGAGTGCAGCCCTGCTGTGATATCCTAAATTGTTCCCTGACCACCACAAAAAGAAGCCAGGGATTGCTTTTGGCATCTGTGCCCAAGGGCTGATAACTTGATGGTCTGGGCCTGGAGTCATATTGTATGGGGGTGTTGAAATCGGGTACAAGACATCGCTACCCAAGGGCCCACAGCAGTCAGCTAAACAGCGGGGCTGTTCATTTTAATAGTTCACAGTTTGTCTTACTGTGTACTGAACACATCAGGTCTTTCCAGCCACAATGAGACCTTCATAAGCCGGTTCATCCAAGTTTTGGTGATGCATTCACACAGACTAAAGTCTGATTAATTTAGCAGTTGAGATGTAAGCATAGTAATTCAGAGTAGTTGTATGTGAAATGGTAAATTTGTACTCTTTGCAGATTTGCAGTCTGATGTTTTTATAGTGGTGGTGATGGGAACCAGGAGTCACTGTCTCCAACACAAATATAGCCACTTGATTTACTATCCCAATCCACCAGTGAATCTACACATGTCTTCTGAGTGTTTATACATAATGAAGATGAAGATGTTGAAATCATGGTCAGTGTTTATCACCACTGTAAAACAACATCTCAGGCATCAGGCAGCTTATCCAGAACCATTTCATATAAAGGTACTAAACTCTTCAGATCTCTGGGTTTCTATCACCACCACTGTGAACAATTTAAACTCAGGTTCTCTAGAGCAGTAAAACCACTCTGATAGCCCCTTTTGACTATAAGAACCAAGGTTTTTGAACTGGTTCTGTTCAGGCCCGTTAGAACCTTGTTGTTGTTCAGGGAACCAGCCTACATTTACACAAGTTTTTATTGGAACCAAGGAAAGTCAAAAGATATAACATCCAGGCCAACAGAGGGCGCTGGACAGCGGCACACTCTTCAGATTTCTGGTTTCTAGAACCACCACCGTGAACAATTCTGACACAGTTTCTCTAGAACTAAATCTTTTACTCACTCTAAGTGACTTTAACAACGTAGCTCGAGCACTAAACTGAAGAAACTTGACTGATGGAGTGCATCTGGACTAGGAGGAAGATGATGCACAAGGTTTGGAGGTTTTTATACACATATCTTCCATAATAAAAATCTCTCTCACAAGCTGCCCCGGTTACAAAACCCCCAGCCGAAATGAATCAACTTGTTCATTACGAAAGAAGCCACTGGCACTTCTCTAATCATCTCTAGCTCTCATAAGGAGAAGCACTTTAAGTCGTAGATTACCTGATGAGTTAAGACATGACACAGAGCCACGTAATTAATCATGTATCGGGGTAAGCTGAAAGTAATCCCAGCGCTCACTGGGTGGAAGGCTGAAAACACCCTGGACAGACTGGCAGTCCATCACCAGGGCACACACACAGACAGACATACATACATACATAGCCCAGATCACATGACAGCACGTCTGTGGGTGGTGGTAGGAAACCCACGCAGACATGCAGTAGATTGTATTTAATTATGAATGCTGACTCACTTTTTGATGGTGCAGGAGTCGGGGCAGGTGGGACACTTCTCACAGGTGGCGCCGTACGCTCCCGGTTGAGTGCACTCACACGCTCCACACACACACTGACCACGCCCGCTACACAGCAGGCCAATACTGGCCATACAGTTGTCCGTCCTTGTGGAGCAATTGCAGCTTTCACCTGACCAATCGGGGCTACACTGACAGAACCCGCACACGCACTGGCCATGACCTGAGAGAGAACACACACACACACACACACACACACACACACACACACACACACACACACACACACACACACACACACACACAATCAGACAGTATTTATACAGCTATGATAAAAATACATTTGGCATTATTAATAGAGTTACAGTTACCTCGTAGACGGTTTCCTTATTTCTACTTTAGAGTAAAAGTGAAGACATGAAACTATAACATAGCACTCATGAAATGATGTAGCCCCCCTTAAGACCCTGTAAAAAAGCTTTAGGAGAATAAAACAGCTTTCTTAACCTGCAATGGGGGCTTATTCAGCAAGATGATTTCTAAACAGTATTAGACAACCTTTCCTTTCCTTTCCTGCCAGCTGATTATTTGGTTATGTGTGTTGGGAGAGGGCAAGGTGTACAAACAGTAAAATGTGCAGGACAGTGTTGGGACATTTTCAAAAAGGTTCTACGTAGCCCTGTATACAGCGTGTTCTCCATCAATCTGAAGAACTATGTGTTTATGGTTCTATATAGACCCGTTGTTGTTACTAAAACCCTTAAAGAAGCGTCTGTTTTAGGAGTGTAGGTACTGAAGAATGTCACACTATATTCCTCTGTTTTGGGGATTTCTTTAGGCTAAAATAAAATGCTAAAGCATGTCACAGTAGCATTTTGTAAAATGTTGAGTGTTCTTATTGTAGCAATAGCTAAATATATACAGTAGCAATGATATATATATATATACATATATTTTGTTAGTTTTTGGCATATATATATATATATATATATATATATATATATATATATATATATATATATATATATATATATATATATATATATATATATATATATATATATACACTATATGCATGCCAAAAACTAACAAAAGACAAAAAAGGAGATAAAAATACAGAGATAATAGAAAAGTTCAGACAGATATACTGGTTTCACTTTCACATTTTTTTTTTCTATACTTTACCATCTTCTAGGTATTTAAGTTTTTGGATGCATAGTAGTAAAGATGTAGTATAGACATCTTTCATGCACTGAAAGCATTTTATTCTCAGCTATATTGCTTAATTCAGTAGGTTTCATTTTATTTGGTTTGACTTGCACCCTACCACACTGAAAAACTAACTGAATATTTTTTGCTATTAACTATATATATATATATATGGTAGTTATGGACACAATTAAATCATGTACATTTGGTAAGTCCAGTACTTTACAGCACAAAGAAACATTTCAAAATGCAGTACGGCAATGAGAGCACTGGGCTCACTGGATTAGAACCTCCTACCAATTGTACAACCACTAACAGCCAGCAGCTGTTCTGCATCACTTCCACTTCTCTAAACAAACCTGATGAATATCCTGCCAGTGTCTCTGAAGCCCTGTCTGTGTCTTCCTGTATCAGCCCACTTCTGAGTGCTTATCAGACACTTACAGTGCTGTGAAAAAGTGTTTACCCAGTTTCCAGTTTCTACTGTTGCGTATTTGTTACACTTGAATGTTCAGATTCAGTAAACCATTCTTAATGTTTGACAAGGGAACCCAAGTAAACATGAAATGTTGTTTTAAATGATGATTTCATTCATTTGCCTATGTGAAAAAGTAATTGTCCCCTAAGCTGACAAAACAACCGGTTAACAAAATTCAGTCGACTACTGGGTTCAGTTTCACTAGCAGAACACAGGCATGATTACTGACAGTTATTAAATGTAAACATGTTGTTAAATGTAAACATAACTGATTTAGAACCTGTCTATGAAGGAGGCTAAATAGTTTGGACAAAACTAGTTGTTACCAATGAATCCTGTTGCAGGTCTTTTGCAGTTAATCAAGGATTTCTAAGCATCTCACTTCTCAGCAATCTGGTGGCAGCTGAGGATAGCTTCCTCTTTCAGCCACGCCCAGGTAGTATAGCCAGCCTTCCTTTAACTTTGAACTTGCAACCCATGCCTCTAACTGTATCTCTAGGAAACATTCAGAGCCTTTGCTATATTTTTCTATCCTTCTCCATGTTTGTGCAAGCCAATGATTACTAAACTTCCTTGACTTCCTTGCCATATTTCTAACATGCAATCCAACAGCTGACCAACCCCTAGCCAGTCCAGGTATTTGAGGTGTTCTGTCTAGAGTACACCTAACGCAACTAATGAAGCCCCTGATTGGCAGCATCAGGTGTGTCTAAGGGATTCTATTGAGGGGTTCAAATAATTCTGAGATTGCAGTAGGCATTAAAAGTGGCATTTTGTGCTGAATTTGGAGAAACCACTTGTTATTAATTGTGCTGAGTTATTTCAATTTTGTTTGCTTGGTTAAATCCAAAATGTTGAAAGTTTGCACATTTGGCTAATAAACCTAATATGCTATGGGGGTTTAATAATTTTGAATGCAACTGTATATTGACAGATGTATGCATGGCAGACGCATGTTTTCTAAGGCTAACACGGGCATCTGCCAATACGGTAAGAAATTTAACCAACCATTTACAGATGCATAGACTAATGTTAAATAATCTTCAAATAAAGACTGTAATCTATAATCTTAAAATGAGAAATATTGGATATATTAACTCAATTTGGGAGAAATGAACTTGCCAAGTTACTATTTTTGCAGTGTTCAAGATAATTGAAATTCGAAGTAAATCCAAATGAGCAAAACAAAACAAAAAAATGTAAGTACTTTCACTTAAACAGCACAAATGACTAGAAGTTGGACCACCCATCATCTGGTGAGGGCATTGGGGCAGGAAGTAGATGGATAGGGAAAGATCAGGCAGTAAGCAGAACCTGATCATGAAGGCTATTACTGTTATTATTATTAAACTTTCTATATTAACATAACTATCAAAGTTAGAAAGCATAAGGAATTAATCTGAGAAGCTTTTGTGGGGGCCTTTCATGCAGGCAGGGTTCTGGTTAATCAAGCCCACCAACACCCATGATTCGACTTCTGATTTCTGGTTGGGGATGACCACATTCAAAAAACATGGTATGTGTGAATGAGGCCTTTAGTTCTCGGCACTCACACATTCAGTCTGACATTCAAGCTCATACATGTGCCCAAGCACACACACACACACACACACACACACACACACACACACACACACACACACACACACACACACACACACACACACACACACACACACACACACACACACACACTTTTAGCTCTAGGCACATCACACACATTTGGTTTTCCCCAAACAAACCCAAATACATCCATAGACATGCATGTATCCATCAAATCCCCATAAAGACCTCTTGCTTGTGAAACAAGCTTGTGCCATAGGCATTATGCTTCATCATTCGGTAATATCCTGAATTCTGCATAAGAGCAGAACGTCCTGGGAACATTACCCAAGATCTGTACTGCGAACGAGGCTTTGGATTCTGATCCACAGCTGTGCACAGGCATGTCGAAGGATGAGCAGCATTTCATAACGTGCTGCAATAAACCACCCTGACTGGCACGTAGGTTGGAGCACAACACTCTGCTATCTAGGTATGTAGGTATCAAGCTATCATTACCATATATAGTGGTGTTCTGTCAACTGTCTACATCTGTTGGTACTTGTTGCAGTAAAAGGCTGTGGACATCCAATTCAAAGCAACTGACATCTTCAAATACAGTGTGTATGTGTTAAAAATCCATATTGTATTTTACTTTTACCAGTAGTCTGTTTATACTGTTTATTTAAGTACCAAAAACAATTACGATTACAGTGCCTCTAGGACACAAACTGTAAGGTGCAGCACGCAGATTTAACCCAGTACACTCAGTGTATGAGTCTTGCTGTTCATGTTGTGTGCACGGAAAACCGGAAAAACAATCCAGTGTTGGTACACAGCCCTGGCTCTGTAAATGGGAAATAAACAAAGTGGCTGGGGTCGAGCTAAACAACACTCGTGCTTATACACAGCACAGGCGAAAGGGGAGGTGCTTCAGGCTGAACTCCATACATTGTCAAGAAGGAGAGATGGCTGAAAAACAGCCTTAAGAACAATTATTGAGATGGACGTTCTTGGATAAGAGCGGTGTTAATACCACTGAGGCATTTTAACGGTTAGCAGATCTTAGAGCGCTGACAACACTAAAGTTATCTTCCTACTTGCCAGCTTGTTGTACAAATTTTACATTTAAGATAATACAAGAAAGTTCCAACGAGAAGTTTTACAGATACACCTCAGCACCAGCATGAAACCCCCGCACCATTTAAGGTGGAATGGGAAAATTCAACCAAGAGGCTGGTGAGACTAGCCAGCTTCAGGCATGAAATGAAGTTGCTTTGTTTCTTCGGGACGGGGAGAACAATATCTTTATATGTATCATGACCAGGTCAGTTAACATTTGTGATAGTAACTGTTTAGCACTGCAGTAGTCACTGTAGTGACCGATTGCTTACACACATATCCAGCTAATGTTAGGTTACTTGTGCCAGTGTTCGCTCGAATGGTTTTTGCCCGTAGAACAGATGAAGGGTTTTAGTAAAGGGGTTTTATGGTCACAAAGACCTAAAAAAACTGATTTCCTAGTTCAGGCTCATTCACCTTGGCAATGCGCATCCAAGCACTGAAGGGAGGGGTGTATACGTTATGCTGTGGAGTCCACATATCAACAGCTGTTGACCCTTCAAATTCAGACCAACAGTCCAATCATATCTGCAAGGGACTGGTGTGGCGGCGAGTGTTCAGTCCAACAAAGCAGGAGTTGTTTGAAGGGTGAGCGCCTGGTTCATCAAGCAGAATCAGGTGAGCTTCTGCTCATGTTGAATGGAACCTCAAGCTCTAAGCCTGATTCCCCTGAATTCTGATGTCGTTAACTGAGGTCAGTTAACGTTTCTGATAGTAACTGTTTAGCACTTCAGCAGTCACTGTAGTGACCGGTTGCTTACACAAATCCAGCTAACGGTAGGTTACTTGTGTCAGTGTTCGCTCGAATGCTATGTTATGGTTTTTGCCTGTAGAACAGATGAAGGCTTTTAAAAATGATTTCCTAGTTCAGGCTCATTCACCTTGGCAATGCGCATCCATGCATTTTTGGGGGTGAGGGTTGGAGCTTCTGAGGGAGCACTGAAGGGAGGGGTGTATATCTGTTATGCTGTGGAGTTCGCATATCAACAGCTGTTGACCCTTCAAATTCAGACCCACTGAGAGATCCAATCATATCTGCAAGGGACTGGTGTGGTGGCGAGTGTTCAGTCCAACAAAGCAGGAGTTGTTTGGAGGGTGAGCGCCTGGTTCATCAAGCAGAATCAGGTGAGCTTCTGTTCATGTTGAATGAAACCTCAGGCTCTAAGCCTGATTCCCCTGAATTCTGATGTCTGGATCTTTTAAAGGGCATGCATTTTGATCCATATGCTTCCTGACTGTTAGGAACAGCACCACCTTTAATCACGGTCCTTATATTTTCCACTCCCCTAAACTCTGTTACGGTCTATCTCCAGCACAAACACTCCTTACCTGCTCCCATGACTTGAACAGGTTGTTGAATATGAACATGCTTGTGGTTTGCACACGTAAATGCTTTTCCATGATACATGGCCTTTAAACAATAATTAGTACACCCTGTAAGCCTCACCGGAGCAGAGTTGTCCTTTGGAGCGGATGCAGTTGAAGTCATCGCATTCGCAGTACTTCCCCCACACCTTTCCGAATGCGCTTGAGTGACAGTTGCACTGGCCGCACAGGCAGTCTCCCCGTCCGCTGCACAAGGGCGCCTGGGGACCGGGGCTACAGCTGTCTGCCTCGGTAGGATTGAAATCCCCTTCTGCACACTCACAGTGTGGCCCCAGCCTTCCAGGATCACACAGACACACCCCACAGTCCAGGGTTCCGTTGGTGCTGCAGGCGGGGCTGGCAGGCTGTATGGAGTCATGGCAGGCGCAGTTGCAGGCAAAGTCCACAGTAACCTGCAGCGAGTCCTTAAAACCCAGCGGCTTAATGATGAACGTGCGGTTCTTCTCTTTAGGGCAGCCCCGCAGCTTCGCCTCCACACTGAAGGACACCTGGGAAAACAGAAGAGAAGGCAAGACAGAGAAAGAGTGAGAAACACTGATTTGCTCACAGTGGTGCTGATAGGAACCAGAAGTCATTTCATCTACTGTCCACAGCAGTGAACCTACATGTGTCCTCAGAGTTTTTCTATTTGGCTTTATATCCCCACCCACTTTTCCACTGGACCTTCTTACATTTTCCCCGGGCCCCCTAAAATGCACATGTACAGTGGGGAAAATAAGTATTTAGTCAGTCACCAATTGTGCAAGTTGTCCCACTTAAAAAGATGAGAGAGGCCTGTAATTGACATCATAGGTAGACGACATCAGACTATGAGAAGACAAATGTGGAAAAAAAATTGAGAAAAGTGATTTTGTCTGATTTTTAAAGAATTTATTTGCAAATAATGGTGGAAAATAAGTATTTGGTCAATAACAAACAAGCAAGCATTTCTGGCTGTCACACCTGTAACTTCTTTTTTAAGAGGCTTCCTCTTTCCCCCACTCATTACCTGTATTAATGGCACCTGTTTGCAGTCGTTAACGGTATAAAAGACACCTGCCTACAACCTCAAACACTCACCACTCCAAACTGGGGCCACTATGGTGAAGACGAAAAGAGCTGTCGGAGGACACCAGAAAACCGAAATTGTAGACCTGCACCAGGCTTGAATCTGCAATGCAGCTTGATGTGAAGAAATCTACTGTGGAGCAATAATCAGAAATGGGAAGACCTACAAGACCACTACTAATCTCCCTCGATCTGGGGCTCCACGCAAGATCTCAGCCCGTGGGGGGTCAAAATGATCACAAGAACGGTAAGGAAAAATCCCAGAAACACAAGGGGGGATCTAGTGAATGACCTGCAGGAGAAGCTGGGACCAACGTTACAAAGGCTACCATCAGACGCCAGGGACTCAGATCTTGCAGTGCCAGAACGTGTCCCCCGCTTAAGCCAGTCCATATCCCAGGCACGTCTGAAGTTTGCTAGAGAGCATTGGATGTTCCAGAAGAGTATTGGGAGAATGTCATTATGGTCAGATGAACCAAAGTAGAACTATTTGGTAAAAACACAACTCGTCGTGTTTGGAGGAAAGTGAATGCGGAGTTGCATCCAAAGAACACCATACCAAACGTGTGAAGCATGGGGGGGGTCAACATCATGCTTTGGGGCTGTTTCTCTGCCAAAGGGACCAGGACGACTGGTCCGTGTACATGAAAGAAGAATGGGGGCCATGTATTGTGAGATTTTGGTGTGCAAACCTCCTTCCATCAGCAAGGGCAATGAAGATGAAACGTGGCTGGGTCTTTCAGCATGACAATGATCCCAAGCACACTGCCAGGCAACAAAGGAGTGGCTTCGTAAGAAACATTTCAAACTGGAGTGGCCTGCTCCCGATCTCAAACCCCATCGAAAACCTTTGGAGGGAGTTGAAAGTCCGTGTTGCCCGCCGACAGCCCCAAAACATCACTGCTCTAGAGGAGATCTGCATGGAGGAATGGGCCAACATACCAGCAACAGTGTGTGCCAACCTTGTGAAGACTTACAGAAAACGTTTGACCTCTGTCATTGCCAACAAAGGATATACAACAAAGTATTGAGATGAACTTTTGTTATTGACCAAATACTTATTTTCCACCATTATTTGCAAATAAATTCTTTAAAAATCAGACAAAATGACTTTCTCAATTTTTTTCCACATTTTGTCTCTCATAGTTGAGGTCTACCTATGATGTCAATTACAGGCCTCTCTCATCTTTTTAAGTGGGACAACTTGCACAATTGGTGACTGACTAAATACTTATTTTCCCCACTGTATGTGTTAGACAAGCACCTTTGCCTTTGGCATGACCCATTCAGTGCACGTTCTGGCTCATGTGTTTTGAATCTGTGCCTGTCTTATATGTATATACTGTATTAATGAAGGCTACTGACCGTGTCTCCAATCTTGAGTCCTGAGCAGGATCTGACCCCAGGCACCACTTCACCGTTGAGGCACGTAGCATTGAAGGACAGCATTAACTCATCAGGAACACCCAGCACCTCCAGCTCCGCCTTCGATCTGATATTCTGCAACGGTTGTTTTGTCAGTTTGTTGACAGTCATCATATGCAACCAAATGCCTAAGATGATATTCTACCAGTACAGGGCAGATACTGGCATATCCTAGCCCTGCACACTACTTACAGCACACTAACACATTACACTTACTGAGTTACTGTACACCAACACACTACTTACAGTACACTAACACATTACACTTACTGAGTTACTGTACACCAACACGCTACTTACAGCACACTAACACATTACACTTACTGAGTTACTGTACACCAACACACTACTTACAGCACACTAACGCATTACACTTACTGAGTCACTAGTACATCAACACACTACTTACAGCACACTAACACATTACACTTACTGAGTTACTGTACACCAACACACTACTTACAGCACACTAACACATTACACTTACTGAGTTACTGTACACCAACACACTACTTACAGCACACTAACACATTACACTTACTGAGTTACTGTACACCAACACACTACTTACAGCACACTAACACATTACACTTACTGAGTTACTGTACACCAACACACTACTTACAGCACACTAACGCATTACACTTACTGAGTCACTGTACATCAACACACTACTTACAGCACACTAACACATTACACTTACTGAGTTACTGTACACCAACACACTACTTACAGCACACTAACACATTACACTTACTGAGTTACTGTACACCAACACACTACTTACAGTACACTAACACACTACACTTACTGAGTTACTGTACACTAACATGCTACTTACAGCACACTAACCCACTACACTTACTGAGTTACTGTACACCAACACACTACTTACAGTTCACTAACACATTACACTTACTGAGTTACTGTACACCAACACACTACTTACAGTACACTAACACATTACACTCACTGAGTTACTGTACACTAACATGCTACTTACAGCACACTAACCCACTACACTTACTGAGTTACTGTACACCAACACACTACTTACAGTTCACTAACACATTACACTTACTGAGTTACTGTACACCAACACACTACTTACAGTTCACTAACACATTACACTTACTGAGTTACTGTACACCAACACGCTACTTACAGTACACTAACACATTACACTTACTGAGTTACTGTACACCAACACGCTACTTACAGTACACTAACACATTACACTTACTGAGCTACTGTACACCAACACGCTACTTACAGCACACTAACGCATTACACTTACTGAGTTACTGTACACCAACACGCTACTTACAGTACACTAACACATTACACTTACTGAGTTACTGTACGGTAAGATGGCTGAGAGGCTATTCATTTCTTATCAGTGTATTCATTTTGCTGCCAGTGCACAGCAAGTAAACAAGGTTATCTTTGGTGCCTGTTGCTTTCAAAATAAATAGTTCAATAAGATAACTGGCTGTCAGAGAGGGAACAGACGTCAGAATGGGAATAGGCCATTAAAATCTGAGATGGTTGCCCCCCCGGTAACGTTCAGGCCTGTGAAATAAAAGTGGGCAGAAGCGAAAGATTTCAGCAAAGCGAGCTGCAGGGAATTCCTGAGTGTGTGAGGCTCACCGCGTACGCATCCAGGATGAGCTGGATGATATTTTCCGAATTACCAGACAGCATGCCCACGGTGGTGCCAGGAATCAGTTTACTGTAATTCTGAAAGACAGCAAAACTCTCAGTGAGGGTGTGCGGAGGTGCAACACTGCGCGAATGTGACAAGACAGCAGACACTGAACCCATTAATGCAGGCATGAGAGAGAGAGAGAGAGAGAGAGAGAGAGAGAGAGAGAGAGAGAGAGAGAGAGAGTGTGGGTGGGAGAGAGGGGGTGGGAGAGAGGGAGAGAAAGAGAGAAAAAAGAGAGAGAGAGAGAGAGAGAGAGAGAGAGAGAGAGAGAGAGAGAGAGAGAGAGAGAGAGAGAGAGGGTGGGAGAGAGGGAGAGAGAGAGTGAGGGTGGGAGAGAGAGAGAGAGAGAGAGAGAGAGAGAGAGAGAGAGAGAGAGAGAGAGAGAGAGAGAGAGAGAGAGAGAGAGAGAGAGAGAGAGAGAGAGAGAGAGGGTGGGAGAGAGGGAGAGAGAGAGAGAGAGAGAGAGAGAGAGAGAGAGAGAGAGGGAAAGAGAGTGTGTGTGCATGTATGTACACTCACTAGGTACAGAGGCATCACATCGCTAGTCACAGCGAAGACAAGGTTGATATTATTCTCTGACAGTTTGTCAGCGAGCATTGCAATAGAGGGATAATCCTAAAACACAAATACACATAAACGTCTCATACAGTACATATAACTCAACATTTATACAGCGTGCCAAGTAAGTCCTTCAATGTTCATGCCCATCCTATGCTCCAATATAGACCATATGCTCTATTATATGGTTCAACCTCAAACATACTTTGAAGTGTGAAGTGGAAACAACTTCCGTCACATTTCTCACTCTGAGGATACGGAAACCAATGAAGAAGCTCCAGCAGAAGAAGAGAATCTACACTTTAATTAAGGCCACATTTGTATTTGTAAATAGAAAATAGGAAATATTTTATTGCCGTTTAAAATTGCTGAGTCCTTTACAGAAGGGAACCCAGCTAGAACTGACATGTTCTATGTTCCGAGAACATGCAATGTAATGCTTCATTAACGTTTCCTTTTGGTTCCCATAATGTTCTTGTTGTGGCAGGAGAACGTTCTCTGATACTCGTCTCAGGTCTCAGTAACACCTATAAAACGTTTCCTGAATGCTGCGCTGAGAATTAATTCTTCTTTTTTTATCATGGCAATCTGTGGCCCTGACCACATCCTCCAAACTTCCTCTGAACGCCACAGTTAAAGCATTATGTCTTGTTGAACATTTAACCCTTTAGGAACATTAACATATCTGACATTATAAACATCTTTAAAATGTTCTTTGAACATTACACTAAAACATTTCCTCTAAAGCTTTATTAGAACTTGTAGGAAACGTTAGCCAAAGTTTTGGGAATGTTCCCTGCTAGCTGGGGAAACCCTCTTATTACATTTTCCACATGTTTTTATCATTTTTGACACCGAACAAACGGAAAAGGTCAAAAGTGCAAGCTCAGACTTGCAACCTTTCAAGCAGCAATGTTCACCCTCTCCTCCGAATTCCCAGGGTTAACCTAACCACGCATGCTTCTGTCAGCTGACCGGCGATTAGCTTATCAGCAGTTAGCGTTCTTGTCCAAACGTGTCGAGCTGTCCAAAGACAATACTTTAGAGGCGGTTTGAAACGATGTGACTCAGAGGAAGCAGGTGAAGACCCTCAATCTATCAGCTTGGTATCATTATGTTATTGGTATCATTATGTCTCTAGACTAGAGATGTGTATTTTGCTCCTCACATATTAGCATTGTACTCTTATATAAGGAGTAACTGGCCAGTAGGGTTTGATTCTTTCTTTAGAGGGCCTCATATCGTTGAGGTGTGTTGGTGGACAGGTTGACCTCTAGACTGGTCAGAAAACATAGTAACAGATTAGAGAGATGGAGAAAGTAAAGAATGAAGTCATTGAGTGATTCTCTGTTTTGCTTAGGTGTGTCATTTTTCAAATGAGCTCACTGATAATGTGTTCCAGCTGAGGGCAACTAAGGCCTGTCTAAGAGGCCCCGCTTTGGAGAGGTGCGGGAGAGAGTCAGGGACGTTCGAAATGGCAGAAGGCTCTCTGGCACGGCCAAGTTGGGGTACCCGATAACCAACTTGTAAATAAATTCTTTACAATTAACTTGGTGTGTCTGTGGTTCCGTTCTTCCATCAACCGGCCGCACAGCTCTGGTAAACGACACTGAGAAGAAAGATATGCCATGGGGATTTCTTCTAATATGTAAATGTAATTCCTTATGCATTTAATTATGTAATCAATTACCATAAATGCTTCAAAGTCCTGTTGTCCAAGAACAAGGTCCAATGGTAAAATCGGATCGGTTGAGAATTGTTGCTCCTTATGTTTTTTTTTTCTCAGATTAACCACATCATTGTACTGGACACCAGCTGACTATTAACAACTCTCCTTAGACAGAAGCCCTTAAAAGGTCACTCCTTTAACGCCTACAGAGCACGTCTATAAAACAGCATTCAGTCTGGTCCGATGAAAAGGTGTGGTAGCATAGTCTATCAAATTCTGAGCCTGCTGTGGGTCTAAGTAAACTTTTTGGCTGGCATCTAGACGGCGGAACAACTTCAAACAAACTGCCTGGATTGCAATTTAAAGCATGCGACCTAATCAGAGCCTTGATGGTATTCATGATAACCTGCTCCCTCTAATGTTCTACTGCATTAAGGCAAAGCAATAGTACTAGATAGCGGCTCTAGATTTCTGGACGTTAATGAAGAACAGAATGCATGTCCCTTATGAAACGATAATATATGGCAATGTATTGGAAAATATATATTATATATTAGAATATATTGTATAATACATAAGGAACTGCCGCTTTTCATATATTGTATGTATGGTGGTATAATATATATTTACTTATATATTGTAATATATTTCATTTTATATGTAATAGACATCATATGTATTTCTCCATATGTGTTTGCATATATGATAATATATATAGTTTTATATATGTGAGAATATATGCATACTGTATATTGCCACATGTATGTATGAAAATATTCTCACATATATAAAACTATATATATTATCATATGATGTCTATTACATATAAAATGAAATATATTACAATATATAAGTAAATATATATTATACTACCATACATACAATATGTGAAAAGCAGCAATTCCTTATGTATTATACAATATATTGCAATACATTTATCACTATATAAATAAATGCAAAATATATGCACTTGTTTCCCATATATGACATTATATTATTTAATATATTGCACTATATTTTCCAATACATTATCGTTTCATAAGGGGTGTGACATGTAATGCAAGTTTGACTGTTTACTGCCCTGCACTGCTGGAATGTTATACTGAGTATTTCCACAGAACGGTACTTGCTAGGAGACGTGCTACAGACCACTTGAACCTAGAACTGGTACAAAACCAGCACACAGCTAGTTTCACTGACCAGGAAAGCAGACTTGTCATAGTAGTTTTCCTTATTAACATAGCACTGTCCGTCACTGGGGTTGACGATGCCAGCAATTCGCCCATCCAAAGCGGTGTGAGTGGTGGCGTCTGTAGTAAACACCAGCAGGTGGGACGCATCTGACCTCCACCCAATCTTATCCTACAGTGGAGAGAACAAGAGATTTAGCACTTGATCTAAATCCCTGTCGTTTTTATGATGCCTCAGTTTTATATCATTGCTGCCCAAAGAAAAACATGTATCTAAATTTTTTGGTAGATTTTTACTTTTTTGCATCAATTGATCACATGATCTGCTGTTTACACTGTGGAAACATTTCATGATAATGGCTTAAAACTGCTTTTGGGCCAAAACCCCTTTAAATTTGGAATGAAACTAGGTTTTTGCCCTCTCTTGTAAGGTTGCCATTTTGGACAGTGGTGATATATTTAAAAAGTTTGTCAGTTTCACTGATCAGGCAGGAGACACAACTAAGCCAGTACTATTGACCCATCTCTTCATAATGCACTTAAGTGAGTGAGCTCTAGTAGAGGTGTAAGTTGTGTGTATTGTGTTGCACTTATAATGACCTTTTTTTCTCTATAGGTATGATAACTGGGCTGGGGTTGCCAGGTAGTGCTCTTTTATATATGCTTTATATATATGTCTGTGTATTAATCTCTAGGTACCAGCACTGGCCCCCTGTTCGGGCAGTGTCTGAGATCATGGGGAGTTCTAGGCTCTAAACTTCCTGTACTAGCTGGAATATTATCCAACGGGAACACTAAGCACGGCTGTAAGTCGCTCTGGATAAGAGCGTCTGCTAAAGGCCTTAAATGTAAATGTAGTATTTGTAAAATATTGACTGTAAACATTTGATACCTGTATAAACTGTTGTCCTTGAACCCACAACACATTTTAAATGAATATACATAATCCCAATAACACATCTTCATGATTTACACCACATGTCCTAGTAAATAATGTTTGTGAAAGCCTGCTGTCCTTGGCAAGGACCCCTGCTTCACTTGGGGTCTGTCCTATAGTGCAATACCCTGCCCCAAGTTTTCCCACTTAGCTGAACACCTTTAAGGCTGTCCTATCCGCACCATGTTACTGTGTTTACTGTAGTGAGGGGCTCTAAAAGAACCAGCCTCAACATACTCAGGCTTTCACTTTTGAGAAAATTAGAAACTGAAAAAACTGTCTATGAGCGAACTGTGACATCACAATCCCCTCTGCTTAAGGGCTCTGCCAGCGTACCTTGCAGACCACAGCCTGTAAAACAGCATCTAATCCTCCCTCAGGTGCATCTCTGTTTCTGGACACTTCCTGTTTCTTCACCTCCTCTGTAAAGCGGCTCACCTGCTCCGTCAGTGACAGCACGTTCTTGTAGCCAAACTGTGGCTGGCATTTTGTTTTTATGCTACAGCAAAAAGAAATAAGTGTAGTTAATACCAACAGAATCACACCCACTTCATCAGTAGCATTCATTCACTGTCTTTCTGGGATGAGCGGAGTGCTGGAGCCCATCCTCATGGGCAGACACACATTCAAACTCACTCACTCTATCTATCTATTTATCTATGAATCTCTCTCTCTCTCTCTCTTTCCATCCATCTATCTACCTATCCATCCATCCATCCATCTCTCTCTTTCCATCCATCTATCTATCTATCTATCTATCTATCTATCTATCTATCTATCTATCTCTCTCTCTCTCTCTCTCTCTCTCTATCCATCCATCCATCCATCCATCCATCTCTCGCTCTCTTTCCATCCATCTATCCATCTATCTATCCATCCATCCATCCATCCCTCTCTCGCTCTCTTTCCATCCATCTATCCATCTATCTATCTATCCATCCATCCATCCATCCATCTCTTGCTCTCTTTCCATCCATCTATCTATCTATCTATCCATCTATCCATCCATCCATCCATCCATCTCTCACTCACTCTCTATCTATCTATCTATCTATCTATCTATCTATCTATCTATCCTCATATTTAGTGTACTTCCTCATATTTTGTGGGCCCATTCCCACAGCAGCAATATGCTGACAGCATCTGATTACACACTGATCATCAAAAGAAAAGCTGGACCCAGAAGGAATGTTGGACTGGAGTGCTGTTGGGAAGGAAGATGAAGGAACAGTACACGATGATGGCATGGGTAATGTTTATGGAGCTACACATTCAGAAGTAGTGTCTCTCGGTATGGTGTCGGGGCCACCATGTTTGCTACCATAACATGCCAGACGTCTCGGCATGGAGTTATAGAGGTTCCTAATGGTGTCCTGCGATAATCCACCCCATGCAGTTGAATATTCTCACACAGTTCCTGCAGGTTTTGCGGTAGTGGAGCGGATGTGTGACGTGTGACATGTGACCACAAACCTTTCATCTTGGCACTGACCACACACAGCTTCACTGCCATTCTGAGTCACTTCCTGACCTGGGTGACACCAATGCAGTCTTTGCCGAGGTCGACGTGGTGGTAAAGGGAGATGTCGTAACAGTCTGCATGTATGTAGTCCTGCGTCGTGCATCTGTCTGCCAGTGGTGCTGGCACTAACAGGATGACTCATGGAGGACATCACTGCTCACTGAATGTCCACAACTGTGGCTGCTGGGTCAGCCAGGCACATCATTAAGGCCCATTCTTGCTTATGTCACATGGTGTCAAACCTATCCACCAAGTTTCGTTCATTTCCTTCAGCTGATTGTGTCTAGATGCAGCTATTTTTTGACGATGAGTGTTATTTCACTACTATGTGAATGGAGCGCTAATACAAAGGGATATATAAATATATATATATATATATATATATATATATATATATATATATATATATATATATATATAAATATATATATATATATATGACATCACCAAAGTCATGATGAGCTTATTTTCCATATATAAACTGCACAGACTGTGGAGTGAATGATAAACTGAAACTTTGTCACTGTTTACACATCAGACGTCTTTCATTGACGAAACTTAGATTAGTCAGTACATGCATATTAGGACATTCTGATTATACCATCTCACCCAAGACAGGGGTTTGCCACAGCCTCTTCTGGATACGAGTACATGTATGGGGAGAGGGTTTTGTCCACAAATGCCCCAAATCCCATGTGCAGGTTACTGGTGGTTTGCCCCATAGCTGTGGCCAGCTTGTTGCCAAGAGACCGGAGAATATTCAAGTCGTCCTGCATAGAGTATGACAGGTCCATCAGGTAGTACAAATCTACCGGATAATCCGCAACCTGTCTAACGGTCACTGTGAAACGCTTTGAGTCATCTGATAGGAGAGAGAGAGAAAGAGAAAGAGAAAGAGAGAGAGATATAAATAGACAACAGAGAACACTTTGTAAAAGCTGTAACAGTCGCTCCCCTTTACACCACCGAAAACACAATGATCATTTCATAATGAACAGTAAGTTTTCATAATCAGTTTCCATCCTCTTTCTCCATCACTGAAACTAACCAGGCTGTTTTTCGTACCGCACCTTTAAGTGTGATGTATGTTAATATGTCTCTCTTCTCATTGGCTGCTTAAATTGGGCCTCATTTAAAAAGCAGTCCAGCTCACTTATCACTGCAGCAAGAATGGGCGGGGCTAAACTTCAGTAGCGTTCCGATGAATTTTGTGGCTACGTTCATCCAGAATGAACCCAATCGAGGCCACTATCATGTCTTGTATGAACTTGTATGAACGTGTAGAGTAAGAATTTTACTGTTCTGAGTAACTGCTTTTTTTTCTGTGCATATGAGAATAAACTTCTGAGTCTTGAGTACATTTCCTGACACTTCATCTTAATTCCCATGTGTAGTCTGCAGGGTAAGGTATGCCAAACAGTGAAAGTCATACCTGGCCGGAGGGTGAGGTGGATTCTTTGGGGTTGAATCTGAGTGATGTCACTGGAGGAGCCCTGTGCTTTATCACTGAGGGGGCGGTCCTCCTCTACTGTCATGCTACTGACTGGAGACTCGATAAATTCTTCCTCACAGCCAGACTGCACCAGTATGCTCTTGAGATTGCAGCGGGAAACACTGAGCCCACCCTGGCTGGTGTCCTGATGTGCACACACATTCACTGTTATTACTCTCAGATTTGTCAGATTGAAGATGCTGTGTGTATTTATATACGTTGTTTAATTCTAGTAGTGTGTTACCAGTAGGTTAATGCTGAGTCAACATTTATGCCAGTTCTAGACCAAACATAGATACCAGGTACATTTGAAACTTGAGAGTGAGTATATGTTGCAGTGACTCCTTCAGTAAACTGATTAAGTATTGGGTCATGCTATGATTCATTATGGCTGCCAGTGACATATCTAGAACATACGGATGGCCATTAATCTCACTAAGTTGGTTAAAGTACACTACGCATCAAAAGAATAGTTGCACCCAGAAGGATTATGCTGGTGGGCCGCCATGTTTGCTAGTGAAGGTGTAGTGGTTCCTAATAGTGTCCTGTGATAATCCATCCCAAGCAGCTTAAATATCCTCCCACACTTCCTGCAGACTTTGCGGTAGGTGGAACGACACCAGGCATTCTGGACGAATGGCACATGACAACAAACTGACCACAGTGCCTCCACACACGGATTCGTTGGTCGTCTCCACCTAGACAATATTTTTGCTTTTCCAAGATCCAAGCAATCCTAAACACATTCAGCGATATTGATGTCTAGGCTGGATAGTGGCTTGCTCCGAGATCATCAGCGCTTTTGGGGCTTCCTTGTCTTCTTCATGACAGCTGCATATCCTTTCAGACTCATAAGATGTCTTCTTATAGTGGAAGGATAAACAGAAATATCTATTTTTTCCAGATCTTTCCAGTGGAGTATTATTTTCTCAAAAATGAGATGTGTGGAGGTTAGGAGTCTCCTTTTCTCTATACCCTTTGAACTTAAGTAGATATCTTACATATAGTCACTTCTGAAACATCTCCTGCAAAATGAATGTACGTTATGTCTGTTTAGACTCTCGGCTGGTCATGTCCTTTGTGCAGTACTGTAGATGCTGGTTTATTGACCATACAAATGATAAACTAGTTTTGCTGTCAATGGAAAGGTTCCTTACTTGTTTAGAGCACCAAGCACAGGTTGGATGAATGGACAGACATTCTTTGCAGGTTCTGACTCCTCTAGAGGTACATACGTTGGAGCCTAGAAACACAAACACACACGTTTCTGTGACTTGTGGGGACATTACACAGACTTCCATTAACTTTCTGGAGACCATCAAAACCTTTACCGTGACTACTACTAGTGTAACCGTAACCATAACCATAGCCTTAAGACACGCCTTCACCTTAAACGATTACGTTGTGGAGACCAGCTTGTGGAACATGGAACACAGGTCCCCACAATGTGGCATAAACCTGATACACAGACGCACTCAGACACAGACACAGACACACTATAACCATAAAAAAGACAGATAGAATCCCTCTCTCTCTTTCTTTGTCCTGAGGGTATGTTTTGGCTCACTCTAGTCACGTACAGCAGCCAACAAAATGCAGAAAGGTGCAGATGTTACCTGAAATCTCAGGACTGAGATTGACAGAGTTGACATTCATGTGACTGTAGGCCTTATTTGAAGCCTCAAGCATTATTAACATTCATGTTCATTCATAACCATCTGATTTGACTCAGCAGTACAGTAACACACAGTATTCTGAAGGTGAGTTAGCTGAACCATTTCTGAAGCCCTCCTTCAGAAACTGTTACTGTCCGATGCCTAGTCTACCCATATACATATTTCCATACATTCCATATTATATCAGCCTTTACTCAGTAATATTTACACCCCATGGAGCTCTAGATACACCAGCTCACATTCTATCCCAGCGAAACGTCAATGGACAGACAGCAATGACAGACTGAATGCTGTACTTTGCCAGCGTCTTAATCGAATGTTCTGTTCCACCTTAAATGGTGCAGCTTGTACAGGAGCCAGAAAGTAACTATAAGGTGGGATGGAAAATTTGACAACTGGCTGACAAAAAGAGGGGCAGTTCCACCTTTACTGGCATCGCAGCCTCAATAGCAACCTGCAATTATTAGCCATGCTGTATGAGGTCGTCCACAGAGAGTTCCATAGTGAGGAACAACTTTAATTGACTTTGTGGGGACACTGAATTTAAAAGCACGTAGCTAGTATAGGCAATGTTAGCTACTAGCAAGCTCCAATTAACTAGCATAGCTAACTAAGTAAGATGAAGACATAGCTTATTACACAGAGGTTAATATTGTTTCTCTGCCTGGGGGTATTTTAACATGTTGCTTCTGTGTGATCATCATGGTGTCTCACTGTGAACCAGCCAATCAGTGCAGAGCTCAATAGATTATTTATGAGCTCACCAAAAAGGGGACCAAATCTTTGGGTGTCAATTTTTCACTCCAAGCAAAGTCAAAAGAGATAAAGATAAATGTACTCTATGTTCAGATTACACCTTTAAATTATTAACAAACTTCCTGATGACACATAATTGATTATAAACTGCATTAGGTTTAGGTTTAGCAGTTGCTTAAGGTAAGGCTGGAGTCAGGTTGGGATCTACCAATGGACCACCAACACGAAAACTGACACATACATTTAATCCACATTAAATATATGATATGATATATGATCAATGCATTAACATAACCCATATGCATCTACATTGGCACATATTTGAATATTAAAACAATGCAATAAAAAGCATTTTCATTCAATATGGACATCTGATCAATATTTCATTAAATACAACCAATATTTATTGAACTGAACAAATCCATGGTACAGCTAGAGTGAAAAGAAACCCTAACAGGACCCAAACCCCTTTACCTCTAACTGTACCTCTAACTCACATGTTAATGACTTATTAAACTAAAGAGATGATTCTATTGATCTTATTATATAGAGTCTCTTATGCCCTTCTTATTATATAGAGTTGTGTAACAGCCAAACACAGTCATTGCTGAAACAAGCAGTTTTAACTAAAGTCCTGGGCCACATCAGACTTTCCAAAACCAAACCTAACAAATTCATTTATTACTATTAAACTCAAAACTGACTCACCTGAAACTAGAGTTAAAAGTAGCAGTGCTGCCCAAACTTGAACCAAACACTTCCCCATGTGTAAACGTAGACGTCTATAGACGCAGATGCCTTTCGACAGAAGCCCGTTCTCTTCCTCCCTTCCGTGGTCTCTGTTTTCATATGCGTGTGTGTGTGTGTGAGTGATAGAGCTGAGTTTTCCTCCTTGTTTGGGGGACGGGTTCAAAGGGGCGGTGCCATTTTACAGGGCATGAGTAACCATGGCCTCTTACTCAGCATGTCCACACAGGAAAAACACACAGCTGTGGAGAAAGACAAAACGTACTACTGTGACTGAGTGGTGCATGACCTGTACTGTGCTGTGGGCTACTGTAGCAATCCTATCATATGTCTGCCAGCAAGCTCTTCTAAGCATCAGGCCAACAACACACTTGAGCCGTCCCTCACAGAGATGTAAACTGTTCAGCATATTCAAAGTAGCATGTAATGTATTCTTTCAGCATTATTTACCAGATTACTTACCTATGCTAGGTAGTTACTGGGTGCTTGCTAGTCACCAGGGGTGGGCAGTAATGAAGTAAATGTAATTAGTTACTGTACTTAAGTAGTTTTTCTAAGTATATGTACTTTACTGAAGTATTTCCATTTAGGATGACTTTGTACTTTAACTCCTTTACATTTCATGTGTGCGGAAAATCATAACGTGTCAAAAAGAAACAGGCTGCTTATTCTCAGCACCCATGGAGGTGTCCATTTCAGGCCTGGACTACGTCAAGGAGGAAGGTTGGGAAAGCAGGATGGGGTTAATAAACAGTTCCTGACAATATGGAAATATGTACACATAGTGGTGAGTGTCTTCTTCTGCATTTATAGAAACACTTTTCCCCATTATAATGAACTTGTTTATGAACAAAGACCTACAGATTTAATACAGTAAATTAAAACTCATTTATAAACCTGCTCAAAGCAAGTTTTTATTAAACCTAAACTTTAAAACAAATAAATCCTAAACCCAAACATTGCTTGTTTTCAAAAAGTTATTTTATAGTTCTAGCTAATGGAACCGTTCTCCTCCAGTGTTTTGTGCTTATGATCATTGTAATAGACGTCAGTGTCTGACTAATTAATGACCTTCTGTTAGAAGAGTCTCGATGCAGAAATGATAATAGGACATTAGAACCATAGAAAGTGCTGTTGCTCTCCATACTTAAGTACATTTGAAGGGAAATACTTTAGTACTTTTACTTAGGAGGTCTAAAGGAGGAACTTGTGTTTACTGGAGGAATATTTTACCTTGGCTATCTCTACTGTAACTCATCTACATGGCTTGTGTACTTTGTCCACCTCTGCTAGTCACTAGTCACTAGCTACTTGCTTTCCATCTCACCATCAGCAACAACAACAATAAACTCAGACAGCATGGCTGGTGTAATTCTAATAAAGGTGGACCTGCTCCTCTCTACAGTGCCTTCAGTCTCCTACGCATTCAATGCTGAGTGAAGCCACAATGTACTCTGTACATTTAAGCTTTGTAGTTCTAACTTGAAAACGGTGACCCATAAGAACAGTGTACTACTACTACTACCGCTACTACTACTACCACCACCACCATCACTACCACTACTTCTACTACTACCACTACTTCTACTACCACCATCACTACCACTACTTCTACTACTACCGCTACTACTACTACCACCATCACTACCACTACTTCTACTACTACCACCATCACTACCACTACTTCTACTACTACCACCATCACTACCACTACTTCTACTACTACCGCTACTACTACTACCACCATCACTACCACTACTTCTACTACTACCGCTACTACTACTACCACATCACTACCACTACTTCTACTACTACCGCTACTACTACTACCACCATCACTACCACTACTTCTACTACTACCACCATCACTACCACTACTTCTACTACTACCGCTACTACTACTACCACCACCATCACTACTACTACTACTTCCACCACCACTGCTTCTACTACTTCTACCACTACTACCACTGCTAGTACTACAAGTACTACTACTACTACTACCACAGCTACTACTACCACTGCTAGTACTACAAGTACTACTACTACCACTACTTTTACTACTACTACCACTACTACCACCGCTGCTACTACCACCACGACTACTACCACTACTACTACTTCTACTACTACCACTACTTCTACTACCACCATCACTACCACTACTTCTACTACTACCACTACTTCTACTACCACCATCACTACCACTACTTCTACTACTACCGCTACTACTACTACCACCATCACTACCACTACTTCTACTACTACCACCATCACTACCACTACTTCTACTACTACCGCTACTACTACTACCACCATCACTACCACTACTTCTACTACTACCACCATCACTACCACTACTTCTACTACTACCGCTACTACTACTACCACCATCACTACCACTACTTCTACTACTACCGCTACTACTACTACCACCATCACTACCACTACTTCTACTACTACCACCATCACTACCACTACTTCTACTACTACCGCTACTACTACTACCACCATCACTACCACTACTTCTACTACTACCGCTACTACTACTACCACCATCACTACCACTACTTCTACTACTACCACCATCACTACCACTACTTCTACTACTACCGCTACTACTACTACCACCATCACTACCACTACTTCTACTACTACCACTACTTCTACTACCACCATCACTACCACTACTTCTACTACTACCGCTACTACTACTACCACCACCATCACTACCACTACTTCTACCACTACTTCT
>JAMWET010006765.1:87500-210000 GCA_024036415.1 Prochilodus magdalenae
ACAGCATGCACTGAGCCTACTTTTAAACACACACAATCACAATTTCTTCTGCAATACATTACCAAAACAGAGGCTGCACATTATAGTACTGCCACGAGTGTCAATAAAAATGCACCCCAGTCTGAAAAAAACTGACTTAGATTTATTTTCTTATTGTTAAATGCACCTGTTGATACAGAAAATAATTGTAATGAATGGCCTAACTGGGAAATTAATAATGTAGTATTATGTAATGGCACATGTACAATTACATATTTGTATTTATGGTATTTGGCAGGTGCCCTTACCCTGAGTCTCAATTTAATAATTTCTTACTTCTAAACAAAGTAGTATTAAGTCTTGCCCAAGAACTCTTATTACTATAGTGTGGAGTGCTTGCCAAGGTGGGGGATCAGACTCCAGTCAACTGCGCGGAAGGCGGTGGGGTTACCCACTGCACTATAGCAAGCGAATTAGACTAGCCTAGACTCAACTTTGCTGTCATTGTGCACAGTACAGGAGCAGAGCCAATGAAATGCAGTTAGCATCTAACCAGAAGTACAACTATCTATCTACATATGAAGTGCAGGAATGTAGCCTTGGCAAGCCAGGCAAGGTTTCAGTTTGTACAGTTATGGAAAGTGGAGTGGTTGAAAAATACAGATGTTACAAAATACTGTATATACGGAGTGAATGGAGTGAATGGAGAGTATACAAATGTAGGTTAGAGGAATATGAAAAAATGGTAAGCGTGCAGGGTAAAAATACCTCTGGTGAGTTCATATACCGTATGTACAGTAACTGCACAGATAAGAATAGTGCAGTGTCCAAATATAATGAATAGTGCATAAAGGCATAAAGTACAGTTCAGTGTAGTGAGTGCAATGATGCAGTTTAAATGATGGTGTGGAGTTCAGCAGGGTCACAGCCTCAGGAAAGAAGCTCTGGCTGTGTGGGAGCAGAGACTCCTGTAACACCTGCCAGATGGGATGAGGGTGAAAAGTCTGTGGTCAGGGTAAGAAAGGTTCTTGAAGATGATTCCTGCCTTGCTCAGGCAGCGTTTATCGTAGATCTTCTCCATGGGGGGTAATTGGGTATCTGTAATGCATCGGCCAGTAGAAATAATAAGCACTTACCAAAGATTAATACCTCTAAGGGTTAATAAGTTGATTATGCCCAAGTGACAATGCTCTGCAAATACTTCATCTAAATATGGTCCACAAAGCTCATTAACCTGAGAACTGAATAGAGAGAGCATGAGAGACAAAGTAGGAAAACTCAGTTCTTCACCAATTACCAGGGCTTCAGACATGTGACATCTAAGCATGTGTGAAATTGCCTCATATAGCGTTTATCTATTCTTCCTCTTTTCTTCTTCAGGCACTAATTACACATTAAGAGAAGAACAGAGAGAACAGTGTCTCCTGCTCTACTCCACCTTCTCCTCTAGATGAAGGTGTATAAAGGAGATAGTGATGCATCTGAATGGGAGAGACTTGAGACTTCACGTGGATAATACCAGCTCAATGGTGCAATAACTGAAACCATCTCATGAGCACAAACATCTCTTCCTAGTCCCCATTAAAGTGGTTAATGCTAAAGCGGTTAAACGTTGGGCTGAAAGTAGTAAACAGTAAAGTCGTACTACCGCAGTATCCCCATCCCTCCACCCTCTTCCTGATGTTTTAGGAGTTGATTTTATTAGGGCACTGAATAATGCCTTATATAGAAGAGCTTTTAGAGCCTTCCGCTATAATAGGTCTCTTGGGTCTTTGGAGGAAGAGTTCAATTACCCAAAACAACATTAAAAACTAAAGGGCATAAAGACATTCTGAGCACAAGCTTGCGTCTTGCGGAGTGCTCTCCATTTCCAATTCCCTGAAAATGTCTTTTTTTTTTTTTTTTTAATTAGATCATCCTGCTAGCAAAGTGAAAAATCTATAAACCCACGAGACTTGACCAAAAACCTGCTTTAGCATGCCTGCGCTCAGGTAATAATAGATGCTGTTTATAGAGAAATGAACTGGAAATGAATAGTAATGAATACAGATTGATTACGTTTTGAAAGAGCTGTAATTTACCATTGTTCTCACCATTGTTTATGCGGCAGAGTGAACTCATCATCAGACATTCATCATGAAACACTGTTCTCACTATAAAGTGCAGATAGCCTCTTAAAACTGAAGGTGCCGAAAGGGGTATTTTGTAATTAGGTTCCCTAAAAGATCTTTCACAGGTTGGGTCTATAAAGAACTTGGGATGTGCAAGCATGAAGAAACTCTGTAAAGTTCAAAGAACTTCTGGATAACATTTTATACCAATTCAGTTATCATCCTAGAACCATCCAGAGCAAACATCAGAGATCATCCTTCTTTTACTGTATTACAATTATTATTACCATTTCCAGAGAAACCTCCAGTAAAAGTGCAGTGTAAGATTCTGGAGAATGATCGTTGATATTTGAACACCACCATGTACGGTGGAACAGAAAAGTCTTAAGTCCCTCAGGCCATAAGACTGTTCAACTCCTCCCAGTACAGCAGATGAAAAAGTCTGTGACACTCTTTCATTCCGGTCCCTCCAATGGACACACCCCCATCTCTGCACACACTCCCTCCTAAATGCCCTACTTCTATTTATATTGTATTATTCTACTCCATTCTGTACTGTTTACACTTTTTGCACTGATAATTATTTATATTACTGCGTATTTGCACTGTCTGTATGGCTGAAAACAGCCATCTTCTTAATTTGCTTAGCAAACGGTATACCATTACCTCCATCTATACTCTACACTTTACACAGACACTAAGGACTCTATTTTTATACCTTCATACCTTATATAGTATTGTCTCTATTTGTACAAATCTATCTTGCTTCTGTTGTTACTTCTGTATAGTTTGTATACCTGCTACTGGATGCCTTGAATTTCCTTCTGGGATCAATAAAGTATCTCTCTATCTATCTCTCTATCTATCTATCTATCTAATGCAAAGAGAGATATTCACTTTGATCTTTTTTCAGTGTCAGAAAGAAGCATGAAACACCAGAAAGCTACACAAAGCCTCCAACAGTAAGTGTAATATCAAATCTAACAGTATTTAATTTGTCCACTCTTTTGTGAACCTACGGCCAATCCAAACTACCAGTCTTCCTCAAGTGACAGTAAAAGCCGTTCCCTTTAAATGAGGCACTAACTGTTGGAACGGACGGGAAGATAGTCTAGAGAGTTTGGAAAACTACGTCTTTGAATGAGAAAATCTCTCTGATATTTATAGCTTTCTTTTAGACAACTAAAGCACTTTCTTGATTACACTTAAATAGGTGTGGCAAGAAGATTTGGGATGCGTTCTTGGTGATGAACAGCAGGACTGTGCCAGGATGTACCGTACTTTGTCCATCTGAGTGAGATGTATCCTAACTTATCTCTATGTCACTCTCTCTTATCTCTAATGTCAGTGTTAAACATGCATAAGGTCAGATATTCTTTTTTTTTTCCACCAGTAGTAACGTACATTCCAGCTAAAGTGTTGGAAGTTCTGATGGATTCTAAACCAACCTCTTGGTGCTGATCTGGACAGAACACTTGGAGAAATGGCATAGTGTCATATATAATGACAAAAATATATCTTGCTCAGATGGAATCAACAAAGGCCTCAAATATTCAAGCTGTTAAAAAAATGATGATGAATGAAACACAATCTGAAACAGCATACTTTGAGAACATGGGAACTCCTTGTGGACTTTTGATCAGCTTTTCAGCATAAGGACTAAGTGCTTTAACTATGTAAACACAAGATACTGTATATGTACTATGCACTGTGATGTATGTATAGATTTTTTTATATACCCCAATTTTTTTCATTCGGCTTTATGTTATTGTTAAAATAAATAAATAAATAATTAAAAATAAAATCCAACATTTACACAAGCAACTCTACCCAAACAACCCTAAGCTGCCTTGCAAACTAAATTATTATTATTATTATTTTGAGAAATGGGAGAAAATCAAGCTTGACTCTTACTTTGCACCTCACGGTATCTACAAGTGTTTTTGTCCATCCCTCCACTGTACATAGAACATCTGCACTAGAACACCAAAGCAGAGTATCTGGGAGGTGGTGGAAGGCTTTGCTGGATTGATGAGTCTAACTTTGTCATGCACTTTATAAGTGAAAACAAAAACCCAGCCAACTTCTAAAACTGAACTTCCCTGAGTAACATGCAGAATTCTCTATAAAAAAAAAAAAAAAAAAAAAAAAAAAAAACCTGACAGCAAGTTTTCTGAAAAGATTGAAAGTTGTGATAAAGCCAAAGGGAGGACACTCGTCCTGTATTATCACACTTCAACATTTCGTTACTGAGGCTCCCGAGCTAGCAGGGAACATTCCCAGACATTTGGCTAATGCTAACTACAAGTTCTGATAAAGTATTAAAGGAAATGTTTTATTCTGATGTTTAAAGAATGTTATAAAGTGTTCTGGATGTTACTGAGACCTGTGATGAGAGAATGCGTTTAGAGAACATCTATTAGAACAAATCATTTCTAGCTGGGTCTGTACTATACAGTACTGTAAACCAAAGCCAAGTACCATCTGAGGAGCTCATTTAACTCAGGTCTAATTCACATTTCTGTTCTGCTGCTCACACAGCATAATTATGATTGTGGATGCATTTAATTAAATCAGGTCTGACTGCGTGGATGGAAACCTGCTATAACAGTTCTGATTAGGTATGTACAGGTGGATAGTACCTCCAAGAGGTCAGTGGGCGGGACACTGCAACAGCTGAGTGCAGAAGTTGGGTTTAGTGTGTCACTAGTTTAAGAATGTGCCATTGTATCACTGTGTGTCAGTGTGAATGTATGAGTGAGGGAGCATGCGTGTGTGTGCGGCACTGAGGGAACGGGGCAATGTCTATACAGTTGCTAAGGGACATCTTCACTTACATTGTGTTGCTAGGCTGCCAGTTTCCCCAGCTAAGTGGGAACGTCTCTTAGTCCATCCCTTTCTCCCTCTCTCTCTCTCTCTCTCTCTCTCTCTCTCTCCAGTCCTTCTCTCAAACCCTCCCTCGTATTTTTCCAACCAAAATAACTTAACTAACCATCTGTCGCCATGCAAACAGGTCGCTCGTTGCTAAGGAACAAGTTGCAGACCCCAGGCTACACGTCTATATGTAGAATATCTGGGCACTATATTTGTAGCATAGGATGCTAAATGCATACAGGCTCTGTATCAGGGGACGGAAACTTCACTATTGACATTAGCCAACTTCCTAAAGCAACAAAGAACTGATTACTGCTGTCTGCCATCTCAGAGGAAGCACTAGGCCCAATGCCTCTAACAGCTGGACAAAAAGTGTCCCGCTCTTTCCCATTCACAACCCTTCATTCCCTTTTGATCGGCAGCCATGGCTAATCCCCCGACACTATTAAAGGTCTGTCATGTTTACATGTGTCTTAATCATTGTTAGTCCGTTTCATTGGTTTTAGTAATTGAAAAGTAATTGACAGGGCTCAGGAGAGCAGCTGTGTATGGGTGATAAACTCCTGCCTGTCACAGGTGTGTAAAATAATTAGAGCTCCCTCTTTGCAGCCTAACTTTGCTGGTACATGCCACCTGGATTACTGTCAAAGGATGCTCCGAGCTGAACTTTAAGTGGACCAGTTAACCAAGAAATCTCTGAAAATTGATTTGAACTGATTACAAATCCACAACACATATCTGATTGCAAAAGAATTCACCCTCATGAAATTTGACCCTCCTGATGGGACAGGTGCATCCACAAAAATGAATGGAGATCGCTCAGGTGCAGTCAAAGGGTTCCAACAGACTGTAGTGTACATACACATGTATCTGGAGTACAGTAGTTTCTGGTGAGAGAGTATGGTGACATGATGTATGGTATAAAGAGAAAAGAACACTCCAACTCCGGGACAAGGTGATTTAAAAGCACAAGAGAATTCAAACCCTTGAATATCCAAAGGAGTACAGCTAAAACAATTATTAAGAAAAAAGAAGAAGAAGAGAACACACAGCTGTAAATCTGCCGAGAACAGACTGTCCACCAAAACTGAGTGAACATGCAAGAACGTGACTAGTGATAAAGTTTTAAAGGAGTTGGTTCCAGTGGCTGGGATTGGACAGACTGTGCATATCGTAACTAGTTTTTAAAAAATAAAAAAAATAAAAAACCTACAGTCTACCAGAAGGCCTGTGGATGACTCGGAAGTTGACTGGGAGAACGAAATTTAGCTTTTTGGTCATCAGACTACATGCTACAGCACATTATCATAAACGCACTTGCCCCGCCCTGAAGCATGGTGGTGGCAGCGTCATGCTGTGGGGACACTTCTCTGCAGTAGGCCCTTGTGAGCATAGAGTACATCCAGCAACATTCAGGGAAATCCTGGAGTAAAAGCTCACATAGTCTGCAAAGCACAACAGCTCTGGGAGAAGATATGTCCTCCAGCACAACAACAGTCCCAAACACAGCCAAAGCTGAACACTGCTGGTTTAAAAACAACAGCAATGTCCTGGATTATCAGAGTCAGAGGCCAGATCTCAACCCCGCAGAGAACCTGTAGCTGGACTAAGACTCTGACAGACCTTGAGAAGTTTACCAAAGATGTATTGTATCCAAATGTGCAACACTGAATCCTTCCACATAGACTGGCTGTGACCGCTGACTGTTTACCAGACAGCCAGATACTTGTTGTTGGCTGAAATCCAACATACAGATGTGTACAAATGTAACGTCCAACTCCGGACTTTATAAGCAAAGTCCGTGCACACCGCTGCTGAGATCCGCATTAATGCCTGGCAGGAACCTACAACCTTCAGTACGGCTCTATGCTCCACAATGTGCCGGTCAGCATTATGCTGTTGTGTTCCATCACTGGTCGTGCTGGTAGGGTTCCAGCTCTAAGAAGTTGAAGTTCTAGGGAGGTGCGCACACGTGTTATTAGTGCTGTCCTGTGCTAGGCACCTGGGGCAGTCAAGGTCAGTGTTAGTGCTGGCTGTTCAATTAAAGGGCATTTGCCCTTATTTCTGTATATAATGCCATATTAATGCCAAATGACATATAGCTCTAAATCTCCTGAGAATAAACACTACATGCAATGTTAATAGTCTAATGTTTTTGTTTTCCCAATTCGTATCTCTTAGCTCTGAGACAGATCAGCTGGTGAAGAGGGAATAACTCTTACCACAGCTGATAAACTCTGCTTATTTATTTCAATTATTTTAAGAGTAGAATCCAAACATTAACCTGAAATTGACATTTATTGGCATTCTCTATGCAGTGCATTCTGTGGTTTGTACTGCATCTGCATTACATGATGCTATGTAATACTGCAGGGCACATCCATAATGTTGAAGGTTCCCCTTCAGTCTATAGGAGTACACTGTAAACTGAATTTGAGCTTCTCAGCTCTTTGACTGTAATGCATACAATGCAGTAATAGCACAGGCTCTAATATGCTGATGTTTCCCACCTGTAGTCCTGGAGGACACCCTGCCCTACACATTTTCACATTTGCCCTACCTCCAACACACCTGATCCAACTAATCTCCTAAATAACAAGCCCTTCCTGCGTTGAAGTGTGTGTGTTTTGACAGCAGTCGTTTTACTGTTCTATATCAATATTGAATTCCCAGGTTTCTCCCCAGCAATTTTTCTCATGAAGCACCATATGATGAATGAAAAGAGAAAAGGCAGTCAAAGGAGATATTTACTATAGATATAACTTCTACACCCAATAGCCATACCATTACAACCACATCCCTGTTTCTACACTCACTGTCCATTATATCAGCGCCACTTACCATATAGGAGCATGTTGTAGTTCTACAATTACAGACTGTAGTCCATCTGATTCTCTCTGTATCTTGTTAGACCTCTTTCACTCTGTTCTTTAATAATCAGGACCACCACAAGACCACCACAGAGGGGAGGTAACACAGTATGTTATAGAATCTGGTGGACTACAGTCTGTAATGGTAGAACTACAAGGTGCTCCTCTATGGTAAGTGGAGCTGATACGATGGACAGTGAGTGGTAGTATGTGGACAGTATGTGGTATGTCTGATCAAATGGATAAAGGGTGTAGATACATTAAGGTGGTGTTAATGTTATGTCTGATGGGTGTATCTTGCTGAAAAGAGAAGATGACTAGCAAAGACACTTTTACTAAACAAGAAAGCTGACCTGTGGCTCTAGCGTTCAGACTTTAAAGCAATTAGTGTTCAGTTCATGTTTGCACATTGATGAGCACTATGCCGGTCATTAATAGCCTGGTAGGCTTTGCACACAGCTGTGCTTTCCAGTGAATTAGCACGACGTTTAATACCAAGGCATTTATTAAACATGACTATGAACTGTGCTTTGCGGGGGATGTGTAAAAGGAGGGATAACGATGTGACTGGAATGAAATGTAGGCTACTGGGTTTCAGCAGCGTGGAACTCCAAATAAAGTTTTAAGACAACAAGAGTGGGAGTAGTTAGGGAATGACTAATTTCTTTTAATTGGCCGGATGTATAAGTAATTGGAAAGAGACTCAGCCGTGGTCAGTCGAGCAGTAGCCAAATGTAGGCTGTTAACCTGAAGCCTGTTCATTTAGGAGGCTTGTTTAGGAGCAAGAGAAAGCGTTCAGGGCTTTTGGGGCCTTAGCTCGTGCCAATAAATGGATGACTCATTGGTCAGCATTTCAGGAAGATAAAATCATGAGAAACATCCGTGGGCTAGCGTTTATGCTGTGTGCAAGACTTATTTGTTAAACGGCTATAAATGTTGATTTTTTCCACTTTTTTCAACAGGAATTCATGGATGCATTACCGATGGAAGCGTGGGCCTTTTACCCAGAGGCCGGCAAAGCACAATTAAAAAAAATTAGCACAATAAAAAAAGCAAAGCTTTGGAAAAGGAGGACCAGGAAAGAGATCAAAACTCAAATGTGTTGAGTTCCATGTAAAGGAACGTTTAAACCTGGCTTACGGCTGACTTTACACCGAAACTGTTACGTAAATTTAGTTGCTTGAAGCCTATGTGAAACTCAACTGCACTTCAGTCACGTAACGTAAAGCATTCTGCAAGTCTACAGCTTTCTTGAAACTCAACTGCAACACTTGCAACCATCTCAAACAAGTTTCATGAAACACTAGTAATGCTTCACTTGATCACATCAAACAACGTGCTTTCAAACCAGCGATATACTCGAGGATGGTAGTATTCCATTTTGTGTCCTGAATCATGATAACTGTTAGGACCAGGTTGTTCCCTGAGATCTGTATATATGGGTAGGGGTGTGTCATTAGGAGGATGCTTTCTGGAGTGTGGATGCCGAAGTGGGAACTAGTTGTAGCAAAGATGGTGGAGCAGCCAAATCCCTCACCCAGTGACTGGAAGCCATTACATCATACCTTTTACCTTTATTCACCACCCCCTTTGAACTTACTCATCTCAACCCAAGCGGCTGTTCGGTACAGAGCCAGAGCTTGGATTGGCCAGGGATCTTCAGGTGAGGATGTGGACCACCCTCAGCCCACAATGATACACTTTAGCCTTAAACACTATACTTCCATGCTGGGTAACTGCAACACATAGCTATTGTGCTAGGGGCTCTAAACTTCCCTTAGATAGGTACACTGCAAAAATGATAACTTGGCAACTAAGATATGTAGCTGATATATTTAAAAATTCTTGCTTTGAGATTGTTCTAAGATAATTTAAATGGCAGATTATTTGGCTTGTTTGAAGCAAATTACTTTATTATTTATTTGTAAAATTATTCACAAATGTGGTAAGAAAATCTGGTTTCCCAAAATGACTTAAAACAAGTAAAAAAAGTAGGCAAATAATCTTAATAATCTTATCATAAGTTTACAACAATTGCAAAAAAGAGAAATGTATGACATATAGGTATACAGTAAGATAATTTTATTTTAAAAAATATTATTAAATTAAATAAATGTTTAATTAAATTTTATTTTTTAATTTCATTCGTGAGAGGCAGTTTAAGTTTATTCCTAGTTAGCAATCAACAACATCCATCTTAACTTGCAGATACTAATAGCGAGGATGATACAGTAAATCAAAAATATGGGCAGCCTAACTATTGGAGTACATACTGTGTTGTGTGTAAGTCTCATTGTCTTTGAATTGTTTCCTACTGTGTAGGTTTTACATGCAAGTTAATACAAGTCAAGCTGAATAGAGATTATGTTGAAAGCAACTCATAACATGCAGCTAGTAAAGCCAGGTCTCATAGCCTTCATCCCGTATCTGTCACCACAGAAACAATTAGCTGTGAATGTTTCTGGTGAGATGGTGTTTTGGTTTACTGCTAGAACAGAATGACATTGTCACTGCAACTTGAAATGCCATACGTTCCCCTTTTTTCCAAACTCTTTATGTTTTTGTTCTTTCTTCTGTTTTTAAATAACACATTCTCAGCACTAATGGACAAAATCTTGTCAGCCTCAGCCCCAGGGGTTTGGCATGAGAGGAAATGACATCTGGGAAACAGTGTTAGCATTAAATGAGTGAGCCTGTTTTTATCTGTTTCTGCTTTAAGCTACAGGCTCCTGCGTGGATTCACTATCAGCTGTCAAATAAAGAACAATATTGGCCATTTTGATTGAGAGATTCCTTTCGCTTCTGTGTTTCCTACAGTGGAGCGATATTAGAAGACGCTGACATCGAGTGACCCCTCCATTCAACCGGATTTTCATCAGAAGCTGCATAGCTCAGCCATCCAAAAACCAAAGTCTCTAAATTGTGCCACCATCCAATCCTGTCCAGTCTGAAGGCTCCATCCAAGACCCCGGAGAAATGCAGCCTGGTGTTTTCAGAGTCTGAGGACACTGGAATATCCTGCCCATAACCCTATACATATGCATTTGCCCTGAAGAAGGTTTCTTCTAATTAAACATCTGGATCTGCAACTTAGGCTAGCTGTACTTAGCCCATTGGGTTGCCAGTACTAACAAAACAGTGCTGCACCATGTTTACAACATGTTTTTAATAAAGGTAATAATAATATAATGTACAGTAAATGAATGCATGTTTTGTTTTAGAGGGAAAACATTGAATGCTAATTGTGAAAGGCGCCTGCTTTGGTAAATTGAGCTATTTTTAGGACAGCACTTTATTACAAATAAATGTTTACTGCCAGCTTACTACCATTCACATCAACAGTATTTCCCTCTGCCTTCTGCATTATGTAGTACAACTGAGGAGCCTTCATAAAATATACACATACCAAGTATCCAGCTTCCTTACTCGGCTGCAGCCTAACATTGGGAATGCACCTTCTTTAATTCCTTACTTTAATTTTACTGTTATAAACCAGTACTGCATGCTAATTCTGAATTCTCAATGTCTCCAGACAAGCTTAAAGGTAAAATATTCAGTTCCTGTATAAAAGCATCTCAAGTGAAACTTCTCATCCTACCTTAAACGACACATCGGTTACATTCGGGTGTCTCAGGCAACTGATGTTAACTGCTGCACCATTTAAGGTGGAATGGGATCAATTTGAACAGAAGCCAGCTAATATAAAATCGACATGTCAGCCTGACATGTCTGACTGTTTTCCAGCCTGGGTCAGTACAACGCAGCACTGGGTGGGAAGCCTTTCCCAAAAGAGGGATCAACATCTGTCAATGCAAACTGCCTGTGGCGAAACTGCGAATACAGGGAGATGCGTGTACTCAAAAAAAATATGCTCTGTGTTTCTTTGGCTGTTTAACGCTAGCAAACGGAGGATATATACTGTAGAAGATGTGATTTTATAGAAAGTTCTTGGCATTACACTACCAGTCAAAAGTTTAGACATGTAAATGGATGTTGTCGGAGATGTCTGAAACAATACATATCCTGATATACAACATATACTACTGATCTTTTTTTCCTCTTTCAACTTAGTGAATATTCATGATGGACAGACCAATAGAATTGGTCCAAAATGTCTTAGCAAAACATCTTGCTATATCAACCTCCATTGCAAAGCTGTTTAATCCTCCTGTTAAGTTCCATTTTGGAGGTTTTTAAGGTGGACTGTATAATTCCATGAGTGATATTTTATAATTTGGTGTCTTTTACTCTAAAGTGAAGCATTAAGCTAATCCTGAGGACACCTTCTATGAGTAGCTATACCTCAACTTTAGACCGGTACTGTACTGTGCTGTTGGATCTCCAACGTTAAGCCTGTATTGTTACTTCCATGAAGTTAATACTGAATATTGTAATATTTCAAAATATCCTGATCAACAGGTGAATACAGGAGCGAGATGAGGGACTGGTAGAGTCTGCAGAGGGTCTTTTGCCTTTGCAGCACAAAGCTGTACTCATGCCAGCGAGGTGCTAGAGGTGCTATGCTGCTTGATCCTTGTGGCATTTTGGCCAAAGCGTCACAGACATTTCATTAAGACCCCAGGAAACTGTGTTAACTTGTGGGGGGAAAAAAAAAGCTTCGATGGGCTCTTCGTGTTGCTATGGCTACACCGCTGTCAGTCACTGTGAAGTCTAAATATGTCCACACAGTCCAGTTTACAAGTAGAAATTCAGCTTTTCTAGCTTCTTCCAGAGGTGGATGAGGGATGTAGGATGAAGTAGAGATTCCCAGGGTAAAATATTCCTCCAGTAAAAGTCGAAGTTCCTCCCTTTAGACCTCCACGTGGGTGAAGCTACTACAGTATTTACCGTCAAATGTACTTAAGTATGGAAAGTAACAGTAGCATGATTTATAATGGCTCTACATCTTCATCAACTCATTTAGGTGAAGAGACTCTAGTGTCACTCTTAGTCCACTAAAACTAGAAAACGCATTTCCTGAGTGATTGCACATTTACAGTATTTGATGCTCTTATCCAGAGCGACTTACAAGGTTAATCACATTACAGGTGGGCCAATGTAGTGTTAGGAGTCTTGCCCAAGGACTCTTATTGGTGTAGCACAGCATAGTCACCCAGCCCGGGATCTGAACCCCAGTCTCCCACGTGTGGTGGTGGCTACTTGGCGGGTAGCGGTGTTATCCTCTGAGCTACACCAACCACAGCCTAAGCTTGTTGCTAGCTGGTTGAAAAGGTATTGTCAAAATGAATGGGAGTCTATGGGAGGAACAACACATGGGGTCACCACCTCCATTCTTAATTCCATTCTATCAGATTTTTTTTTTTTTGGGAACCTTAAGTTCAACATGTTGTATTCAAGCACGCTACTCCAGATCAGACCAAACATTCGGTATCTCAAAAACTGGGGGCCTAATTAGAATCTCTCAACCACAAAGAAGAAGAATGTGAGTTGGACAACAATAGTGTTGGACAATACGCAATCCACAGTGTCCATTAGGTTGAACCAAGCTCTGTCCAACAGGTCAAACCAAGCTCAAGACAAAGTGACCACTGTATCCTGATTGGTAGGCTTGTTTGGCGGTTCTTTCATTTTGACATGTTAAGTATTCATGCACACATAAGCCCAAAGGAAGGACAGAGTTGGTCATAATATAGTGGAGTATAATGTAATAAGTCTCCTAAAATGGAAAGTCTTCAGTAAAGATGCACAGGAAGTCCAGTAAACAATTACATGTACTTCCTTACATCACTGGGTTCTTCTCTATATTAAATATTATTTTTTCTAATCTTATGTCAGCTAGTGATCATCAGGTCACATATCATTAAGATCTAATATCTTTAATATAAGCAGCCAAGGCACCAGCTCCTCTACCATCACCATCCTCGATGGTTCGTTTATTTAATCTATAATGAAAAGATTGTCATGTAGAACTGCAGCTGTTCACCATGGTTACCATACCTGCTGTGGGGGATTAAAGCAATAGCCAACACAAAGCTTTATAACCCGTGACAAAGACCTCTTCCGGAGAAACAAACAATGCAAACTGCAGCTCAGTAAGCAAACTGCTATTAGTCTGTTGTACAGTTGGACTTTCATGACCACATGAGCTTGAGTAGCTTCATTCTGAACACCACATGCAGGAGCAGAACTGCTGAGCATGTAATGTAAGCAAGGCCAGGCCTTATTGCTATACCTGACTGACCCAACAGCTACGATTGCGGACATTCAACAGACCATAATGGCCTGTATGACACATCCTGTAAGTGCCAGCACCACCGGCGGATGGAAGCACGACATAGGACTACATGCACAGAGAATGTTACAATGACCACCTTTCAACATCGTCATAGACTGCATGTGTCGTGCCAGACTTCACTGATCACTGAGATCACTGAGAATGGCAGCGGGTCATCTTCAGTGATGTCCCGCTTTTGTCTTGGTAGGGACGACCAATGAATCCACCACAAGTCCTGAAGACCTGGTGTTACTCCACCTCCGCTCCAAAAACAAAATCTGCAGGAACTGTGTGAGAATAATCAAGCTGCATGGGATGGATTGTCACAGGACACCGTTAGGAGTCTCTACAGCTCCATGCTGAGACGTAACAAACATGGTGACTCAACACCATACTGGGACATACTACAGTACTTCTGTATGTGTAGCTCAGTAAATATTCCCCATATCAGTCTAAATGTATCATCATGGTTGGGGTAGCTCAGTGGGTAACACCACTACTCAGGGTGCCACCTCTACGTGTGGGAGACTGGGGTTTGAAGCCCAGTCTGGGTGACTATGCTGAGCTACACTAATAAGAGTCCTTGGGCAAGACTCCTAACACTACATTGGCCTACCTGTACTACAGTTAACCTTGTTAGTCGCTCTGGATAAGAGCGTCAGGTAAATGTAATCATTTATTGTTTCTGGTGACCTTCATCTTCCTTCCCAATAGCACTGCGATCCCACACCTATGTCCTTGTGGGTGGAGCTATTTTTTGTATGCTGAGTGTATATTACTGCTACATCTTTTACTTTTCTTTGGTTTACTGTAATCAAAGTCGAAAGGCTTAGATGTAATTCTGTATTTACTAAATTTAAAAATGAAATATCACCCGGCATTTCACCACTGCAGTTTGCTTTACTCAGGGATGACCTTTTTGAGAATGATCTTTTTTTTTTGCAGAACAAAAATAAAGTTTCTACCTTTTACCGTTTTCTCACTTTTAATTTAAAACAGTCTCTGTGACATTTTCCCACCACCACATGTGCGTACTGGTGCGTGCCTTTAGCTTTCTAAAGCTAGGCGGGATTATATCTATTTTCAGGGTTGGTTTAATTGCATGGCAGCTTACACTGTGTGAATGATTGAAGGGCTTTACCTTTTAGAGGAATTCTGATAGAATTTCGAGTTTGACAACTCTAGAGGCCTCAACAGATGTCACTATCACTGGTCATGGAAATACGCATCCCTGTTGTCTGAGTTAAGCACTAAGCCCAGTCTACCAAAGAAGGTGATTAGGTATTCTAAGGGTTCCTTACTTAGCTGGCTCAGGTATAAAAGATTTGGGCTGGAGGTGAAATCAGGAGGAGGCTCTGAGACCACCAGGACGACTTCAAAAAGGGAAACACATGACAGCCATGTACCATGTCAGTGCAATGTTTTTTCAGGGTTTGAATGGCTCCATGCTTGGTTAGTCCTATGACGTCAAACTGGAAAGCTAACTAACATTTTCTCTATCATATTGCACTACTGGTTTCCATGGCCACTGGAGTACAGAAGGCGTGGTCATGCAGAGTGGCCACATGAAAAGACTCTCCGGAGAGTTGCCCTTATGGTCTTCTAAGCTGTATACAAGTTGCTGTTGTTAGCTTAACATGTGCAGCAGTGTTGGCTGTGTTAAGTTGGCTGAGTTAAAGAATTTAAAACCAACGCAGACATGCTGGAAGAGCACCATGGCAACTTTGTGCCATGGACTATGGCCCTCTGGCTTTGTTCAGGAGTCAGTGGCTAGACAGACAAGCATGGGAGAGCTGGGTGTGATGGTTTGGCAGGCCTGAACCCCACTGCCAAAAAAGCTGAAACAGCATGTGCTAATGCCACACCAACAAGCCTTTAGTCCATGCCATCAAGGCAGACAGTCAGGGATCGAGCACACGCTGTTTCCCGTAGATCTGTTTTCCTGTAGCATCAGTTTTGCCACAGTTATAAGTGGTAAACAAACGATCTGTACTTTTTTGCTAGGCCTGTCAGTTAAATCGCATGTTCCTTTGGAAGTAGGCATTCACTCAACATAGCAGCACTAGCTTCAGTGGTGAGTTAACAGCTCTTCCTTTGGAAATTCTCTTTTCTGGATTGCTAATGCAGTTGTCTTTGGTTTGAGAAATAAACAACAATTCACTCTTTCTCCCAGACTCCTGGGAAGATTTGGGAAAGTTGCTATAAAGTATAAGATGGAAAACATTGCAGTCACATTTGCTAATCTACTAGGAGTCAGTGGGTAAACTAATTTGTTTCAGCACCACACGAAGATAGACCAGTTCTGCAGCTCTAGATAGTTTGGAGCATTGAAGACTGAGGGTGAAAACTTTACCTTTCTCTGAATTTGTCTGTTTTCCATAATGGTCATTGTCAGGTCATGATGAGTTTATTTTCAGGGACACCCCCGGAATTTGGATTTTGAGACATTTGGAGTTCCAAGAGATTAAGCAGGCGCCCCCAGACCCAAAGAACCCCCTGCATTTTGAATCTTGGTTTAAACACTTTACTTTTAGAAAAGACATTTTTTTTCTCAAGGATTCTTTAGTAAAGTTCTACATAGCACCAAAAGGGTTCTGGTGGACAGTACCTCAGTACATATAACGTGTTACTGTATTTTATATTCCACTACATTAGGCCACATCTGTCCTTCCTTTTGGCTTATGGGTCCATAAAAACCTAACATGTCCAAACAACAGAGGCATGAAGCGAGCCCACCAATCAGGGTACAGCAGTCACTTTGTTAGACAGAGCTTGGTTCTAGCTAATGAAAACTGTTCTCCTGCAGTGTTTTGTGCTTATGATAGGCATCAGTGTCAAACTAACTAATGAGCTTATGATAAAGACTGAAAGTGACACTAGAGGCTCTTCACCTAGAATGAGCTGATAGAGAGTCTTGTTCCAGAAACGATAATAGGAGATTAGAGCCATAATAAACATGCTACTGTTAGTCTCTGTACTATTTTAAAATACTTCAGTAGTTTAACTCAAGTTGAGGTCTAAATGGAGGAACCTCTGCTGACACTGGAGGAGCATTTTACTATGGGTATCTCCACTTTAACTCAGGTATGTACTTCAAGTATGTACAGGTTGATGTACTACGTCCACCACTGCTGGTACTGTTACCGTGTCAAGCTTGCAACCGTTAACCATTACATACAACACATCCTTAATCAACCTGAAGAACCATTTTAGGAGCCTAACTCTAAGTCTCTCAGTCTAACCATGTATGTGGTTCCTTAAGTACTTAGGGTTCTGTACAGAACCATCGTCTTTACTTAACAACCCTAGAAAAAGAGTGTGGACAAACGAACACATCTCATGAATAAGCTGGACGTGGTCCTCTTCTCCTGGACTTGCAGTCCATATGAGGTTCCGTTCGGTTACTGAGATGCTTTACAGTATCATAAAACAAGTTACAGAGAGTTGAGGGAATCACAGCGCGCGCTCTCTCCCTCTATCACTCTCTCACTCTCTCTCTCCCCCCACCCCCGACCCCCTCCACGCGTACTTACAGTGAGCCTATGAGATGTCCAGGGCGCGCGCCTCTCAGTGGGCTGAGATACTTTTCTCTCCCCGCCGCACAGCTTTCCGGCGCTTCATTCTGGTCCCGGCACCAGCTCCGAAAACTTCTGTCTGCACAGCGACTCGCGCGCTTCTTCGCGAGCGTCTTTTTTCCCGGGAACTTCTGTCTGCGTAAAAACACCCACACCTCCCAACCAAGCCTCCTCGCGAGTGCATGGACTAAGCTGCAGCCAGCGATGAACGGCACACTCTTCAACCGCACCGCGTTCACGCGCGGCGCGCTGCTGGACCTGGTGGACTGCTGCACGGGGAACGGGACGGAGGTGAGCGCGAGCGACGGCGGCGGCGGCGGAGGGGGAGGCGGTGGGTCCCTCGCGCTCGAGCAAGAGGAGCGCAGGCTGTTTGTGACGCGCGTGGTGCAGATCGCCGTGCTGTGCGTGCTCTCGCTCACGGTCATCTTCGGCGTCTTCTTCCTCGGCTGCAACCTCATGATCAAGTCCGAGAGCATGATAAACTTCCTGGTGAGGGAGCGGAGACCCTCCAAGGACGTGGAGGCGGTCATGATCGGCTTGAGTTAGTTGGGTTACAGGAGCTGCACGGGGACGCTTTGATGTCTGGAGGGGAACAAACAAACAAACAAGCAAACAAACAAAGATGCACGAGCTTGAAGTGACTTAAGGGGACTGTTGGAGAGCTGGAGTTCCGCGCGTGCGAGATACGGGAATGTATTAATGTTTATGAATGTTTACGTAGCTCTTTGTACTTCAGACTCTTTTCTATGGTACATGTGCGTCCGGCCAGCACATATATACACTCAAACGAGGGGGTGTTTGGCTCACAGATCAACAGTGTTGATGTGAAGTGCAGGTGCAGGTGCAGGTGCAGGTGCTGACGCTGCAGGGGCTCTGGTTCTGAGTGTATATACTGATGTTAACTTATAGTCTGTTGGATATGGGGGTTTTGGGCTGTTGACTTTTACAGTGAAACTGTTTACATGTTTTTACCTCAAATGCAAGAAGAGAATGTCTTTAAACCCCAACCCACACCCCCCACCCGACTTTGTATTAGACTTCCAAACTGCATGGACTTTAATGATGGAGTATATGTAGCCTATGCATCCGGCACCGTGGGTGTTTCTATACCGTATTTGTTTTATTTTTTGAGCTGTTCTGATGTATTTCCCTCCCCAAACACGCTCATCCGGTGAGGACACTTGCACGTTTCCTTCTCCGTCCTTGCCGCTGTTTTGATGGGAGCTGGTCAGTTCATTCGTCAGCATGCTCCTGATGTAACAGGTGCTTCTCTGCCCTGCTCTCTCTCTCTTTCTTTTTCCCAGATGATGAAACCTCAGTGCTGCATGAAGTCTTATTCATTTTTTGTACACCATGATGATACTTGAAGTCGTGCAGCATGTTGTGTCAATAAAGATGCTATTTCAGTTGCAGCTCTGCTTGCTGGTCTGATTTGGAGACTGAATGATGGACTGGATGTGAAGGTATAGTCCTAGTTCCTGATAAGCTCATATAAAAGTGGGGGAAAGGAACATGCACACTCCTCTAGGGTTCTTCAGGAAAGACAGCGGTTCTACACAGAACTAGGAGCACTGTATGCTTAGATGGGTCATTGCCTGGTGACGTGGGTCTTCAGACTGATGTTAGATATACTGTATACCGTCACTGGCCAAACCTCACTGTTTGTGATGGTTAGTCGTCTGTGTATTCGGTAATTGATGATTGGACAGAAACGCACCAAATCTGCCTGAAAGTAAATCTCCTTATAACTGAACCCTGAAAGGAAAGAAGCCGTTTGGTCCTTCCTGTAAAGTCAGCATTCTGGAGATGCTCATGTTCTGGTTTTATTTATTTATTTAGACTTTATAACTCTACATAGAACCTTTTTGAAAATGGTTCCAAGAACACATTATCCTCCCGTTACAAGCTTGTGGCCAAACGACAGCAGAGCCCTTGTTTGGTGTTCTAGTGAGCCATTTTCAGAAGAAAGGAAAGTAATGAAAGTCTTGTTTAGAAATATGCTCCCCTGGGGTAAGAACACCCCCTACCAGCTAATACTGGCTCAACTGATCGGCAGGTGCTACAACATCTGCATCACTGACAGTCAGATCACATGCATTTTTCTAAATATTACAAACAGAACATTTATTACATTACGGCCTCTCAGTGATTCAATTTTTATTAGAAAAAAAAAAAAGTTGTTATTATTTATTAGAATTATTATCATTGTTATCATTATCATTATCATCATTATTATTATTATTATTATTATTATTATTATTATTATTATTACTATTAGTAGTAGTAGTAGTAGTAGTAGTAGTAACAGTAGTAGTATTTGTAGTAGTAGTATTAGTGGAAGTACTATCATTAATTATTATTTTTTTTATTATTATTATTATTATTATTATTATTATTATCATCATCATTCTTCATCTTCTTTTTATTATTATTATTATTAGTAGTAGTGGTAGTAGTAATAGTAGTAGTGGTAGTATTTGTAGTAGTAGTACTAGTGGAAGTATAATCATTATTATTATTATTATTATTATTATTATTATCATCATTCTTCATCTTCTTCTTCTTATTATTATTATTAGTAGTGGTAGTGGTAGTAGTAGTAGTAGTAGTAGCAGTAGCAGTAGCAGTGGTAGTAGCAGTGTTACACGCCCCAGGGGTGGGGTCCAAGTAACAGTTATGATCCCTGTAAAACATTATTGAACATTATTGAATTCAATATAACAAGGAAACTTTGGTCTCTTTGTCTTCTCTTTTTTCCACAGTTAGGCTCACCACATGAATGCATCAAAACATATTTCAACTTTAGCATTAGTCAACAAGACCCATTTCAGTACTGCCAAAAAAAAGGAAACAATTGTGCATGAAACACATCACAAATGATATGATATCTTGTAAATAGGATTTCTACTGCTATGTCAATAAACATTTACCATAATGGCAATCTGGTTACTGCCATTTAGAGCTGTCAACAGAAACGTGTACTGTTTACACTGTTAGACCTGACCAAAGTATGAAAGAAAAACACATCTCAATGTCCAAACAAGAATAAAAAAAGTATATATAACAACCATCAATATTTACGAACCACTGGGCAGTGTTCCTCCAAACTTACTATGTTAGCTGAGGCTTATTGTCTGTCCAAACAGGCTAAATGACAAAAATAAGATGAAGTGCTTCAACAAACAAAGCCAAAAGGTTTAATTATATGGACAACATAACCATGGCCAATAAGGAGCTATCAGGAGCTAGCAGAGGCTAATGAGAGCTAGCGGAGCTGGTAGTAGTAGTAGTGATAGTAGTAGTCAAGTAGTAGTAGCAGTAGCAGTAGCAGTAGTAGTAGCAGTAGAAGTAGTAGTAGTAGCAGCAGTAGCAGCAGTAGCAGCAGCAGTAGTAGTAGTGATAGCAGTATTAGCAGTAGCAGCAGTAGTGGTAGTAGTAGTAGCACTAGAGGTAGTAGTAGCAGCAGTAGTAGTAGTGATAGCAGTAGTAGCAGTAGCAGCAGTAGTGATAGTAGTGATAGTAGCAGTAGTAGCAGTAGTAGTAGCAGCAGTAGTGATAGTAGCAGTAGTAGCAGTAGTAGTAATAGTAGTAGTAGTAGTAGTAGCAGCAGTAGAGGTAGTAGTAGCAGCAGTAGTAGTAGTATTAGTAATAGTAATAGTAGTAGTATTAGTAGTAGTAGTAGTAGTAGTAATAGTAGTATTTATATAGAAACAATAATACAATCTGAACAAAGTAACCGTGCTCTCCGTTATATTCATTAGTGCAAGTACTTAACACGACAAAACTAATTAGTTGAAAGCAACACCTACACATACACATACAGTATGGTCACGTTTTGGCACCTCTGCAGCTGCAGCGACTTTAAAATCTACCATTTACTGCCAGTGTTATTCATCTAATTATTAATAACTCACAAATTGGAAAGAAGTAAAATTTGGACACCCTTTGGGCAGTCTATATGGTATTTTTGTTGGAATCTTTCTATTCCTGTTTAAGGAATTTCCATCCACTCTTCCGAGTGGAACGCTGCTAGTGCTACAATACTCTTGGGACGCCTGGCATGCACAGCATGTTCAAGATCTCCTGGTTTTTAATGACGTTCACGTCCATGAACGTTCCAAAAGCTGCCGCTTCCATTTCTAGACGTAGCTAACAGGAAATTTCGAAGTGCCATCGCCCTGGTGTAGAAGTCAGACACATCTCAGCTTGGCTTGAAACTGTGCTGATATTCAGTGGAATCCATTCCTCCATCTACCTGAGGAAGGTTTTCTTTACCCCGGCTTCCATACAACCTCACCGCATAACAGATCCACCCCTGCGCTTAACATTTGGCTAGGTGTTCTTTTGATCTACGTTGCTCCTGTTCTCAAACGTACGTGCGGGGACTGCGGTGAAAGACTTCTGGTTTTCTTCATCACTCAGCAGCACTAGTTGCCTCTGGCATATCTCCGTGTTGATTTGCAAGTGTTCAGATGCTTCATGACAGTTTGGACATTGGAAATTATGAGCTGGAAGCAGTTTGATATCTTTTCATATCCGTCCCCTGCTTTGTAGGCATCAATTAGCTTTATTTTCAGATCCTCAGCCAGCTGCTTAGAGAAGCCCACGGTTGTTGTATGCAGGGCTGGGCTGTGCCACTGTGCTGCTCTGGGCAAAGCAGAACTATGCAGCCCCCAGCAGATCTTCTAGAGCACAGGGATGCCAGGGCTATGCTCCTAAACACACATTTACGGTTAATGCTCTCGTGTGCTTACACGTTGTTAGAATGTGTAACCTGTAAATGATCAGTTCCTCTAGCTGTACAGGTTCTGGGTTTGTGTTGGACCAGAATCCCTCAGTTCTGTTTGATTCTCTACACTACTGGAAACATGTCTCCCAAACTCCAGATCAGATATTGTATTAGATCTGTTTATTTAGAAAATCACTAATGACCTCCAGAAGCTGTATCTGAACCAAGCTAATTTCACCCCCAGAACCCTCGCCAACTCTCTGTAGGTCACTTGAGGTCAACCTTATGCTGGTTAGGGACATGTGGAAGATGGGTGGCGCTGATCACGGTCAGTAGAACTGTGGTTTGGCCCTCTTGCCAGTCTGAAACTGGTTGTCCTGTGTCTGGCTGCTTGACCTTCTTATCCCAGATGCTCTGATCATGCCAAAGCGAACCCAACCTTCTGTTCCACATAAGAACCTGCTGTACATGTGGAGACGCTGATTTAAGAAGAAACTGGAGTGGTCTCTTATTTATTCCCAGAGCTGCATTCCAAACGCCACTTCAGCTAGGCTACATGTGTTTCTCAGCATCACATAGTGATCAGCAGCATCAGTCCTAAAACAATTTCTAAAACTGCAGCACCTTCACTGAAGCATGCACTGCTCTCCACAGACACAACTTCTACCCAGAGAACAAGACAAGGCTGAGCTACAATCAGACAGCTGTGATGAACCACACCGAAGGCTTGCAAAGCTAAAACAAATAATCATAGGCAAAAGCATATCGCCACAGGCGGAGAAGGCGCTTACCACCAGGAAAGACAGGCAACCGCTTGCAGCCCAAGGCCAGTGGGACTTACAGGGGTTGGACAATGAAACTGAAACACCTGTCGTTTTAGTGTGGGAGGTCTCATGGCTAAATTGGACCAGCCTGGTGGCCAATCTTCATTAATTGCACATTGCACCAGTAAGAGCAGAGTGTGAAGGTTCAGTTAGCAGGTAAGAGCACAGTTCTGCTCAAAATACTGCAATGCACACAGCATTATGGGAGACATACCAGAGCTCACAAAAGGACAGATTGTTGGTGCACGTCTTGCTGGCGCATCTGTGACCAAGACAGCAAGTCTTTGTGATGTATCAAGAGCCACGGTATCCAGGGTAAGGTCAGCATACCACCAAGAAGGACGAACCTCCACCAGCATCACGTAGTGACCTGGCCACTATCCTGCAAGAAGAATGGCTTAAAATCCCTCTGACCACTGTGCAGGACGCAGTATATGTCATTCCCAAGACCAACTGACGCTGTATTGGCCGCAAAAGGAGGCCCTACACCATACTAATAAATGATTGTGGTCTAAAACCAGGTGTTTCAGTTTCATTGTCCAACCCCTGTAGATTAATATTAAATTATTATTTTTTAAAATAAAGTTTTTTAAAATGTTGTTCATGTTCACTTTTTTAAACAACAGTAATGTAAAATTGAGATATATGTATAGCATAAGAGTGATGAACGCTTTTTTAAGTGGACCCCTAGTGGCCCCACCAGTCTTCAGAATTACCAATGGCCACAGGCATTTAATTTGAAGACCGGTGCTGATAAATTGAAGGCTAGAAGCAAATGTAATAACCTGTAGAGCTGCTGCCTTTTGCATCATCCGGGACTACACTGGATAAAACTGTGGCTAAATTCACAACCAGTTTGATCAGCTGATCTCTCGAGGCAGAAATTAAACAACCCCGTAGTTACATATGCCCCTACAGGTGTCTGAACATAACGGCTACATCATTTAAGGTGGAATGTTAATAAACAGCTCAGCTGCATCTCTGCCCACTGTACAAGTCGCAGTTAAGTGCTTCTGTAACCTATGGCTTCTCCTGTGATTAATGAATTGTATTATTTCTGTGTGCTACATACGAGACTAAATCTAGAGCATTAAGGAAGGAGGATTTTATAGACTGGCATGCTTTCTATCTAACATGGCCACAAACCAGCTGCGCTCCGTGTTTGTTTTCTCAGGCTGAATCATCTTCTCTTGTTTCTGTGGTTTAGGGAATTTAACACACTTCTCTAAACTCAAGTATCTGATTCATTAGTTCCCTCCACACATAAAGCTCGTTCTGAGCAACACAGCGCATACGCCTAGTTTCAGTAGCTAAGCCACAGCTGGTCAGCCAGCCGGCTTTAGTGAAGGGTGGGGGGCGTTGTAGGGCGTTGTAGGTTCGAGAGGTTCCCTAACTGCTCACAGAGAGCCGTTATACTGCTGCTGTACTGTGTAATCCACGTCTGTAATTTGGTATATGTGGGCGAGTGCCTAGTTTGCCTATATGGACTGGTTGCTGAAGAGTCAAGGAATTTCTTTTACACTCTGGAAGTGTCATCAACAGACAGTGGCCAGACATATGAAATGTGCCCAAAAGGTACAGAGAGCAATGGATAGAAAATGAAAAGACATGATGTGATGTGCCCTCTATGGCTGAGGGGAGAGGACCTGCACCAGGTGGAGTCTCAGGGTTTTGTACATGAGTGATGGGAAGAGGGATTGTGAGATCGGCTGCAGGTTGAGACAGGCAGCAGCAGTAATGTGGTCACTGTACCGGACTGTAGTGGTGAAGAGCACATTGTGCCATAAGGCAAAGCTCTCTGTTTACAGGTCAGTCTGCATCCCTAGCCTCACCTGTGGTCATGTGCTTTGAGTAATGACCGAATGAGAATACAAGTGGCTTTTGTTTGCAGGCCGGAGGGCCACACTCTACTCGATAGAGTAAGAAGCTCAGTCATCCAGGAGGTGCTCAAAGTAGAGCTACTAGAGCTCATCCCAAGTCCTGCTGGAGGGATTATATCTGGGGTTAGGGACAGATGGATACCGGGGACAGGATCGTTTGCGCTTATTTGCTTTCCCAACTGCAATCATGACCCCAGCCTGGACCAAGCTGTGTACGAAGACAAGTGAATGAATAACGCAATGGGTAATCTTAAACCGACAGGCTGTGGACTACAGTTGAACTCATCTAGACTTGCATTTTCCTAAAGGGTACCCTACATCAATGCTAACATCAGCCAAAGCAAAATTGTGTTCTACAGACCTTCCTGAGAAAACGCCTTAACACCATAGTCTAAAAATAACAGGATAGGAATTCCATAAATTTAAAAATGAATGAAATATACAAAGGACATGCGTCTATGCAGACCTGGTAGTCACTGCTAAACAATACCTGAAGCTTTTATCCTTCAGAAAGAGAAATCAAAATCAAGCTCCTCTCTCCCTTCAGATCTGAAAACATTCACAGTTGTTCCTGTCTATCTTTCTACCGTGAGAAGACAACTTAACGCCATGGGTCTGAAATAATGTATGGCTCCTAAGAAGCTGTTACTGAGAAAAGCAAATAAACGAAAACTTGAAATTCAAAGTAAGAAGCTGATGGTGTTCTCAGAATAATAGACTGTCCACCCCGGCATCCAGAACTCTATACTATCAAACGTGTTTGGGATTATTGTATTGTGGGAAGTACAGTACAACCAGCTTCTAAGACTGAACATCATTTAGCTAGCAGCTCAACTGACAGATGACTTTTGATGACAGATGACAGATGTCCAGCTAACAGCCCAATTGGATGAACAACACTGCACAATTACCATCCGTGCTGTTGAGTCTCTGCATTAGAAAGAACTGAACAAATGCATTTAGGACTCTCTCACTCATTTCACCAGCAAAGCGGATACTACCAATCATCAAAGTCCTCTATTCAAGTAGTCCATTGAACCTGGGAAGACTTTGGGAAGAGCATTGCAAATGATTTCATAAACCAATTTGGCAGATCAGATTTGATATGTAAAACTAAACATATAATCTGTTATGGATTAATGATCTGGATTATTGAACCTTTTCCAAAGAGTCAAGTGCTTGTGAGACTTCCCTCTAAACTTTCTCCTGAGTGCTGTAAAAGGCCTAGACAGGCACAATGAGTCCTCTTTAGTCCTGGCCCAAAGTGAAGTATGCATCATGAACCCTTGACAATGATTCTACGATTTGGTGCAACCGCAAGTTCAAAGCCTTACAGTAAAGCTCCAGTTTGTGTTCCGCTCTCCTCCCTCTCTTCTCTGCGTAATGCTAAGTGGAGATTCCTTTACTGCAGCTCTCAAGCATCTTCAAGTCCAATTAAATGTCTCTCCTTCCTCCTCGACAGACTTGAAATACTTGGTGGAGTTTTGAAGTCACTGGCTTTGGGTTCCTTTGTGGGCTTTCCGATACAATTCTTCTACCTCCACTTTTCCTTTTCATGTTCAGCGGCCCCGGGTTTCTCTTCCCTCTTTCTTTTGATCAGACGCTTTGCTTATAGCTCAGGTTCTTCTGTCCTGTTCTTATTCCTAGCTTCCTCCGAATTATTGTGTTAATTCCATAACCCGTTCTTTATTGGATTCTTTCTTCCACTCCCGTGTCCTTCCCCCACCACCAATCTTCTTGTTGTCCCAGTCAGTCCTTGCTTTGGTTGCCCCGTGCCCTCCCCTTTTTCCTGTATGCCTTACATGCCTACATGTTGGTTAAACGATGTCTAGAAAGTGGCGACGCTAGTAGAAATGAGAAACAAGATCTTTCATGTATAGTTAACGCTCCTGCTGTCAGGGCCACTCCTTTTGTTATATATAGCTTGAGCAGGAAAGCTGGGTGATGTTTGACAGGACCTATATGGGGGAAGAAAAAACAGAGGCGAGAATATTAAACAAGAATGTCTCATCTAACATGGATCAACATAGGATGAAGTAATCCCTGTGCCGTCTAAATGATGTTCATTTGAATGCTGAATGTAATTAGGAGGCTTAGAAAGCCCAGAGAGGCCCTGCTATCATTTTTGCATTTCCACTAGACAGTCTGGTAAAGGTCAAATTTAAATTTATTAAATGTATATTTGTATAATGTCATATTCTTATTTCTTATAATGCCATATTCACTTAAATAGCTGCATAAAGTAAAACAATGTTGCATTCCTGCTGTTTATTAGTTGTATCATATTGGTGCTGTAGAGTCATTTATTTAAGATTGTGTTCTTGTTTATATATGCCTGTGGTGTCGTATGAAGTTTATATATAGATTATATATAGTTCTATGGTTCTATAAATGCTCTGTTGTTTGTACAGTTGTTTCATGTACAGCATTTTTTGCTAGTTTAGTCCTATAAGTTTGTATAACAATATTATAACTGTATAATAACAAAGCTGTACAGTGCAGGTTTATAATGTCATCTCACTTAAATAGCTTAAATAAATCATACACTTGTATTCTCAATTGTATAGCTCTAAAATGCAGTGTTCTTGCTTAAATAACTGGATGAACTCGCACAATGCAGGGCTATAATGTATACTCGCTTGTATAAACCTATAATCCTTCTCTTTGTACAGTCATATAATATTGTATTCTTTCTTGTATAGTCTTATAATGTGGTATTCTCACTTGTATAGCCATATAAAGTCATGTACAGTCTTACTTATGATTGTAAAAATGGTTTATACAACAGTCCATTCCGATTGGCTGGTGTTATTATTTGTGATAATAAATTTGAGTATGCTTTTCAATACTTGTATCCTTTTATTGAGTGCCGGTGCTGTGTAACATCATGTTAATAATACACAGTAGATTTAGCATATACTTAAACAGACAATGTATATATTAAGATATAACTGCTGACTTCCAGTATGTCAGATCAGATTCTGCAGACTGTAACTGCAAGCCTATGTCAAATTTCAAACCTGTCGCTGCCTATTAGCGAGCTTTTCAGTCAGCGACTGTGACAGCGGGACTTAAATGAACTGCCATTAGCCAGAATACTAACAAACAAACAAATCAGAATAAAAAGGATGGGCTGTGAAATGGATTACAGATCGACTGCAACAAAAACGACATTCAGGTTAATCTACAAAGTATGAAGGATCTATGATATCCTGACAGTTCAGTCTGTAATGCAAAAGGTACTACATTTTTGGTGGAGTACATTTGATACAATATCAAGGGCTTTGTGATGTGGAACTAAACGATAAAAGCAACAATAGTTTGTGTGCTGTTTGTGAAAGCATGCTCCTCTTAAGCAAAAAATGATCTTCAAGTAAAAAGTGCTTTTACTTCCAACATCTTTGTAAAAAAAAAAAAAAAAAAAATAAAAAAAAAAAACGCCTTTCCAGTTTTACCATGATGTTATCGCATCGGCTTCCATGGATCATTAAATTGCATCCAGTCTTAAGTTCAAATTGGCCCTGTAAAACCACAACTACAACCTCTTTATTCCAAATGTCCAGCACACTGGATATTTTTCCCCAGGCATTTTTTCAATAAAAAAAAAAAATTATATATATATATATATATATAATATTTTCCATTAGATTTTTTTATTGTATTTTTTGACAGTAACAATATGGGCATTAAAGTATTCTTATTTGAAAGTATTCAGAAATTTCTCATTTTTTTAGCATGTAAAATCAAATTTTAAGGAATAAATACAAAACTCTACCAGCTACTGCTCTATTACTCTACTATTATGCAGTACCAACATTTGCACATGTAAACACATTAATGCAAATAAGACTATGTATATATGAATTTTTAAGTGGATGTTATTGCGTAGCCTAAAGATAAATGTCCAGCAATGCTCTTACTCTTACTGCTAATGAACCATCACGATTCTTTTTTGGAGCAATATATTAGAAGTTGTTTGCTTGCCTGCAGCGTTCAATAAAACTTCCGTCCCAAAAGTGGGAGCCCCACTGACGACTGTGTCTATGCTTGACTTACTCAGCTATTTGAAACTGAACAAACTGAACGCTGAAGTGTTTATAATGGAGGGAAACGTGTACAGAAAATGCGCAGGGAACATATTCACAGTGCCATAGTAAACACAAATACCACACCAGCCCCCCACGGCCCCCACCCCACCAACAGTTCTCATCTCTTTAGTCGTCAGAAGTTCTGTCTCCTTACTGTTGACATGGCGACCAGTGGCCCCGCCCCTGCGGTGTGAGGCGTTAATGAGGGCTTCTGTTTGGTGACCTCTCCATTAATCAATAAGATCAAACGTTCCTCAAAGGCTCACCTCACTCCTTCTCTTCCTCCTTCATTCCCCCTTTTCTCTGCAGATAAAACGAGAAGTGAGGCGACGATCAGATGTGCAGGGTGGCCATCCTCTAAGGGAGGAGGCACAGGCAGCAAGGCAACGTGGGCTATATTTAGTTCAGTTCCATTTCAGCAGTTAATCGAGACAAGAGCCCGCTGAATTGCTGGAGTGAAAGAGAAGGGGAATGAAGAAAGGAGCTCAAAGTACATAAGAAGGGGGCATTGGAAATCCGACCCACAACTTGAATGAACGATTGTGCGAGCCTATCACGCTTATGAATGCATAAGAAATGGAGCGGCAGTAATGTTTAGAGTTTAAATGACTGTAAGCACATGTGGCTGGAAAGCAAGTAATCATTTTCCACAGGATCAAGCTTCATCTTCAGCCCAGTCTTAATCGCGCTCTGATTCAGTGGCCTTCAAAGAATTTCCCCCCTCCCTTCTAAAAATGAACAGGCACTGTATTTTAAAATGACATTAGGGCTGATAAGCTCATCACACGTATCTGTAAACATCACAAGGCAGAAGTCATAGGTTAAAGTGAAGAAACTGGGAAACATCACAGTCGTTTGGTTATCACATAACCCCAATCAGTTCTGCCATAGAGCCTATTTGACACCAGGGTGTAATGTAATGGGTTTAAGTTCCCATCCTTATTGTACATTCTATGGGACTTTGACCTTTCTGCATATAACGTGGGACTGACCAATAGCCTACAGTTATTGGGAAAAGATTATGTCCCCTCTCGGATTAAGCTGCACCTACCCATGGACCCTTAACTTAATTTGCTCAATGATGATTCAAGACTCTCCATCATTTGAGGATTTTGGGAAATAAGGGTGGCAGGCCTAACTGCAACAAAAACAAAAAGGTATCGCTCAACGATGGTTACCCCCTCATAACGATCCGTACATCAATGGCTTCATACGCTATCATACAATAATTAACAATGGGGACCCTGGAACTCTCCATACCCAGAGTAATATGGACTACCCAAAGTGAAGTCTATCATAACGTATTGTGGTCTTAGCCTAACCCTAACCCTAAAGCCTAACCCTTTGACTTACACTTCCAGCGCAAGACCGCACACAATGTGTTATTGTGCTTAAGTAGCGCTTTGGTGTATCTGTACTGAAGTGTTTCCTTTCTGGGTGGGTTTTTACTTTAACTTCTCTAAATCTTAAACCTACATATCTTACCTCATACTCCACCACATTATGGTCCAATCGCTCCTTCCTTTTGTCTTGTGTATTAAAAAAAGCTTGTAAAGTGGACCCACCAATCAGGGTACAGTGGTCTCTTTATTTTTAGTTTGTTTTGACCTGTTGGACAGAGCTTGGTTCTAGCTAATGGAAACTGTTCTCCTTCAGGGTTCTGTACTTATGATCATTTGAATAGACATCAGTGTCAGACTAATTAATGGGCTTCTATTAAAGACTGGTGGACGGAGAGACACTAGAGGCCCTACACCTGAAATGGGCTGATAAAGAGTCCTGTTCCAGAAATGATATCAGGACATTAGAGCCATGATAAATCATGCTACTGTTACTCTCCATACTTAAGTACAGTTAAGGTAAATACTTTAGTACTGTTACTCCAGTGGAGGTCTAAAGGGAGGAACTTCTACTGACACTGGAGGAATATTTTACCTTGTCCATCTCTCTTTAACTTAAGTACATGGGTTGTGTACTTCATCCAGCACTGATAGTTAGCCTTGAGACCAGAGAAGCTGGAGGAGTTGGTTTGGTAAACTCGCTGGTACACAACACCGGAATTCCTGGAAAGTTACATGGGCTCAGGAGCACACCAATTAGCAGCACACGTACCGGCTCAGCAACACTTCAGTGTTCACCAAAACTTTTCTCCACTGCTCAGCTGACCTATCCATGCTCTGCCCACCAGTGGGTTCATTTGTAGCAACTGTTGCAAGATTGCACAACCTTTACAGAACCACACAAACTCAGACGCAATAAGAAGTTGTAGCAATAATTATTTAGAGTTGCTCTATAATGTCAAGCTTACCAATGCGCAGCTGAACTACGGTGTTGCAGATAGAGCTAAACACACTGAAAATAAAGAATTAGAAATGTGAGCTCAAAACACATCAGTAATTAAACTGTAGACTGAGAGAACATTAGTGAATGAAACCTACATTTACTGCCCATGCTGTCTTATGAGTGAGTGGGCCAATTAGAAGCAGAAGGGGGCTTATGGGGCCAATTTAAGAGAGCAATTAGTAAGATGGGCAACCTGTCCACATCACACTCCAAACAATATAGTGGGCAACACATCACAAGATGTAGTGTCTACAACAAAACAAGGTAATGCCCAGTCTCTCCTCCTCCCGCTAAACTTACCAGTCTAGAAGAAAGTTGCCCCAAACATAACTACTGTACTGCTAGTGGGTTAGCATGCTATATACAGTATCATAAACCAAGCTTTACTGGCCAAGTATTCACACATACAAGGACTTTGTTGTAGGTTACAGTAGCTTACAGTGCACAGAGAGTGGCAACATTTCACACAGTAGAAGAGTACAACTCACATTCCTTGTAGCATGCACGCACACCATACCTTATACACCTGTAAACCTTCCATTGTGTGCAGTTGTATGTTTATATTAAAGTGCTGAGTGCAGCAGTTCGCAGAGGCAGATTAACTAAGCCGTATAAAAGTGGAGTACAAGAAGAAGAAACACCACTCTGAGACAGTCAGTACAGTACGGAGTGATGTGTGAACCTGTTTACACAATAATTAGATAAAGTGCAGAACAGGAAGTGCAGAACAGGAAGAACAGGGCGTGAGAAAAGTGTCCTGAGTATGGCTTGTATGTGTTTGAGTAGTTCAGGATAAATAAGAGAAGGGTGGATCTGCAATGTGTACTGGATTGCAGTGTTCAGTGTTCATGAGTGATGGCATGTGGGAAGAAGGTTCTCTGTAGCCTGGTAGTCTTGATCCTTATTCAGCTAAAGGCCTGAGGAAAGACGCTGGAACAGGTGATGGATCAGTGATGATCAGATCCAACAGTGTGGGTAGTTTGACTCCAGTGGCCTTCTCTACAGACCTGATGATGCGCTGCAGTCTGTGGATATCATGTTTGGTGGCTGAGCTGCCCCACACTGTGATGGATGTAATGATAACAGATTCTGTGGTGGCAGTGTAGAACTGTACCATCAGCTCCTGGGACAGGTTGAACTTCCACAATGGACGCAGGAAGTACATCTTCTGTTGGGCTTTCTTGATGGAGCTGATGTTGCATTCCCATTTTCGGTGCCTGGAACTTGTAGGACTCCACAGCCATCACAGTTCTGTTCAGGAAGATCAGTGCTGGAGGGGTTGAGGTGCTTCTCCTGAAATCCAGCGTTTTCAGTTACAGGTTTAAGCTGTAAGCAGACTCCAATGACTGTTCTATTGTCTGCAAACTTCAGAATTTTGACTGAGGGGTCCATGGAGGTACAGTTGTTCATGAAGTGAGAAGAGCAGTGGCCAGAGAACACAACCCTGAGGAGCTCCTCTGCTGATAATCTTGGTTGCTGAAATGATTTCCCCAACCTCACCAGCTGCTCTCTGCCAGTGAGGAAGTTTGGGTCCACTGGCAGGTGGAGGCTGGCACATTCAGTTTGCTATGTAGCTGTCCTGGAATGACAGTACTGAAGGCTGAGCTGAAGTCCAAGAACAGAAGTCTTGCATAAGCGTTTGGATGGTCGAGGTGGTGAAGAACGTGGTGAAGTCCCACATTCACTGTGTCGTCCAGCAACTAGTGGGCCCAGTATGCAATCTACAGGGGATTAGTGATCTCCTTCTGGTGAGAAGCAGTCTCTCAAAGGTTTTCATGACTACAGATGTCCGTGCGATGGGTCTGTAGTCGTTCAGTCCTGTGATGGTTGCCTTTTCGGGGACATCTAGCATACATAGATGTCTATGACACACTGTCCAAACTTAATTCCTCACATTCTGTAGATCAATTCATTTTGATTGATTGATTGATTGATTATGCTAATGTGACAGGTTTACTACTGACAGGAATACCGAGTCCCCACTGAATTAAAACTGTGCTACGATTTCTTCTTCCTTTCATTTTTGCCAACACTCTGTACAACTATTCCAGTCTCACTAAATGCCATGTTGGGTGGAACATGAACAGGTCAGCTTCACTAACCACAATATTCAATTGTGCGTAAAGCAGTACAAGAGCCCCAGGAGAGTCATGGGTAAAAATAGAACGGTTATTAGAGAAAACTCAGTTGCTGCATCAGTGAAGTATTAGAGCTTCTAACACTAAAGCTAGGGTCCTATTCTATACCCCACAGAGGTCTGGAACAGGTACACTCTGTGCCATATCTTCCTTTAGGCTTCATCGATAAATTAAATCCAGAATCTTCAACAAAATGAAGAAATATATTTATAGAGAGGATTTGTCCTTTAAACCAGGTACAGAGGTGGGAACACACACACACACACACACACACACACACACACACACACACACACACAGGGCAGCTCATCAAGCAGGTGTCAGGACTACCCTTTACAGCAGCAACATAATCAGAGCAAAGTGAAATCATGTAGTTAAGTTTCCAGTGCTCTCTCTCTCGCTTTTCCCTCTCCCTCTCTCTCTCTCCCTTTCTCTCCCTCTACCTCCTTCTCTCTCATTACACAAAATATGTTAAAGTCCACTAGAGGTGACTTTAAAGGATTGCATTGCATTGCATTGTTACCTTCGGAGGGTTTTTCTGGAGAGCAGCCTACAGCTCGCTGTCAGGCAGGGAAATTGGAGAGAGAAGGAGACAACGACTTAAGAGAGGTAGCAGTGTCAGAAATGACAGAATGCAGGGCGAGAAAGAGAGAGGAGGCAGAAATGTCACTCGCAGAGGAGTACAAGCACAACCCCATCTCTCCGTCTTTCTTTTTTTTTTGCGGAGGCTGTGACAATGGAGAGACAGAGAGACAGACGGACAGAAACAGAGACGGACAGAGCAGCCAGCAGGGAGTTGTCACACACACACACACACACACACACACACAAGCGCACCTGTCTCTCCCCCACAAGTGCGCACACACACAGCACTCACATTATACCTCTATTAGTCCCTTTACATCCAGACCAATACTGAGTCCCAGTGGGTGGGGTGGGGTGATACTCAGGTGAGAGAGGTGAAAAAAGAGGAAGCAGCTAGCTAGATAGATCGATCAGAGACAGAGGGAGCTAAAGCAGAATAGACAAAGAATGAAAAGGGGAGGGGGGTAGATAGATAGATAGATAGATAGATAGATAGATAGATAGATAAACGTGAAAAGTGAAAGAAGGGAAGATGAGAGAGAAGAGGGGGCAGACAGACAGCGAGAGAGATGCAGTGTATCTGTCTGATTCTGTCTGCTCGACAGGCCACGACTGAACATGAACATTACAGAAACCTTTCTGACCGTTACTAACAATGCACAGAGGGCGTGCACACGCGGACACACACACACACACACACACACACACACACACACACACACACACACACACACACACACACACACACACACACACACACTTTGAAGTACAGTGCTGTGCAAAAATCAGAGACCACCCTGTCATTTCATTCCCTTTCAAGAGACTCGCATTCATGTTTTCACCTTAGTATGGTCTTAGAAACACGTGAAGTGATGTAAAGGTCTGCATTGTGGGTTGGCCAGCTTTGGACACCAGCAAAAGTTCTTGATTTTCCTGATTTGCTAAATTTATTTGGTTATTATTCTTTTCTGGCCTGGTCTCCGCGGAGTACATTCACCCGTGTTTGTCTAAGGGCACACAGTGATCAATCCACAAGCTCTCACCGGCTGCCAGCATTCATTCAATTAGCAGCCCATCAATACTCTTCACCTTTACCGTTACTAGGGATAAAAAACATTTGCTCATGGAGAACGAGGTGCTCTCACCCCTGCTGGATCCAATACAGTTTTAATGGCATGCTATTACTTTACAGGGTTGCTCTTAATCTCTGACGCTTTTAGGCTCAAAGTGTATAAACAGGGATGGGGATGTAAATGAGCACGATAACGCTCATCACCTCAGAGGCAAAGAAAGATCCGATAAGGCCATGGCGACCTGGAACGGGTGAAGAGAATGTTCCCTGCTTCCATTAATGAGGGAGCTGACTGAGGGACATGTTGATAGTGTATAATATATCTGAAAATCTGAATTAGATTCAGAATCTTTATTCGCCAAGTACCACATTTCTCTTGGTGCAGGTTTAACCATAAAAGGAAATTCATACATACTAAATATGAACATAGTATAGGCAATGCAAAAGCAATCTGCAAGTACTATAAAGATGTGCAATGTAAGATAAGCACAGATACAGTGAAGTTCTACAGAATTGCTGAAGTACACTCATCACAGTATAGTATAGCACGACCACCCTTAACACCACGTTAATGTCACCTAAGACTGGCGTTGCGCCAGAATGGCAGCAGCTCATCTTCACTGATGAGTCTTGGTGGAGACGACCAACGAATCCGGATTATGGAGGCACCGTGATCACACCCTATGGAGCCTCTACAACTCGCCATACTGTTGGTCTGCATGGTCCGAGCATGGACAGCTCTCTTTAAGTGACACCACAGATTTTCAATAATATTCAGGTCTGGGGACTGAGATGGCCATTCCAGAACGTTATACTTGTTCCTCTGCATGAATGCATTAGTAGATTTTGAGCAGTGTTTAGGGTCGTTGTCTTGTTGGAAGATCCAGCCCTGGCACAGCTTCAGCTTTGTCACTGATTCCTGGACATTGGTCTCCAGAATCTGCTGATATTGATTGGATCTGTTGGTTGTTTAAGAGAATGATGGCTTAAGGAAAGAAGCTATAGTGGTGATGGTTGGTCTTGAGTCTTTTGGAGCTCTCACAGAAAGAGAAAGTGACCGGGGTATGATGGGTTAGCGGAGATTATCCTCACCTTCTCCCCAGTCTTAGGTGTGTGAAGGTCTTGACGGGTATGGAACAGTCAGCTTGTGGTTTTCAAGGCACATGGCACTGTCCACTGCAGCTTATTCTTGGTGTGCAGAGAGGCAGAGCTGAACTGAGAGGAAATGGAGGATGTGACGACAGAGTCTGCTATTGCAGTGTAGAACTGGATTAGCAGCTGCTCAAGACAGCCCAAATATGTTGAGCGGTTGCAGGGAATACAGGCACTGCTGGGCCTTCTACATAAGGCCCATTCGAGACCATGCAGAATGGAAGTGCTCAGGAATTTGTATGACAGAGGTCATCTCCAAGACACCAGCTGCATTACACCCTCGATGTGCATGGACTTGTTGTTTGAGATGAGACTGACCAGCTTAATAGGTTTAACTAAGTCACTGTTAGAAGTACAGTCACTGGTGTAGAGAGAGTATGGCAGAAGAGAGAGCATCCTGGCCGGGCTGAGGCGGAGAGGGTCTGCAATGTGGTCATCCATCCTGGCAAATTGTTTCCTGTTAGATGGGGAACTTGTGAATTCAGTAGCAGACAGACAGTGGGGCACTGAAATGCCATAGTTTATCTAGTAGAAGGTCAGGAATGACCAGGCAGAGCTGAGGTCTACACACAGCACATGGGCATAATGGTTAGGACCATCCGGGTGTTGCGGGATGTAGTACAGAGCCAAATGAATGGCATCTTCTACAGACCTGTGAGCTCTACACAACCTATAGAGGATCCTAGAGGGCATCAGTCATGACTAAGAGCTGCTGAAGTACAAGTTTCTCAAAACGCTACATGCATGCAGAGGTTAGGGCAACTGGTCTGCAGTTGTCCAGACGGGAGATCTGTAATCATGGGGATAATGATAGGGGGGTCTTAAAACAAGCAGGTACAACAGACCAGTGTTTTTCAACCCTGCCATGGGACAATTTAGTGGACTCCTGCCTTTAACACAGAATCTGTGTGTCTAAAAAGGGCTTATTAATAAGCTGATAAGTCAGGCGTTTTGGGAGCAGCAGGTAAAGTCCTAAATTGTGCAGGGAAGGAAGTCTCCAGGGTGCCTGAGATGTGCTGCAATAAACCTGGTCACAACCACTGTGCTCCTGATTTGTCAACCAACTTTAGATTCCAATCCTTGAATTAGTCATCAGACTTCAGAAAACTTCAATAACCGCACAAAAGCATGATGAAATAGACTGTAACTCAGCGGTACTATACTCACACTGGAGTTATTAACAAGCTTTTGCATGATTCATAAATAATTCAAGCAAAACAAACAAGAGGATTGATTAGCACTGAGAGAAACAAGCAACCAAAACACAGGGAGTTTATAACGGGGCTGACGAGTAGAGTAATGAGCCACAGGTGTCAGTACTTCAGGAGGCACAGCGCTAGGCACGAGCCAGCGAGGATGGAGATCTGATGGAGAGACAGAATTTGTATATGAGAGCAAAAACCACTTTAGCTACATATGTAGCTACGTATTACATCTTGTGAAAACAAACAACTACAAGTACACTACATTCTACTTCCTTTGATGAAAACCTAGATCACAGACGTAGCACAAAAAGTCCTGTGTACAAATTCAAATAAATGATTGTGACAGAAAATATGGGTAGAAATGCTGGGATAGGGTTTCAGAGGTTTTATATTTGTTTTGTTTTTGTCAGTTTTGCAACAATCTGACTTTATCTGGGTGCATTGTTATTTTCATTAATAATAAATTAATACTAATATAATTTTTAAAGTACTATACAACTTGATATGTTGTCTTTGTCTCACATTCAAAGATTCTAATCACTTATTGATCCCAGAGTGGGGAAATTTAGTCTCCGCCTTTAACCCATCCGTCAAGTGAAAAACTCACATACACACTCACTACATACCCCACCACACTAGGGGGCAGTGAGCACACATACCCGGAGCAATGGGCAGCCCTATCCACGGCGCCCGGGGAGCAGTTGGGGGTTAGGTGCCTTGCTCAAGGGCACCTCAGTCATTACTGTCAGTTCAGGGAATCGAACCGGCGACCCTCCGGTCACAAGGCTGGTTCCCTAACCTCCAGCCCACGACTGCCCCACAATATGTGGCTTAAATGTAACTAAATATATGACTAACATTAGATTTGCACATTGTGTTCTGTTTTTATGTAGATTTCATGTTATGCGTTAAGGTTGTAGGCTCTTCAGAAGCCCGTCCTTGATGATTACTACAGTCCTTGGAGTTTAGAGAACGATGGCCATCTTAGATGAACATTAATCTAAAAATGACAAGCATGTACTGATTGGCTGGAAGCCCAGAAGATTCCCCACTGCTAGAATGTCAGATGTCAGCTAGTGGTATTCCATTCACTGACTGATCTGAATGAGGAGGGGTGCATATTTGGATGTTGCGTACACCTGGAGAAATGCATGCTTGTGCTGCAGCTGCCCATAATATGTATACTTATATAATATGCCACTTATTTGCAAAAAATGTCCCTTTAAAAGAATTAGATTAGGAGGAGTAAACAGTCTCAACCAGTGCTGTTTATGCACACGGTTTCTAGTTATACTCATTATACACCGAGTCCCAGACTCCGTATTTGTGTTAGGTAGCAGTGTACGCTGGCTTTCTGTGCGGAACCATGTGTGCAGTGTCATTATTTTCTAAAATAGCAACTGTAAATATACTCAGTGCTGTGAAGTTACGCAAATATACAGCATAAGTATGTGCATATGTGTGTGTACACACACACACACACACACACACACACACACACCAGTGCCACCAGCACCCAAGTCTCGCAGTCGTGGGTTAGGGTTGCCATGGGAACCAAATGAGATAATGGCCATATAGTTGAGCTTATGCTGCAGGGTGTGTGTATTAGTTTGTCTGTGTGCTTGTGTGTGTGTGTGTGTGTGTCTCTGTGTGCTTGTGTGTGTGTGTCTGAGTGCTTGTGTGCTCGCAGAGCAACAGAAAAAGACAGAGGGGCTGTCTGTGTCAAAAAGTCACAACCGCACATTGATGATGACCAGCCACATCATCCAATTATTTCAAACTGGGCAGGAAGGAGCTCATCTCAGCTTTGATGCGAATAAAGTGGCTGTTATCTAAACTCTTTAAGGAATCTGCCACACGGAACTTATATGAGGTGCTTCGTCTTCTAATCCTGTCTCGTTTTACATTCACAAGGGTTCGAGTAAGACAGGAACTTACTATCCTCCTACCCTCAAGCTCAGTCCTGAACCTAGCCCTGGTCGTTTAGTCTTTCAGTCATGTCAGTCCTATTTCTTTGCAACCTGAGGCACAATCGCCCAACCAAGTCCTGAAAGACCTCACAACTATTTCTCCTGTCCATCTCCTGACATTCCTGTACCAGAAAGCACAGGGCTGCAGAACCGCAAGCTGTCACAGCTAATATGGGCATGGAATAGGAGTTCCACCTGCAAACGCTGATGAACGTGGTGTTCCGGGAAGCTTTGCACATTATGGTTTTAATCACAAGTCTATTTTTACCTGCTATTACTCATCTGTTGTGGACCAGTGTAGAGTGTGTTGGAGTGCGGTATTGCAGAGCGATGTTTTGGTACTTTATGGTACTGTTGGAAGGGAAGTTGTTTTCCTGGGATGGTGATGGGAACCAGGGGTCTGAAATGCTAAAACACAGCCATTTTATTTACTACCCAAAACAACGACACACTTCCTCTGAGTGCTTATATGTAATGCGGAAAATATTATCAAATCCTTTAGGGACTATTTTGCTAGAACACCCTGTATGTACCGCTCCACCGAGGCTCAGTTTTCTCTTACCCACTAGTGATGCACAACACGTTTCCTGGAGTCAATTCCGACTCTCGACTCCTATGGAGGACCGGATCTGCCAAAATTAAAAATAAATAAATAAATAAATAAATAAAAGACTAAATAAAATTAACATTTAAATAAAAATAACTAGAATTTGTATATATTGCTTGCTTTGATTTTATTTATACGCTTATTTCCTTTTCTTGCATTTATATAGTCCTCATTTTATTTATTCTTGTACTGTTTATTAATGTTTTATTAATGTCTCCCTTCATTTTATATATATTCTCTGCATATATTATTTAAACATGGCAATTTAAAAATCTATTTATTTAATACATATTATTTTTACATAAAATATGATTTAATTACACATTTTATTATTTTTATTTTTATTTTATTTTATTTTTTAATTTATTTCTGTTTTTCTTCTTTCATATGATAATGAGGAGGCGTGTTTTTCATGTTCGGCTTAGCAATCAAGTGCAGAACGACAGGAGTTGATTTCGAGCAGAGCTATGTAGCTTCGGGTGAAAGACTCCGAGAGGACAAATGTCGGGGTGCAGGTCGGTGTCGGATCTGCTCAGAGAGGCAGCTGCCAGGTGTTGCATGATCTGAATTTAGCAGGGTAAGACGATGAACTACCTCCTCCAAATTTGCGAACACTATGGGGTCGATCTTCGCATCAGAAGATGTAGCAAAATGGAATAAACTGCCAGCCACAGCCTCCACTCGAAAGAGTAAATAATCTGCACCTGCATTTTCAGCAAGGTCAGCTAGAGTCTCTTCCCAGCGCCAATGATCATGCTATGACCACGTTTGCACCATGTTAACATTTAGCCATGTGTAAGAAGCAATACCAGGAAAAAAGGTTTTTATTTATTTATTTATTTATTTTTAGACTTTCCTCTTATTAAAGGCTTAAGTTAGCTTTGTATTCGCCAGCTTCCTTTTTTTTTCCAGCAGCAGTCACATAGTTCACGGACACCAAAATGTAACTGCAGTGCTAATTAAAGTGCAACAGAACTTTGAATACGCAGCTGCAAAATGAGCAAACCTCAGCTTAGCTCTCGTTCCAACCGCATCGGGTAAAAACTGCTCTTTGTTTTCATTCAGGTAGCATCGCTAACGATCACTTACAGTGACTCTAAATCATGAAGAAAGTGACTGTGCTGTCAGCTGCAGTGCAGGACGTACAGATGATGTTCTACATTGGCTGGTGAGCTACACGTACCCCTCACTGCTTTACACTCTTCCCCTGTCAGAATGTCTCGAGCTGAATACGATACAAAAAAATAAAATTCAAAGAGTCAACACCAAGCATTAAGATTCTTAGAGTCATTCGCCAGGAGTCGACCCCGACTTCCAGACCTGATGGAGTTGAAAAAACTGACTCTTTGGGAACCAACTCCCCATCACCATCACCTACAAGAATTTCATCCAAACAATGACTGCACACCACAGAGGAGTAATACAGATGTTGATCTGTGTGCAGCGCAGGTGTGGTGTGTTTGATCATTCATGAAATCTTAAAGCCGATTATACTGAGCACAGCAGAATCAGCTCAGCTCGTATGAAGCCTGGGTGTGCAATATACTGACAATACAATGGATCAAATGAAGATCGGAAGTGTTCTGCTACTGGCTGTGTTAATCATGTGCAATGTTTGAAACATACTGAGCGTGGTTTTAAAATCGCACTTAAGAAGGTTTGACATCGTGAGACATCTGAATGATTCAAGTTCCACGCTCAGCCACGCATCTGACATAAGCAAGAATGTGCCTTAGCGCTGTACCTGACTGAACCAACAGCCACGCTTGTGGGCAAGTAGTGATGCCATCCAGGAGTCATTCTGTTAGTGCCAGCACCATTGGCATATGGCTGCACGAGGCAGGACCACATGTACGCAGACTGTGGCAACGACAAAACAAGATTTAAAGTTCCACATACAGCACATTCCCGGAAAATCTGATGAACCACTTCACCATGCTGTTCTTAAAGACACCACAAAATGCAACCCCTGGAAATGGATACATGCATTGACTGATGTTAAAAATGTTGATCAGTGTTTAGTGCTGCTCCTGTGTGCTGGGCTTGGTTGTCAGTGTACTTTAACAACATCTCTGAATGGAATTAAACGCGGACTACATCAATAGAAAAGCAGAAGTGTTAAGCAGTAAGTGTTGTAGGTTGGGCACAGCAGTGTGTAATTGGTTAAAACAGAATCATCTCATGTGTGACAAAATTGGGTTTGATAAATTTCTGTATATGATACAGTATAATCCAGGAGACGGGATTAAAGTAGTATATGATTTCTGCAGGTTTGAATACAGTGTGTGCACAGGATCTGAGGTGTTCCGCTACTTGTGGCTTGTCAAAACCATGCTTATGCCATTGTCAAAAACTGTACTTGGAATATTCCTGTTCTCTGGGATCGAGCACAAAGAGGCACTCAGCAGTACTCATTCACAGAGCAGAAGCGCATTCGCTTACCTGTACCTGTTCAAAGTACATAGAAGAAAATAAATATGGAGCAAACCAGTGACCACTCATTCAATCAAATGATGACTTAAAACACCACCCAGGACACAGAGGTAGTGTGTGTGGAAGAAAGGACTTCCTGGCTTGCAGGACACAGCGATGCTGAAGCAGTTTCACAGTAAGAGAGAACACTAATGCTCTGCTCGCATTCTGCACCGCTTAGATCCCCTGGTCCCATGGGAGTCAGATCATGAGGTGTTTGTGCCCCCTTCCAATGCCTCCTCCTGCAGTGCTGGCTTCACTAAACGCTTCTTCACTCTGGGCCTGTGATATTGACTCACACACAGAGAGATGAGGCAATGAGAGATGAAGACACATTGTGTGAGTGTGTGTGTGTGTGTGTGTGTGTGTGTGTGTGTGTGTGTGTGTTGGGGGGGGGGGGAGCTGCGCAAGTGTGTGTGTTTGTGCATGGGTGGCTTTATGTTTGTGTGTGTAGGTATGTGCATGTGTGGGTTTGTGTTTGAGAGTGGGTGTAGGTAGGTATATAAATGTGTGGGTTTGCATAGGTGTGTGTAAGCGTGTGCATGTGTGAGTTTGTGTGCGTTTGGAATGTGTGCATAGGTGTAGGAAGGTGTGTGTAGGCATGTGCATGTGTGAGTTTGTGTGCGTTGTGAGTGTGTGCATAGGTGTGTGCAGGCGTGTGCATAGGTGTAGGTAGGTGTGTGTAGGTATGTGAATGTGTGGGTTTGTGAGTGTGTGCATAGGTGTAGGTAGGTATGTGAATGTGTGGGTTTGTGAGTGTGTGCATAGGTGTAGGTAGGTATGTGAATGTGTGGGTTTGTGAGTGTGTGCATAGGTGTAGGTAGGTATGTGAATGTGTGGGTTTGTGAGTGTGTGCATAGGTGTAGGTAGGTATGTGAATGTGTGAGTTTGTGAGTGTGTGCATAGGTGTAGGTAGGTATGTGAATGTGTGGGTTTGTGAGTGTGTGCATAGGTGTAGGTAGGTATGTGAATGTGTGGGTTTGTGAGTGTGTGCATAGGTGTAGGTAGGTATGTGAATGTGTGGGTTTGTGAGTGTGTGCATAGGTGTGTGTAGGTATGTGAATGTGTGAGTTTGTGAGTGTGTGCATAGGTGTGTGTAGGTATGTGAATGTGTGGGTTTGTGAGTGTGTGCATAGGTGTAGGTAGGTATGTGAATGTGTGAGTTTGTGAGTGTGTGCATAGGTGTAGGTAGGTGTGTGTAGGTATGTGAATGTGTGAGTTTGTGCATAGGTGTAGGTAGGTATGTGAATGTTTGGGTTTGTGAGTGTGTGCATAGGTGTAGGTAGGTATGTGTAGGTATGTGAATGTGTGAGTGTGTGCATAGGTGTAGGTAGGTATGTGTAGGTATGTGAATGTGTGGGTTTGTGAGTGTGTGCATAGGTGTAGGTAGGTATGTGAATGTTTGGGTTTGTGAGTGTGTGCATAGGTGTGTGTAGGTATGTGAATGTTTGGGTTTGTGAGTGTGTGCATAGGTGTGTGCAGGCGTGTGCATGTGTGAGTTTGTGTGCATTTGGAGTGTGTGCATAGGTGTAGGTAGGTATGTGAATGTGTGAGTTTGTGCATAGGTGTAGGTAGGTATGTGTAGTTATGTGAATGTGTGAGTTTGTGAGTGTGTGCATAGGTGTAGGTAGGTATATGAATGTTAAGGTTTGTGAGTGTGTGCATAGGTGTGTGTAGGTATGTGAATGTGTGGGTTTGTGAGTGTGTGCAGGCGTGTGCATGTGTGAGTTTGTGTGCATTTGGAGTGTGTGCATAGGTGTGTGTAAGTATGTGAATGTGTGGGTTTGTGAGTGTGTGCATAGGTGTGTGTAAGTATGTGAATGTGTGGGTTTGTGAGTGTGTGCATAGGTGTGTGTAGGTATGTGAATGTGTGGGTTTGTGAGTGTGTGCATAGGTGTGTGTAGGTATGTGAATGTGTGGGTTTGTGAGTGTGTGCATAGGTGTGTGTAAGTATGGATGTGTGCATTTGTGAGTGTGTTTGTAAGTTTATGCATATGCGAATGTGTATGGGTGTGCAGATGTGCATGGGTGGCTTTAAGTGTGTGGCAATGTATGGATTTGTGGGTGTGTGCAGGTGTGTGGATATGTGCCTGGGTGGGTTTGTGTGTGTGTGGGAGTTAGAAATGATGAGGTGAAGTGTTAGTCAGCCCAAATAGTTGCAATTAGCTATCTAAGACATTGACAGCCAGTACGTTAGCTGGCAGCACTGCATTACCGTTTGCTACTGCAAACTAGTTCTGCCTAAATGCAGGGGTGTGTGCCTGGCACAGACAGACTCAGTTCGCCATCAACCAACCTAAACATGGTCCTTCACAGCACCCCTTACAAGATTGAACAAAACTCTCATTAACCGCACTCACTTTCTCTCTCTCCACGTTAAAAGTGCATTATTACAATCAATATATATTTCACCTGTGTGTGAAAGGTCACACGGTCAGGACAAACCAGCTGTAGCTCTTTGTGAGCTGACATTACTAGAAGCACATTCGTTTTTGTTTCCAACCTTGTTACTTACTACAGCTACAAAGCACGGTCCAGATCAGTGGTGTCATAGGAAACTTTTATGGATTAGAATAAACATAAACATCTTGAGTGTAAAAGGGAACACCTGATCTGTACAGCTTCTCCACTATCCTCTGGACAGCTGCTATGTAAGTGCAGGGCGTCAATATCTAGCCGTCCACTCAACTCTATACTGCAAGTCTTTCCTCGTCCTCTGCACTTCTGACAAAGCAAGTCTAACTTCTGCAGCCATGAACACGAAGCCAGCTCAGTTGTTTGTTGTCGGGTGACTGAGTTCGCCTGTTGATTTGTGTGTTTTTGCAGCTGTAGCAGAGAAAGTAGATCACTGATAGAGCACAATATCATTCTGGTCACATTCTGTTGTCGCCCTGATTCAGCTGACATGCTAAAATGCTAAATCCCTCTCTGACCTGATCTCTCCCCGAAACGCCTGTGCTTTAATGAATAAGGAATAACATCTTTGAAATTTATAAAGCATTAATATGTCATTATGACCTACTCTCACTGAAGGCACCCATATATCTGTGTGTGTGTGTGTGTGTGTGTGTGAGAGAGATTTTAGTGTCATAAAATGTATATAGGAGATCATATTGAAATATGGTACAAACTAGTTCTGTGTTACAAGCTGATTTTCAGGCTCTGAACAAATTTACGGAAACACCAAAGCTGCTCACCAATTGGTCATGAGGGACAGGGTGCTGTCTTACTTTCTGCTCTATAACAGGGGGTGGGGCTAAAATTAGACTCCGCCCTCTGACTAAAACAGCTTCAGTGGTGACATGAACATTTTATTAGGTCAGTTCAAAACTTTAACTCTGAATGTGCTCACCCACAGACTGCTGTTTGAGGACACACCCCTGTAGAAACTATTTCATAATTGATGTACTTTTTATATTTTGTATAAACAATATTTAGTGCATTATTGTTACCATAACAGCCAGAATGGTCCATATCTGAGTAACAGAGGCGGGCGAGTGGAAAGGTAGCACTTACAGGTTGTGTAGCGCAGAAATTAGGACCTGTGTGACCCGCCCACATAGACAGTTCTGGAAGTGTAACTGATCTGATTGTGTTGACTCAGTACCGACAACATCCTTACAGACAGAGTAGAGACTGAATTGGCTCTCAGTCAGTCACTCACTCACTCCATCTCGCTCTTCACTTTCCATACAGCACATACAGCCATTCAGCAGCTCCTCTCTCTCCCCATCTCATTCCTCTCTCTCCATTCTATAGCACTGCACATATAGCTTCATCATCACCCCTCTCTCTATATCTCCATCTCTCTCCATCTTCCCAGAGCACGGCAACACACAGCCATTCACCAGCCCCTCTTTCGCTTTACCTTCTCTAAAACACAGCGGCACATACAGCCCTTCACCATATCCTCTCTTCATCCCTCTCTCTGTCATTCACTCACCTCACTGTCCATCTTTTTTAGTCCTTCCCATGTCCTCTGTCTCTTAACCCCTCTCTCCTCTCAATTTTACTTTTCTTTTTATAGCTCTCTCTGAACCCTATATCTCTGTCCGCCTTTCTCTCCCCTCCCTCTCTCATAACTTTGTATTACTTTTTCTATTTCTCTTTCACTCCCTCCCTCTTCCTCTCTTAGTTCTTTCTTTATATGTCCTGTTTTCTTTAATCACTTGTTCATCACCCACCTCCCTCTTTCATCTCATTTCTCCTTGTGCTTATCTTTCTACGTCTGTCGCACCCACCTCCCCGTTTCTCCATCTCTCCCTCTCACCTTTTTTCCATCCCTTTCTCTCCCGCTCCATCTCTTCCTTTCTTTTGTCTTTCTTTCTTTCAATTGTCATTTCCTATATACCCATCTTTTTAAACTGTCCTCTCTTATCCCATTTTCTTTTTTTTCCATCTCTCACAGTCTCACTTTCTTCTCTTAATGCCCTTCTCACTCTCCCCAACACACACACACTCTGACTGGGGGCTTTTATAAATAGCGGTGATCCTTCCAGATTATGGCGCGCGCCTTGATTAATTACTACGTTTGAAGTGCTGGCGCGAGCGCGGGCGGCTCGTTGCGGAGACGAAGACAGCACGCGGACAGCACGCGGGGGTGGGGAGGGGGGTTAGAGCAGCGAGAGAAAGCGCGTGGAAGCGCAGATGTTAGCAGCCAAACACACACACGCGCGCGCGCACATACGCCTCCGTTAGTCGCGCGCCCTCCGAGACGAGCTCGTAAATGTACTTTCTTGAATCTCAAACTTTATTTCCGTTGCCTCGCGCGGCCTTTCGCGCGCCTGGCGTAAGAAGCGGACATTTCCTGGCACCGCCAAGGCGGCAAAACAAACAGATAAATAAACCGTTGTAGCCTCTCTCGCCCACGCGCTCCACCACAGGATCTGTTTCATTGTCACGAACACTGGCAACCAAACGCGAAGCTATTTATCACGTACAGTAGCAAATTAATGATGCTTATCAAACGCCAAGGCAGTCTTTCACACTGTTTACACAGCGCCATGCTCGCGCTCCAAAGGCCCCGCCCCCCTGCGCAGGGATTGGCTAGGAGCTCGTTCTCCAACCTTTACATTTAGGAGCTTGTTTGCGTGTGTGCACCATGGCAACGGAGGAGACGCGCAGGCAACGCGTCATGATTCCCACCCATCTGGCCAGGTACCGACCAGTCTATCGGTATACACTGATGTGGTGTGGATATGAACTGAGTTTAACGTGAGTTAGGTAAATAAGTAATAGCCAATCAGGACGAAAGAAGGCCCTGTCCGTCGTATTGCTGCAGGACAGGCCGGAAAACGGCTGGACAAAGAAATTCAACACTATCAAAAACATAGTCTGGCCTGCAAGCAGAAGCAGAATGGCGTGGACAGAGCCGCAGTTGGACAATTGGTCAAACATCAGTATCGTTCAACAACCAGTGAGTTCCCTTTCTGTGTGGCTACTTTTAGGAGACTTTAATAGTTCCTGTTAGGAGATGTGTACGACAGCCTGAATGGATTAACTCAATTCTCAGTGTATTCTACTCTATCACACTCAGCTTTAACCAGTGTACTCTACTCTATCATACTCAGCTCCAACCAGTGTACTCTGTCATACTCAGCTCTAACCAGTGTACTCTACTCCATCATACTTAGCTCTAACTAGTGTACTCTACTCTATCACACTCAGGTCTAACCAGTGTACTCTACTCTATCGTACTCAGGCCTAACCAGTGTACTCTACTCTATCGTACTCAGCTCTAACCAGTGTACTCTGTTTTACTCTGCTCTAACAAGTGCATTATACTTAAACTATTATACTCTACTCTAACCAGTGTACTATAATGTAACTATTATATTCTATTCAAACCAGTGCACTGTACCCTAACTGTTATACTCAACTCTAACCAGTGTACTATACTCTATTCTAACCAGTTTACTTAAATTATTATACTCACCTCCAACTAGTGTACTCTGTTCTATTATACTCTGCTCTAAATGTTGTAGTATACTCTTAGCAGTATACTCTGTCTATAAACTTATACTCCACTCTAACTGGTGAACTCTATTCAAACTATTATACTCTATAGTCTCCTACTAGCATACTCAATTCTAATCAGTGTAGTTTACTCTAACTAGCATACTCTAACCAGTGTGCTTTGATGTAACAGTGTACTCTGTTCTAACCACAGGGATTTCCTATGCTATACTGTGAATAAATAATGACTGATGAGCAAAAACATCCAAGTGATTTATGAGTGATATAAAAAAAAGATACGGTTAAAGGATATTATGCTGCTGTACTGCACACCATGACAAATGCTAAACAATAAACAGCACATTTGTCATTTTGTTTGCTCCCATATGGTAGACAAAATATTTTGCCTATTAGGAAACCGATGCTGAGTGTGCGCTACAAACCACAGCACCTCAGTACTGAATCTGTTCCTGTAATTCTGTATCTCTCTTTCATAGCCTCCTCAGCCTGTAACACTCTTCCAGCAGCTTCCTGCAGCAGTGGCTTCACCTGCACCCTCTATGCGCCCAGGACACATCAGAGAGGGTACGACGACTTTCACTGTCACTCCAACTAATTTTAAACATGGATATTTTACGAACTTCATTCGATATAAATGTAGCATAATGTAATATAGCAAGTAACACAGGCAACTTTTGTGATGTTCTTTAAAAGCGTACAGTGAGGATTTCATGTCACCCAATCTAGTGGTCAAATTAGGAATTTGTGGCCAAAACTGTAGTTATGCTTATGTTTTATACATTGTACAAACTAAATTCCAGTTTTGCAGTATGCAAAACCCCAAGAAAAGCAGTCTGAGACCTCCATTAAACTGAAAACAAAACAAAAACAACAACTTGACGTCTTAGCTTATGAACAATTCCAAATATAATGCCTGCCGTCTTTTTACAGCCCTAATTAAGGGTTGGGGACGGAAAACACCAAATAATCACCAAGCCACTTGCAGACAGGCCCAGACCGCTAGTAACAAACTGCATGGTCCTTTAGTTATTTGCCCAAGGGAACACAACATCCCTGATTTCCAATCTGAAAAAATAACTCGTCTGACCACAGCAGATATCATGTAGATAAAATATTCCTTATTAATATAAGGAGAACTGCTGCCCAGCACTAATCAAGCAGCCATGACAGCAGGCAGGTCACTTCTAGCCACACAACTCACCTCTATGGTAGTAACTAGACCCACATGAACTACCTAACATCCTGACATACAAAAACACATAACTCTGCTGCACATCCTAAACCAACCACGGTCATATGAACAACCATCTTCCCTACTGTGGGTAAGGTGCTCTCTGTGAGCCTTTTCTGCATGGCCACTTTGCATGGCCATGCCTCTCACATTCCACTGGCATGGCCAGTGTTAGGGCACCACATTACACACTCATTTTCAAATAAATAGCTGCACAAATAGTTGCACCCTGAGGGAATTGCTGGCATACAGCAAGCCACGATGCCCTCCATGAGTTGTAAGTGTCTTGTAAGTGGCAGCACCATTGGCAGACAGCAGTTATGCCGATTGCACTTAACACCACGTCAACGTCACCAAAGACTGCAATGCGTCATGCCAGAATGTCAATGGAGGGACAGATAGCAGGTCATCTTCAGTAACAAGTCACGCTTTTGTCTTTTTGCACCAAGATGAACATTTTGTGGTCACACACCCAGAAGCCCCAAAATCTTCGGGAATTGTGTGAGAATACTCAAGCTGCATGGGATGAATTATCACAGGACACCATTAGGAACTTTCACAACTCCATGCTGAGACGTCTGGCATGTTGTGTTAGCGATCATGGTGGCCTGATGCCATACTGAGAGACACTACTGCTGTATCTGTAGCTCAATACATTTTGCTCCTATCAGTCTAAATGTATCATCATGTATTGTTCCTGGTGACCTTTATCTTCCTTCCCAATTGCACTGCAATCCCACACTTTCCTCAAGGTGCAACTATTCTTTTAATGATGAGTGTATTTTGATGCAGATATAATAGGAAAGCTTGATTGTGTTTGCACCATGTCTTAGCATCTGGGGTTTGCCCCGCCCACGTTCTTGTTGCCCAGCTGAATTGTTTACAAAGTGTAACATCTGGAAATAAAAGTTTCAGTATTTATTTAGTAATTCCTAAATACTTAAAAGCCATTTCTGAACAACAAGAACAAAATCCCTTTGGTGAGCCACTCTTCACATGCACTCCTTGCAAAGTTAAAACATTTCTCAAACACTGTATCACAGAAAAGAGATGCAGACTGGGCTTGGGGAGATTAAAAGACCTTTACTGACTTACGTTTTGAAACACTTGTAATAGCATTTTACAAGCTTCGCCACCCTTCAGCATATTCTAAAGTCTCTGTGTTCATTTACCAATGTCAAATATGGCACAATCCTGCATTACTTCAGTCACTGTACAACACACACAGACCTGTCTAGGTGACTCATTCTACACCCTCAGCGTCTGGACTTTCCACTTAACTCACACACACCTGGCAAGTCCGAACAGGGTGAGGGTGAAGCGTATCCCTCTTCCAGTAATCCAGGGCACTATCTTACTTAACAGTTTTATTTTTATTCACTAGAGCTCTGCGGTACATTCCCTATTAAGGGTGAATGATCCTTATTACCTCTTCTGCAATACTGTCCCACTGGAGGTGTACGCTTGTTTGAGTGTGCTGCGGTAGTGTCTGGTGGAACACTGCAGGTCTAAGGCTGTGGCTTTTTGTCTCAACATTGCCTTAAACCTCTTCCTTTAGTAGGGTGCCTCGACCATGACTCACACTGTGCTCAAAATGATCTCCTAATCACTACTTTCCACATCAAGACCATGATAACACTACTACAGGGAACAGAATTCAGCATTCAAGCAAACCATTTCACACCCCAGAAAGATGCTCATAAGGAAGTGAATAACCAAGTACTTGTTACATAAACTGATGTTGCATTTCCTTAAATCAGAACAATCCCGGTTTAAATCCAACCCGAATCTCAGAGTCATGATGGAATCTAAAGCTCAGTGTTACCATAAACCATCTACACTGCCATGAAACAACCAACAGGTGATAGTCCACATGGTAGTACACCAAAGGCAGACCTGCAAAACACTGAGAGCATTTATAGACACTTAATTTACTGATTATAGTTTTTGTTTTCTGATAATTCAGGTGGTCATATAAACAGCATACTCTGATTTCTTAAATGGATTTAAGGCCCATGTGCAAAAGTAGACCTGGATTAAGGACGCAGTCTAACATAAAGATCAGCTGGATTTTAGCACTGAAACTACCTACATGAATTTGAGTGAAGGTATATTCTTCCTTACTCTGATTTCTAAACAAATTTCAAAGATTTATTCAGTCTGTCTTCTGTCAAAGCACCAGAGCAGAAATCTGTTTGTCTCACTCACGTAGACCAGGAGCTTCCCATTATCTGAACAGCAAAGTGCATGTAAACCCATTGAACAGATTATTGACGAAATCAGATTTTCTGTGGTTATCAGGTTATTAACCTAATTACTGCAGATAATCAGATTTTGGCAGTGATTATTTAAACACATTTACATATACTTACATAATCAGATAATGGAAAACATTTAAGTTTACAGGAGTCAGGCAACCCAACACAAACTCAAACGGACACAACCTTAAATATGTAGATTTGCGGATTATGTTTCTGTTTTACTCTGTTTACGTCTCTGAGCTAGATTTCACGTTTCTTTATCATTTCGTTTTTTTGTTTTTAAAAAAGGGTTAAACTGCGAAACTGGAGCGTGCTGTTCATATGACCACAGGATGACCGGATGACTGGTGATCGCATAGTATAATTGGTCTGCAATTAATCACACTCATATGGCACAGCAACTTTAAGGAAATAGTCTGTATTCCAGAAAAACTCTGGAAGAACTTTTAAAGACTGAATATTTTAATTTTCACACAATTTCCCCCCCCCCCAACAAACATTCTTGCTTGACAATTCAGTACTGTCATGGTATGCCAAGCAGGCAAGCTGTTTGCCACTGGTAAAAAATAGCATGCAGCCTAATAAATAAATTATAAGTTTCTTAGCAGATGCTTAATTTGCCATGTGCAACAAAGAAATCAAGCCACGGTTTGTTTTGTGGTTGTTTTATTTTAATTAAATTGGTGCTGTAAACAAAGTGAAACAAAAAATTAATGGGCATGTTCAGACTGTTCAGTTTGAATTTGTGAGTAATTAATTACTCGCTTCTTTTATGTTAGAACCCTCAACCACTCTATTACTCAAAAGGCCAGATGCCCCTACTAGTAGTGCTATTTTGTGAATGATGGGGGTTCCATGTCCACAAGGATACATTTTTGATACACAGCATATTCCAGTGTATTGTGGGATTGTAAATGTGCACCAGATTTTCTCCAGTATATTTCACAACACAACAACACGAAAGACTTCAGAGAAAGTGCACAAGTATATATGGCCATTAGAAGCAAAGTTTGGTCAACCACTGCCCAGTACAGTTTTTAAGCATTCGCTTGCCCAATACATCTGTGTGACCATAGCACATTAATTTGACCACTTTGGTCAAAAAGTGTCCACCATGGGCATTGTATAAAGTGATGACTGTGGCTTTCTCCCACAGTCTACCCAACAAAACCTAAAGAGATATATGAACAAAAAGCGCTCCCTAGTGGCCGACAGTGGAAATGGTGCTCAACATAACTAGGGAATTTCCCTCAGTCTGCAGCTGCCGGCACATTGTGTAGTTCTGTCTACATTTGCATGTGTGCTTATGTGTGTGTGTGTGTGTGTGTGTGTGTGTGGAGCACAGATCTGGTGGAGCTGATGATGATGCAGAATGCTCAGATGCACCAGGTTATCATGAACAACATGACCATGTCTGCTCTCAGTACATTCGGCTACTCTCACATGCCGGAGGTAAACAACTCATGCACATATGACCTCAGTAAGCTGATATACAGGACAGTTTTCAAATGTCTAATTAGTCCAGAAGATACATTAATGAAGACTACAGTCTACAGTGCACTGGTCAGAGAGCACCCTGCAATTACTCAAAGCATCGTTTTGTTCTAAAGGAGCCTTACTGAGTCAGGAGAAAAACACTCTGAGTCATCCTCTAAAGCCTGAAGCAGTCATTTAAAAGTCATCACATTGTGTCTTTACATGTTACGTCACACACACAGCCTCAAAAATAAGGTTCTGCTTGCAAAAGCTAATACAGGGTTTCTTAACCTGTGGGCTACAGACCACCAGTGGACCATGAAACACCCTCTAGGGGTCTGTGAACCTGTAGTCAGGAGAAGGCAGTAGTTTGCTGTGACTGGTAAAGTTGTAAGTAACAACATTAGTGTAATATTACCTATATTTATATCTAAATATTTAGATTACACATGTATTTATAAAAGCTGATTTTAGCTTTCTGGTGGGCTGATATGTTTTGTAATTATAGCAGGCAGGCCTTGGGGCGGACCCTGTGCTAGTTATTGATTTCATGTGTACCTATGCTCCTGACAGTTCCTTTACATGTTTAAAGGAGCAATAACTACGATTCTCAGTTTACAATATTTCAGAATGTTGAACAACATGTGAAGGAATAAGAGTATTATGGTATGTCCAAGTGCTGGTGAAGACACTCTTGGGAATGTAAGGGGATGAAGTTTGATGCTGAACCACGAAATTTGAGCCAAGAACTAGAGTGGGTCAGGGCTCTCCTTTAAATAATAATAATAATAATAATAATAATAAAGTGCATTTCTTTATGATAGGAATGGACACTACTCAACTTTCTGTTGATATATGGCCTCCTATATGTTTGAAGTATGAATTTGACAAATTGCATAATCTTACAGAATGCTTTAAAAAAAAAAGAAAAAAAAAAAAGGGCGCACAGGTGATGCTCCATGGGATTAACCAAGGTTAATCTACTCATCTTTCTTCATAACAGCATGCTGATTCTCTAGAAGCAGCTGATGACAATCCAGATGTGTACCATCACTACTACCCTTATGCCCCTGAGTTCTCTCACCCTGTGTGGATGCCCCCTTTGGCTGAGCCTCAGATGCCTCAGTTGCAGACCGTTCCAAGCTTTCAACACCCTCCTTACCTTCCACATACTGTGCACACTCAACACAGAGACCGGTGAGAAGCTTCAAACTAATAATGGATTTATTATAATGAAATAAAAATGAACAAGTTTAAAATGATTTATGTGGTGCAAAAAATAAACTTAAATACAAATGCACATCTTAGTCATCCATTAACTGTGTTCCAGCGTTAGAGCAGGCACCTTGGAAGAAACAGGAAGCGAGCAAGTAGAACAGAAGCACTGCTATAGATAATGAAAGCTGTTCATTGTGCATGAATTTACAGAGCTAGTAAGCGAGTAAGATAAAGGGCATCTGAACGAGCATTTTAAAGTCTATGAAATGAAGCTGTACCTGATACTGAAACTTTCATAAAGATTATTTAAACTATGTGGAAACACACAAAACATCATTGACTCAAATCCAGATGATACAAAAAATAAATAAAAATACATGCATGTTCCATCTTATCATAATACCCACCTGCACCTACACACACTAACTGTACTGTTATACAGGAAAGCTGTTCCACCCCCACCACCTCCAAGCGCCACCGGAACTGTTGGAGCCGACATCCCTCCTGCTACAGGTACGTACACATGTACGCAGCCACCTGATTTACTGAAGCCTTTACCCACTCGGTATTGCTTTGTACCCTTCTTTCTCTTGTCAGCGCTTCTCTTTCAAAATGAACTGGTTGAATCGGTCAGCTGAGAACATTCAAACATCTCTCTCTCTCTGTCTCTCTCTCTCGCAGAGTATTATGAAGCAGAAAGGAGGCAACATGAAACAGAACAGCTGCAGAACTGATACAAACCCGACTGACTTCAGCAATGACTTTAGTCCCAGAAGGACTTCACCAGTGCACTCAAATCTGATTTATGTAAAATCTGCATTAATAAAATCTGTTACATGTACATGATTCTACCTGTCAGTTTACTTGTAACATTTTTAACATAGTTAAAAAAAAAACACCTGCCCACTAAAATATGCATCTTTATCGAGTTTGTGTTTGAAAATGTATCTTTTTTCACAGTGGCCTTTTAATCTTCACATACAGGTGCATCTCAATAAATTAGAATATCATCAAAAACTTTATTTATTTCAGTAATTCAATACAAAAAGTTAAATGCATATATGATATAGATTCATTACAAAGTGATCTATTTCTAGTGTTCATTTCTTTTAATGTTGATGATCATGGCTTACAGCCAATGAAAACCCAAAAGTCATTATCTCAGAAAATTAGAATATTACATAAGACCAATTGAAAAAAAATATTTTTAATTCAGAAATGTTAGCCTATTCATGAAATTGCATTTTTTCTCCAGTTGTATGTAGTTTTAAGAAGGTTACAAGTATAAGTGTTTTGCATTGCACTTTGCATTTGCAGTTATGGTACAACAGTGCTCACACAATGTGTATTTGTAAATAAACAATATATCAAATCACAGAAGATTTTTAAAGTGTATCAACACCTACAACATCTGCTATTGCCAAAAGGGAGACAAGACTTAAGATACTTGCATACAAAGTCATTTCAAAATGTCTTCCAAATCATTTGGAAAGGTACTCTAGTTAAGATACATTAGACAATTATTTTGGCCGTTTTCATACATTCAAATTGTCAAACGCAATCGGTAAATTAATTCACATGCATTCATTTTCTATGTTCTGTAAAATATATTAATATGGTCAATATGACAAATACATTTCATTTTGGCATAGTCTGAGGTGTTCAAAATGCATTTCAAATATAAGAAAAATATGCCCATATATTTTATGGTTTTGTTATGCAGCCTGTTCATTTCTCCCACACATTAAGCACAGTGTAACATCACCCAAACTCAGAATTAAGCTCAACATGACAGCAGGTGGTGACATTTCCCATCAGATGTCTTGTAAACTCTGCCGAAGCTATTAAACCAGATTTATAAGAACAGTGAAAGGTAATCAGCTCTACCAGTACCAGCAGATTGGTCAGATATCCTGTTAGCTCCTGGTACCAGCATCCTTTAACCAAGTTATCCTTTTTCTACTGTCTGGCCTCTTAACAACTTTCAACTAGTGCTTCATAGCTTATTCTGTATTTCTAAAACTTCTATAATCAGAGGCGGCAGAAACACACAGCCCCTCTTACTAGCGTAGAAGTACAGGTAATGTAGGAAAAATACTCAAAAAGTACAATTATGGTGGTTTTACATCATAAGCAGTATAAAATAAACACCAAAAAGTATAAAATGACAGACTCCTGTACTTAAAATAAAAACAGAACATTATATTTAATTACAAATGTATTTAAATGATTAATATATTGACAGGGTCTCTTTTTTATTGAGAGTTAAGGGGTCACGTTCCTGAAACTGAGCATACCTAAAGCACACATTATCCACCAACATCCCCGCAGCACACAGCCATGCTTCAAGTTTGACATAGGATGAACATTGTTGGAGTCTGGGGGAGGGAAAAATAAATAAATAAATAAACCCGGTCCATATTTATTTTAGCAGTCAGAAGTAAGAGCAGGAAAAGAATGGGATTTCTTAATGAGGCCAAAGCTAACCAAATCGTTTGGCTCCTTTGTCTTGGCTTCTGTAAACTAAGGGGCGTGTTCACAATGATATACTGAATGCATTTTTGCAGATTTACATAAAACAATATTGAGACATTATTTAAGAAAGTGCAGTGTTTTTGCCTGGCCCTGTGAATGTAAAAGTGACAGAGGTAATGAAACCATTTATTTAGGAGATATGTGGTTCATCAGGTTTGATTTCGTTCACTTGAGAAGACTTTAGATTGAATGCTCAGAAGTGGTTGGCACAACAAGCAGAAATAACTGGCAACATGGCACACGGATCAGTAATGCACACAGTTAACAGAATGCTAGGACCTTATTCACGTTGGGCAAGAGGAATGCCATATTCCAGATATAGAACCAGTCACACACTGGAACCAGGAAAACCTGGTTTAAGTCTTACTTAAGTATAACTGGCAGCATGGCACACTGATAAGTGAAAGTTAAAGTAAATAGCTGACGAGCAAAAGGAGGAAAACAACACCTTGCTTAAAAACCCAAACCTAGTCACTGAGGGTGAAGGCACTCAGACGCGTCGGGCACCAACACAGTTTATTAGACTTCAGCATGTTACATACCAGGAATCCTGAACCGCCGTCAGATGTTTGTTGTGCAGGTTGATGGCAGTGTTTGTAGTAAAGCAGCGCTGTCAGCACCAAATTCACACAGAACTTACCACAACGACTGTTTACTTTTTTTTTTTGTACTTAGTTACGGTTTCAACATTCTTGTGTTTATATACATGAGTCTATACATTCGTTCACAGTAAGCGACCCAAAACGCTCACAGCCCACCGGGAATTCTTCCCCCAACTTTACATCACCACCCGGCACAGAGATAGGAGACGGATGTAGGTGGTTGTCTCAGAGACATCGTCTGTACTAAGAGCTGACCCGAGGATGCCCGCGCGCTCAGCTGGGGCCTGTTAGTAGCCAATCACAGGTGTACTCCGCTCCCAGCTCACCGTTAAGTGCCTGAATAGACTGCCTGATTAAAAACACATGTGTGAATTAAACTAAATAAACTTATTTAACTAAAAGTATACTAAAGTACATGTAGTGGACAAAAGTAATAAGTATTAAGTTACAGAAAAACTCAAGTAAAGATAAAAATTCAAATACAGATGCCTAAAAATGTGCTTAGGTACAGTAACAAAGTACTTCATTACTTGCTCTTAAAAACTCATAAAAGCTCTTAAAAACTATATACATAGAAATACATCAATGCTTAAAAAAAAAAGAACAGCATAAATAGCTTATAACCATTGGCTAAAATAATGCCTAAAACACACTGACTGCTGCGCATGTGCACATCTCCATAAGGAACGTTTTTCTGGGTTAACCTGCAAAGTCTCATCTTATTTGGAGAGGGACTTTCCCTGTAAAGAGATTGCCATGTTTTCTAGTTGCCATGTTCATTATTATACTGTTGTTTGTGTTACTGTTAACACATCATGTGACCACCTCAGAAATTCCAAAGAGGGAGGCTTCAGATGTAATTGAGAACAACACTCTCTGGAACAGAGTAAAACAGGACACTGAAATTTACAGAGTGACCAGCAGAGGTCAGTAAGCATCACTTTAGCAGTGGGCATGAGTCAGAGATTATAAGTATCCAACTGTTTGTGTCTTAAATTTGTGTGAGACCGTGAAAGAAGAGAATGGAGAGGACACTGAAAGAGAAGAAGTGCTTAGATTAGCAGGGAATGAAATGAGAGAAGAAACATTAGAGCAGAGTTAATGGAGTGGGTGAGAGGTCAGAAGATGGAGGGCTTTGGACATTTGGGTGCTTCTATGTACCAAAAACAAAAATCAGTGATGCAGGGGAATATATATATGTATATATGTATATATATATGTATATATGTATATATATATATATATATATATATATATATATATATATATATATATATATATATATATATATATATATATATTGCCATTTCTGCTTTGTGTTCTCCATTTACCTCATCCATAAAGTGAAAGACCCACAAACACACACACACACTAGGGGACAGTGAGCACACTCGGCCGGAGCAGTGGGCACCCCTGTCGATGGCACCCAGGGAGCATTGGGGATTAGGTGCCTTGCTCAAGGGCACTTCAGTTGTGTTGCTGTGGGTTCAGGGAATCAAACCTGCAACCCTCCAGTCACAAAGCTGCTTCCCCAACCTCCAGTCTACTAAGCTGCTCTATATGGTCCAAGGTTTGAGAAACTGTCCCGAGTGAAATGTGCAGAGTAAACTTCCAGGACCTTCTGAAAGAAGCTGGAAGCTGGGCTTCTTATTCACCAGCTTGTTTTGCTAAATGTATATGCCACCTTAAATGGTGTCATAGTTTCATTCTGGTGCCCAAACAAGCTGTAGCATTTAAGATGGAAGAGAGCACTTGATCAAGAAGTTAGTGAATCCTTCAGCCTCATTTTAAGATGATCATCATCCATGCCCATTCATTCAAGATCATCATCCATGCCCTTGGGAAGGTTATGAAAAGTACTGGGACCCCTTCACAGCCTGGAATTATACAATTCCGCACATAGTCCTCTATTTTCTCTGCTGTTGTTCCTCATTGCTTTGCAGGGCTAGAATGAGGGCTGGTCTTTTCCACTCCAAGACAGCTGTAATATTTAACTTAAGGATTCACTATACAGCTGCACTATATAAAGTAAAAGCGGTTGTTTAAATGTATTACCAGTTTAAATATCTCTGTGTAAGTCATAGCTGCTGCAAGTGCTATTGAACCCAATGTAAAGCCAGTGTGCACCACAGTGAGCACAGTTTATACACAGCAAAACAAGGCCACCAGTATCAGAAAAACAGCTATTAATCACACACGTCTTTGAATTACTGAGAAAACCAAGAGATTCCTGGTATTTTGAATGTGGGATGGAGGGAATGCCGTTCTACTAAATGGTGGGTTTATCTGCACTGCAAACGTTACTATCTCTGTATCGTAATTTAGCACACACATCACACGCCATGCAACGTGACAGAGGTTTGGGCACCTCATCAAATGAAACATAAAACTGGTTGATGTGGACAAATAACTGAACAAACCACAAGAGCGAGCGAGTGCTCAGGTTTCTCAGAGCTTAGTGCGTCATTAGGCACTTTTAACCTGTCTGTCACATGTTGAGTCCAGCACTTCTGCAGGGACAGTGCATGTGCGAAGACTTGTATTGCATAACAGAGTCTGCAGAGACGCAGAGGCATCTCTCATCACTGACACACACAGATAAGCACATGCTCACTCCATATTCCCAGAGTGAGTTTGAGGCGTGGGCTGTGGATGGTTTAGGAGAGAATCAGAGGTCATATTCATGCATGTATGTATACAAACACAGGGTTGAGCTAAATACTTTGAAAAGTAGTGCTGACTGAACACTTAACACACTGTGCCAAGCTTCAACAGTAGCAGGTCATGTTTGGTTAAGTCAAGTTGTGGTACATTCAAGCTTATACTATATTAAATGAATTGGAGGACCATAATGATTTTCCAGTTCTGTATGATTATCTACTTAGCACAAGTACAGCCAGCAAATAAGTTTTAAAGTTTTAGCTTTAAAGCCAGATTTGAATCTTCATTCACTAGATATAACAGTGTGTTAGGGCTGTAGTTGTTTTCAGTTTAACCCGATGACACAGAATTGAGTGTTAACAATCTTGAAATTCTTCTGTCAATATTTTTCATTAAAAAAATTCACCTGTTTAAAGGAAGTTACAAAATTCTCAACATGATTTTGTTTTATGAAGCAAAACGAATTGCATATACCAATAACAGAATCAAACTACCAACTTGACTCCAAGATGGCTGAGTGAGTTTAAATGAATAAAGTCACAAAATGCAAAACACTAGCACTAAGCTTATCACTGGTGAACATGTCCAATACTGAGGACACTGTTAAGTTCCATTCATCCCTCAACGTAGTTCACTGAGATTAATAAATGAGCATCAGTTTGGTTTATCAGTCTACTCAGGCTTTAGCATGAACGTTGTAAAGAAGCTGTTTTACACTTTGTCTTTACACTCCATGTGCTGAATTTCACTCTCTGCTACCCAGAGGTATAAGATGCATAAACTAATTAAAGAAACAATCATGCATTCATGATGATGCAACCTGTCAAATTATTTCCCAAATAAACAGGGGGCAGCATATTACCAGAAAGTTGTGATCTCCACCCTTATTGCTTCTCCCTCTTTTGAGTTCAGCTCTGAATTTTTAAAAATTATTTGAATTTTTTATGCAGGCAAATTATTGTTCCTCTGAAATATCTCTGGAAAATGAATAACTTGTACTTAATTTCCATTTTGACTAGATGATACTTGTCAATCAAACTAATTAATTATCAAAAGTATAAAATACTTCATTCTGAACTTTGGGGGTGGGGGGTGGGGGTGTTGGGTGGCTATGGCATTTTAAAGGGGGGTGGAATAAAAGAATTCAAGTTATTCTAGAAATAATTCTAACATGCTGGCCGGACTAAATACAGATACTTCTGTATTCTGAATACATATTTATAATTCTTCAATTATGCAAATTAGTATTCCTCACTTTTAAAATAAAATGTTATAATAGTCATAGTTAGCAAAGTCAGTGTATCACCCTGTGTACCTATATGTGCTCATATAAACATTCAAAGGTAAAGCTCTGCTGAGTATGTACATTAAACATTCTGATCTGATATTTAACCCTGTGCATGATGCATTTCTGCTGCTTGATTAAATATGATTTCAGTGCTGTTAGTAACATCTTACTATAACTCTGATTCCCTAGCTGTGTGAACAAGTGACCTCTCTACTTTCTACGTGTGTGTGTGTGTGTGTGTCTGGGATTGACAGACATATCTGTTACGCTAGTTATGTAAGAGCTCTGCAGGCACTTTGTTGATAGGAGGACAAACACCCTCGCATGCCTCATGCTTTTAATACCAAACTGAAAAGTCTCTCGTGGCCGGCCGGGTCACGTATCCCTTACAGGAATGGCCTTCGTTACATTTAAATGTGTCTGCATCCGTTAACAGTCGTTATACGAAGTCAGAGACATCTTCTCATTTACTGGACATCAGGTATGCTACACGTTCCAGTGAGAAATTCATTTCTTCAGGAACAACTACAGTCAGGCCTCACCCACTAAAGCATTTCGCATAGACTTTACCTCTATTATGATTTCTCCTCTTTTTCAAAGAAATCTGCAGCAGCATTTTTCACATATCCAAAGTTTAGTCTTAGAAGTTGGTCACATTTTCTGCTTCTCACTGTCCAAGTAATCCCATTCAGTGATGCTGAGGTCTGCCAGTGGTCAGTTCATAGTTCTTAGAACACCAACAGCCTTTTTGACTCCTTAGCTTTTCTCAGTAACAGCTACCAGGTTGTTAGGGTTCTCATTATCCCTAGAATGTGTTTTGAACCCTGCCCTGTGACGGATTGGCGGCCTGTCTAGGCAGTTTCCTGCTTTCTGCCCAATAAGGCAGTCGTGGGCTGGAGGTTAGGGAACCAGTCTTGTGACCGGAGGGTCGCTGGTTCGATTCCCTGAACTGACAGTAACCCCTAATTGCTCCCTGGGTGTCGTGTATTGGGCTGCCCACCGCTCCGGGTAAAGGTGCTCACTGCCCCCTAGTGTGTGTGTTCACTAGTGAGTGTGTTTGTGGGTGTTTCACTTCATGGATGGGTTAAATGTGGAGATTAAATTTCCCCACTGTGGGATTAAAATCTAAACACTGGCATAGGCTCCATGACCCCACTTGACCCACAAGTATGAGCATGAATGTTTTAACTCCAGTTTTAGAAACCTTTTTAAAAGAACCCATCAGTAAGATGATGCAACCTGTCAAAATAGAGGGCAGCATATCCCAAAAAGTGGTGTCCTCCCTACTGTAAAAAATAAGGAAATGACAATCCTCCTTCCTCCTCACTCCTTACCAGGCTAGATGAAATGTTGTGAGTTCAGCTTAGAAAAATGTATACTCACCGTCAGACATCAGTGTGTTGGACTAGACATATACTTATTAAGTAGAGCTTAAATAATCTAACGTCTTCTAGCTTCAGTGTGTGGGACCGATGAGGATAAATGTGTGTGTGTGTGAGATGGAAAGAGTAAGGGAAAGTGAGGGGTAGGGGTGACTGTGACATTTGACGGGGTGGAATGAAAGAACAGATAGATAGAACAAGAACACTCAGGATTAACAGATCAGAGGAAGAGTACATCTCTGTCTGTTCCCCTACTCAGTACAGATTCTGTTGGTTTAGTGATTGATATCTATTAATATCTGCCCGAGTACAGAGAGATCGAGACAACTCTGATTACAGCCAGGGTGTATACTTTAACGAAAGTTGTTTGTGCACTTGAGAGAGGGTTGGGGGTGGGGGGGGATCAACGGCATACAGCATGTTCAATAGCACCCTCATAAAAGAGCTATGAGCATGTGTTGGAGTTCCTTCCTGTTCTCTTAGCTGCTCATGCTTTACCAGAAGCATTACTTCATTAGCAGCAGGTGAATGAAAGTGAACTCCATTGTACGCTGCTATTATTAGCGTGTTAGCATTATGCTTCATGTGCTCCTCCAGACGAGCTTCTCACTATTCAGTGTCGGTGCGTTAATGAGATTACACTGTATTCTTATCTGTAGTCATTACAGCATTACTGAACTCATCTATCCAAGCTCCACCCACAAAACTGTTTCATTCATGCTGCTTCATAGCTACTGTTGCAAGGAGACAAAACATCAGGAAAAGCCTTCTGAGCAAGATTCTTGAGCAAGACACCTAACTACACCCAACTGCCCTCTGGGTGCCATGAATAGGGATGCCCACTGCTCTGGGCAAGCCTGCTCTTGGCCCCCTATTGTGTGTAGATATGTATCTCTGCGCAAATGAGGAGACAGTTTCCTTCGGGATCAATAAACCACTTCAATTTAAAACGTCTTATTGTTGTTATGGGAGTCAACATTGGTGCAAATTGGTTGGTGCCCAATTACTGTACCTGACTGACCCAACAGCCGTAACTGTGGACACTCAGCGAACAGTGATGCCCTCCATAAGTCATCCTGTTAGTGTCAGCACAATTGGCACACGCCTGCAAGATACAGGACTACATGCATGCAACGCCCAGCCTTAACACCACGTCAGCGTTGCAGAAGACTGCAATGGTGTCGTGCCAGTCTGTCATGGTGTGACTCAGAATGGCAGCAGGTCAACTTCAGTGAAGAGTCTCGTATTTGTTTTGGTGGAGACGACCAACGAATCTGTGTGTGAAGGCACTGTGGTCAGCACCAAGATAAAAAGTTTGCTGTCACATGTCTGGAAGGCCTGGTGCCACTGCCACACCACCTCCCATCCATACTGCTGCTGCAAAACTGGCAGCTAAAGTGGCAAACTACATTGGCAGTAGCAGTCATATGAAACTATACGCATTAATGGTGAGCCAACATGCTCCAACATGGCCTAGTGTTTTTCTAGCATGGCCTAGTGTTTTTCTTTAAAGCCTTTTAAGCGAGTTGTGACTTTTGAAGGTCTGTCCTGCTAACTAGTAAGCTGGCAAAAACAAAAGGGACTGATGCCAGAGGACAGCCAGTTCTGCTCTCCCATTCCATTCCAGCCTTCATCTTCACCTCACCGCCGCCCAACCCACCCCGGCTTGTTTTCCATGATAAGCTTCTAATATCAATGAGCCCACAGCTCTTGACAGCCGGACTCAGTGACCAGTGTTCGGGAAAGGTAATGCTGTGCCATGCGGTAAGATAATTCGGCTTGTTCCGTGTTTGTGCTATTTCAGGGCTAATGCAGCTGTTTCGCCCAACAGAGTTAATACCCCACAGAACAGCTGAGACAATCTGAATGGCACTGTTTTGCACTTACACCTCCTTCTCTGTCTGCCTGCGTTTCAGCTTTCAGCATATTTTGACCTTCATTGTAACCTTCATTCCATCGAGATGATAATAAATGATAAGAGCAAGATGATAATAAAGTCATGTGGAGTGATTTATGCACGTTGATGAGACAGTAGTGCTGCTGGAGTGTTTGTGTTGGTCATCCTCTAGTGCTTTATCATTAGTCACAGGACGCTGCGAACTGGAGGCTGTGGGCTGGATAGTTTTGATTGATGGTGCCAGGAAGTGTTCCTAATGAAGTGCCTGGTGAGTGTATACGTACACTCATTGTCAACAGAATGCTGGCATCCAGAAGGAATCAGCTGACAGGAATGAAACTTTGTGGGTAGGGTTGACATTGTGAGGCATGTGCATGATTCAAGTTTCATGCTCAGCTGCGCTTCTGACGTAAGCAAGGACGGACCTTATCGCTGTACCTGACTGATCCAAGAGCCACGAATGCGGACATTCAGCAAGCAGTGATGCCCTCCATGAGTCATCCTGTTAGTGCCAGCACCATTGGCAGAAGGCTTCACGATGTAGGACTACATGCACACAGACTGTTACAACGACTGCCCTTAGAACCAAATCAGTGTCCCCAAAGCCTGTAACGGTGTCGTGCCAGACTGTCATGGAGTGACTCAGAATGGCAGCAGGTCATCTTCAGTGAGGAGTCCTGTTTTAGTCTTGGTGGAGACGAACGACGAATCCGTGTGTGATCGGTGCCAAAATGAATGATTTGTTGTCACGTCACACACCTACAAGGCCTGGTGTTGCTCCACCTCCACCCCTACCACTGTATGTGTAGCTCAATAAAGTGTCTAAATTGATCATTTATTGTTCCTAGTAACCTTTATCTTCCTTATGAATAGCTTTCCAATCCCACACTTCCTTCACCTCCTGTTTGGGGATGAGTGTATATGTACGTGATTGGATAGGTGTTAGACAAAAGACTTCGAAACCGACGTTTGCAGAATTAAAAAAAACAGGAATGGTTTATTCACAAACAAGCAAGCTCAGCAAGCAACAGTAAACAGCATAACAAAGGGAGGAGCTAAATCGGAATCAGAGACAGGCGGAGGTCAGAACCAGGTAGTACAAGCAGCGAGGGCAAACAGGTTTACAGGGGAAGACCGAAGGGGAAAACCAAAGTGAGAAAGCACAGGTACAAACCGTAGAGTCAGAGCACGAGCAAAAGGGATTAAGCGAAAGAGTAGTAGAGGAATGAAGGGAGTCGGAAACCAGAATAAGAGAAGACGAGAAAGGGCCGCTCAGGATGGCTAAACTAAGTTTGGCAAAGCTTCGCAAACTGTGAGTGTTTGTGTGTGGCTTAAATACAGGAAGTAAGTGATTGATAACAGCTGTGGCTAAAACTCACGCGACCTAGAACGTATCACGGAGTCCGAACGGGGGCGCATACACATGACGTCATCGAGCGTGGCCCTCTGGGAAGTGGAGTCCCGAAGAGCGGGGAAGCCGGGGAGACTTGGAGGGGCGACAACAGGATTTAAACGGATACAGGATTTAAACGGTTCAATGGATTTTTGCCACATAAATAAGGCTTGAAGTAGTGTGTAGTTTTAATGTCATTTATTGATGAAGTCTGTACATTCAACAGCTCACAAAGAGATCAAGACCACTATTGGTCTATTGTTAGTCATTCCTAAATTATTAAATAGTAAATATAAATCAAAAGCTAGTAAACAATGCAATTACATATTCACAAAAGAAAACTCCTTTTCTCAGGACACTGAACCGACTACATATCCATCACTCCTGTCTCCTAGTCGTGACTGGCATATGAGGACACGTTCTATACTCAACCTTGTCATACAACTGCAAACCACCCAGCACAATACAGTGCTGCTTAAAGACCCAGTACAAACTAGTTTAAACTGCCTCTAGCTTCTGATGAACCATGAGAATCAACCATGTATCATCCAGAATGACTGACAGAGCAGGGAGGGAAAAACTCCAGCACGTCACTTACAGCTCTCTTATACGATTTGTGCTAACAGTGTCCTCCTGAGAACATGCTGTACCTCTCTCCTCCTCTCATTTCTTTCTCAAATTAAAAAAGCCTGCAACCTGCTTAATTAGAGGTTGCTCTTTAATTAAGAGATACTATTTACAGCTCAGATCCTCTATACAAAATCTACTGCAACAACATTTGCACTAGCATCCGCAACATCAGGGAAAGAGCAGTAAAAGCTTCTACTGCTTACGTCTTCTATCTACATGTGCAGTCCCTCTTTCTTAACAGTCCACAGTTCAAAAAAGTCCATACATTCTTTGACTCAGCTGCCTCTCTCTCTCTTTCCCTCTTTCCTCCTGCTGTCTCGTTCTTTCTCTCTCTCTCTGGCACGTACTTCACCCTCTCTGGGCCTCCTGGGACATGGACCTGCCCAGTGTTCTGGGCGCCTTGGCGAACTCCATGCGCATGGGTTTGACAGGTGGCAGCTCTTTGGTGATCTCTTGGACGTCCCGCTTGTCTGGGCATGCTCCACTGGGGGCATAGGCGGGGATGAAGTCCTCCGGGGTGTGGGGGGTGCCACGACCTAGTCTGGCCCCCAGCTCGGCTGGTTTGAAGATGGGCAGGGGAAGGGTGTTTCTGTAAGGCAGCAGCTGGTGCTCCCGCACGCCAGACTCCAGAGTGCCCACTCTGCGCACACCCGATGGGCAGGACTGGGTGAGGGGGCGAGCCTGCCAGTACCGGGACATAGACTCCCGCCGAGAATCGTCCGACATCATCATGGACTGGCTACAGAGAGAGGCATAGGGAAGACGTGGTTGAATCCTTTGGGAATATTATTGACTAGAACTATCAAGGTGTCTTATTCAGCACACAGTATGAGTTACGTATGAGTAGTTATTTGGTAACTACTATGTAACTAACATATAAGTAAGTATGTCTTATTCATATAACACCATTCAAACTGCACTGCTTGACCGTGAATGCATGCAAGGAATTGAAATGTGTGATGCACAAGATGCAGCTGAAGTGATTAATCATAATGCTTCTTCCTAAATGACAAAAGTAGCCCATTTAATCTCAGTTTAACTCCACCCATTCACACTGATGGTATAAGAAGTCTTTCAGCCAATCAGAGGAGAGATCCTTTATATTTACTGTAAGCCTTAAAGACATTTAAAGACCCACTTTTTTTTCAGAAGGCTAGTAAAAGGTAAAAGCTAAAGTCCATAAAATTAAGGATAAAAGGCTTTTAAACAATTCAAGCAATTTGTATTCTATTCAATGTAATTACTGTGTAATAAACTCTAGGTTGTAAGGAAGCTGGGATTTTAAAAGGTTAAAGGGATGTTTCTTTTTAACACTTGTCATAAGTATTACTGAAGGCTTCTGCTTCTTATCTGCATATTACTGCTGTCAGCACAAAGCATCATTTCTTACAGGAGAAGGAAAAACATAATTTACTTTTAAGTCTAGAACCTGATGTAAGTCAGTGGAACCTGGAATCTTGGAGTTTATTCCAAGTAAAAAAATTTTTGGACCATTCAACACGAAATGAACATAAAAGGAAATCTGCATTTTTGATCTCATTCTCATTTTCGATTTTCAAACGATGTCAAAAACTAATCAGCAACAAAATTAGACACTAAAGTTTTTAGAACACTTTAGAAACAGTCCTCCATGTTCCATGTTATTATCTCTAAGGTTTTAGGTCTGGATGAAGGAAAAGGGTTGAAACTAAGGCTGAGGCTAGATGTAGGTTTATAGGTTGTATTAAAGAAAAGAGAACCAACCCCTTAACCTGTAGACCTGTAATTCAGTTGTAGGTTTACTGCTCAGTTACGCAGTACCAGTTAACGATGGGCCTGTGGGAGGGTGTAGTAGTGCTCACCGGTCCTCGTGCTGTGTTTTCATGTTGATGCTTTGCCAGTCGGCGGTGTAGCTTTCTCTCTTGGAAACATTCTCCTCTCTTATGCTGCAGCTCAGCTCGGCTCCAACCACACAGCCGCTGCGCTTCTCAAGCACTGTGCACACCTGCATCCTCAACCTGTGTGGATTTTGACCTGTTACTCGAAGGATGACCACCCACAGAGGGATCTCTTTCTTCTAGTGAAGAGGGTCTTCTGGTGCTGGTCCTTTGGCTGAGGAGGAGTTTGGTTTACTCTATCTGCTCTTTGCTGGCGTAGTCCTGAGTGATGTACTACGAATGCTCTCTGACTGACTGAGTGAGGAAATGCGAGTCTTTTATACAGACTCTGTTGCTATTTCTACTCTATGGCATCACTCCACAGTCTGTCCTCTGCTGACACCTGATCCCCTCTCTCGTACTCACACACACACACTCAGAGTGTGCTGGAACAGGACAGCGGTGATTTAGAAATCCCCCCTATTCCTGAAAATGATCTCTACACCACGCACACAGGGGAATTCTGAATCCTGTGCTCTGGGACGCTTAGCCAGTCCACTTTTATGCTGTTCCAGCACTAAACAGATTTGAGACAGGTGGTCAAGCACTGTGGAAAGAATACACAGTACTGTGCATAAATTAGGGACCCCTTATGTGTATACCGTCCATGTAACACGGCCATTAAGTTATTAAGATACTTTTAAGGAGGTCACATATAAGACAATGTACTTGTGTCATAAAGAAGAAAGTTAATGGACAATAAGTAATGAAAAAAACAGGGGTGTTTAAAACTGACCTGGAAGACCACCAAACCTGCCACAACCTGATCCATTGGACAAATACTATTAACATTTTTCATTTCTGAAAGAAAAACACCACTCTTTCAATGTAAGCCACTTGAATTTAAACAAGTTAAGGTCTTTAACAATATACTGTGGCATCAGCATACGCCTGGAGTGGTTTGGTTTAAAGAACGTATATATCCTGTTCTGAAATGTTTAGAATGCTAATTTAGTTTTTAGATCAGTGCCGTATTGCATATGCTCTTATTCTGGAGACTGGGGGGCTAATTATTTTTTGGGATTGTGACTGTAGAGAGCTCCTGTAGCCTAGCTGAAAACAAAGTGGCTCTAAGGCTAGACTAGGCTCATTCTGAGTAGCAACTGCTAAGTGTAACAACGAGAGATGAGGAGGCAGGATGCAAGTCTAAGTATATTTAATGAGAACCGAAATAACTAAAAACAAAAAAATAGGGAACAAAGTGCTAGAAATAAAAGAAACAAAGACTCTACCAAGAAGAAGGAAACCGGAACAACAGAGCAACAGAAAAACCCACATGTAGACGCCAAGACACCAAGAAAACAGCTAGGAGTACAAATACACACTGACCAAGACAGTTGAGAGGGGGAGGAGCCATAAACTAAGGACAGGTGTGGGGCGTGACAAAAGGGCGGAGAGAGGAGGAGCTATAAACCAAAACAAACAGAAGAACATGGCACAGGACGATACTGTCGTAATTTGATATGAACACGCCTGACTTGATGCATGAACTTACAGGTAAACAGGGACCCCTGACTGCTTGTTTTTTTTTTTTTTAGTATTATTTCCATCCTCCCCAATCCCACCGCGACTGGGCTTGCCCAGCCAGGTCAAGTCTTTTAAGAGATTAAAAAAAGCATTATTTCATCCAAATCTCTTATTTTGTGTTGTAATTTCACATTTTTACATCAAGCTTAGGTCATAACAAAACAGCTCATGTTCTCCCAACAAACACAAACAGGCTACTGAAAGGATATTTGTTTTGTTTGTTTTAAAGAGCTAAGAGTGGGAAATAATCCATATCAAATTCCTACATTCATGTGATGTGATGTGATGTGTGAGGCGGTAATAATAATGGCAACTTTCAAGTGTTACCGCTCGGCCTGTGTTTTTGATCAGAAATTTATATTTGTTGACCAATATATTGATCCATCTGCAACATCTGTGGTTTGATCACATTGTTCACAGCGCACAGCAGAACATTACTGATTTGTAGTCATTGGAATATTGCAGCCTCCTACAGTTTAAGTATTGCAATACTGCAGTATATTTTACTGAACAATATACTGCGCTGGTCTACAACACAGGCATCCGTACCCATGCATGCCACTACTGGTGCCACTGTTATCATCACTGTGAAAGCACAGAGACCCAAACATAACCCCAGTCACAACCCCACCCTGCCTGGGCTCTTTAACAGCTCTAATGGCTGCACCAGGGCTTCAGAGCCTGGCTTCACTAATGTGGAAACTCAGATGAGTGATAGCCAACATGGAAACTATTTTAGTCCTCTGTCTGTTTTGCTTTTGTCACTGTTGGGGAGACACGTTTACATTCTGGTTGCAGCACGTTTCAGACGAGAGAGTAGACTTGTGGAATCACAACTCTGGAAAAAGCCAGACACATGATAGAATTAAAGGGACTACACGAGATTAAACACTTAATTGTGTAAGCCTGTATACCCACTCTCTCTAATTTGATCAGTTGCAGCATTTGCTAGGGCTTTAAAACAGCTGACTGACCAGACAAAGCTTGCTGAAATGCTCAGTATGATATTTCATGATTTTTAAATCAGGGTCTTTCATCAAGAACTTTTAACAAAGGCTAAATCTGTGCAGCCGTGTCTGCTTTTAGGCTTCATTACGAGGTAGCAGTACATCTACAGTTGGGACTGCACTCTGTGATGAAACTCCAAAGTTGAAGGTCACTAGAGCGGGACATGTCTTTCCCAACCAGTACCAGATCACATTGCTGGCCATCGCAGAACCTGAGATACAGAACCTGGAGAATTTGATTTACTTGCACCCGCCTGGCTTTGCAGAGATGCCTGCCTGCAGTGGAGATACAAAGAGCCAGTGCATGTATTGGATACGAGAGTCACTGTCTTCAAACTAAGAGCTGTACATCTTTATCCAGTTACACACGACTTTCTATTGCAATCTACAGGAAACCAGTTTTAACTGCTGTTCAGTATCTGATCTTTAGATCAGACTGGCATGGAATATTCACGAATACAGCCAACCACCACAGGCCACTGCAGTGTGCCGTGCATCATCACTAAGCAGTAAAGCCAACAAACTGACTGTCTGATGTTTTTGATGAATCTGTGCATAAAAGTTTACTTTGGAGTTACAATACTGTGCTAAAACTAACCCACCATGTGGAGCCTGTAGTTCAGCCCGACTGCCTCAGTAAGAGATATCCACTGATAAAAATAAAATAGAAGTGAATTCTGTTCAAAACCAGATATCAGTCTTCAGACTGAACCTCAAAAAAGATTAGACTGCTGTCCAAAATCACAGATGATGTTGCTATAGGTAAACAGAATACGAGTGAAGATAAGACAGCATACAGAGAAGACAATTAAATATGCCATTTTCCTGCAAATTTGTGGACATTTTCTAGTTTTTAACATACTGCATGTTAAAAATAGTAATATATATCATATAAAAAATGTTTATTAAATGAATATTTAGCATTGTCTTACTTAAACACTGTACTAAAATGTACAGCAGATAACACAGCCATGCTAGAATCTTACTGGGACCTCAAATTTAAAATCTCAAACCTTATGGTCCATTTTAAGCATATACTTGAATATAAAATGTGAAGTAGTCATAGTGTATCTATAGTGAATGGCTAAGGGTGAGTCTATGTGACATTGAGCTTCAGTCACTGCTATGACTTACTGCGCTGCTGACAGATGTTGAGGATGGCCAACCTCTCGGGTTACACACACACACATCTCTGTCCTTTACTGCAACTCCCTCCCTGACGCACATGACAAATCCAGGAATTGATGTCACTATCGTTCTGACAGCTCAGCACACTGTATGGTATGGAAACGGTATGCAGTCTTGAGTTACGCAACCAGGACGTTCCCTCCGTTAACTGAGTCATACTTGTACTCTCACGTTCCCTTACAGCCCACCATGTACAATTTCTGTTAGAGCTTGAACACCAGAACATCCTGAAATCATAGTCAGTGAATATAGTCAGTAGAAACTTTCCTACTGTAAAAGGCCACAAAAATAAGAGAATAAATTCAGTCAGTTTCTTTATTGTATCTACTGAACATCATCAGAAGTCTTTAAAACAAGCAACATACAGGACATGAATAAAAACATTTCCCCTTTGTTAGGTTTACTGGTTGATTTAATCAATGACCACATCTAAAGCATTAAGACTACATGTATCTGAACTCCACAGCTGAAAACAGAGATATCACACACCTCATACATTGAGTAGTTTTTTTCCTTTCCTCTTTAAGGCATTGCCCCAAAACAGGATTTTCAACAAGAAAATATTATTAATAGAGAGAAAGAAAATGCTTTCTTATTCAGAAAAGTATAGATTTATTCTACAGCACTTTCAAACCCAAAATACAATATTACACAAAGACATACTGTATGTTACTTGTAATAATTTTGTCAAAGTATTTTTTTATTCAAACTTAATACTATTCTTTTAATGTAAACTGTTGAAAGTTAATAAACTATATATATATATATATTTGATTGTATTATACATTTTTTTCTGTCATGAAATAAAAATTTGCTGGTTTTGCAATGTTCATATACACATCATACACAGCAACATTAAAAAACTTAAATAAATTCAATTACCGTGAGGCCCATAAACATTTGGATGTAACCAAAGTTATTGGTTGAGTTAAGTTAAGTTTTTGCTGTCTAGCAAAGCATACGGAATGTAAATTAAATCATGAACATGCTTTCATATTTATATTATTCAATTATATATATTAAATGGTCAATGACAATATGAAGTCTCGAACACTTAGATATCATATCATGGGTCTCTTCTCCAGTGATGCTCACTTGCCTTCAGTTGGTGTGCTTTGAGCTCATGTTATTTAAGTTGTATCTCCAATATGCTGTGGTAGCTAAAATAACAATAACTTTGTCATCATCCAAATATTTATAGACCTGACTGTACATAATTCTACCAGCACATGGAATCTGTGGTAATAACAGCATCTGCAAATGACAGCCAAAGTATTCCCCTGAAACGCTGGATGAAAACAAAACAAAGCGACAAGTGGCACTACTTCAAGGGCACTAAGGAGGAACCCAACACATTCTAAAAGTAAGTTGACATGTGCAGCACAACGGCATCTTGAAGCATTGGTAATGCAATGTAAGGTGTGTGGTGTACAGTTGTAAGACCTGTGAAAGTGCTAGCATAGGTAAGGTTGTCTAGTGTCCAAGTGCCCATGAAATGAGTGCCGCCAATACATACATAGTCAGTGATCTAGCCAGATGTACTGCTGGTTTATGATTGCTAATTAGAGGCTTTAGGCAGCGTGTTCAATAGAGGTAAGACTTGTTGTTCATCATTACTGTTTTCTATTTCTTTTTGAAACATGAAACTTGTGGCTATTGTAAGGCTGGGCCTGCGGTTCATATTTCCATTTTGCAAAGAATTTTTTTCTGTCTAAATGCCTTTTCTAAAATGGTTAGTTTAGGGACTGTGCTCGACTGAGCTTATAGCTTCTGCTGAGCCAATGTTGCATCATTTCCCTGCCCTTATTTATTTTTTAAAGGTAACGCAATGTTAGAAAAGTTATAAAACATGTTAGCGATAGATGCCTTTATTTTTATTTGCTCAAGCAGGAAAAAATTAATCTATTATGATATATATTATGACATATTCTGTTACACCCTTCTTGAGTGTTGTCTTATTTGACGCTGATATTATTGGACATGAACTAGACATAACTGGATTATTGGATGTTATGCTGAATACAATAAACATGGTTATGAAGTGTGGTTTTAAACATCAATTGATAACTCAATTAGAACTTTCTAAGTAGTATTTAGTGATAGCATCTTGTTGTGTCTGAACTGCCTGACCAAAAAAAAAATTCATTTGGATTTAAACAAGCAAATACTTTAAATGGGTACCAAAGTGATTAGTATGTTTCAGATGGCAGCAGTTCTTTTAACCCTAACTAATACCATTAATACATACTTTGTTTAAGCAAATGTGGGAAGACGTATCCCATGGATGTCTAAAAAATGTTTGTGTGTTTCAGAAAAGTCAAATTATATGCCTGCATCAAGCAGAGAAAACTAAAGAGGTTGCTGGAATTAGTGGAACTACGTTAAGGACTGTCCAGTGCATTATTAAAACCTGTGAGCACAGTGGAAAACCCTTAACTTTGTGGAACTATCCCTCCCTTAAAGGACTGTGAATGAACAGCTGTGTATAGAAACCACTTTTGCTAATGAAGATTGGACTCTGTAGCAGTGAAAACGGGTCATGTGGTCTGACAAATTTGGCCTAGAGTGATGGGCATGTCCGGGTAAAAATGGAAATAAATAAAGCAATGTATCCATCATGCATCCATCAACTTTACAAGCCTCTGGAGGCAGTAGTATGATCTGGGTCTTCAACTGGTCAGATCTAGAATCAGCAATATAATGAAGTCAGCTGATTACTTGAACGTACTGAATGGCCAAGTCATCCTTTCAATGGATTTTTACATCTCTGATGGCACGGGCAGATTTCAGGATGACAGTAACAAGACTCACTGAGGTCAAATTGTGAAACAGTGGCTCATGGAGCATGAGGAATCTTTTTCACAGATGCACTGGTCGCCACAGTCCTGAACTTAAACCTGCTGAAAGTCTTTGGAATGTGCTAGTGAATACTTTATAGAGTGGTTTGATTTACATTCTGTCAAAACAATTTCTCAGTCATGAATGATAAATGTTGTGATGCAGCATAACGTTATCAAAAAAAAAAAAACAACAACAACAAAAAAAGAGCCACAGCGAATGTGCGCTGTAATCAAAGCTAAAGGAGGTCCAAAATAATAGTGTGTGGTTTTGTTTGGCCAGGCAGTGTGTATGTATCTTATGATTGTAAGCTTTATTATACTGGGAAGATTAACAGGTTAACACATTGATGCCATCTTACAACTTATGGTCCTTAGTTGAAGGCAAAATGGTTGGAACACACAAAACTCCTGTTAGAATATTCATTCATCTGATTAAAAAAAATATTTTTATCGTTATTTTAACCACTCATATGCAAAGCCAACTAGTAGACTCTACCCCTGGTTCAAGTTTTTGATATCCAAAGTATCCATATGCAAATTGTTAATAGAATAACCTATTTTTAGCCTTCCCAACTGCAATAGGTCTTCAATTAGCCAACTTTGGTTCCACCAAAAAAAACAAAAAGAAAGTCTCCTGCTTTGTTCAGCATTCTTCATACAATGGCTGAGCCCCAGGCCTCTCCAACCCACCTTAGTAGTCTTGACTCTGGTAGCCTGCAGAGCCGTAATAGGATGAATCCATATTGGCCGGTGCCTCCATGTCTCCTGTATAGCCTGTGTACTCCGAGCCTGCAGGGGGAGCTGCTGCTGGGTCCTGGCTGGGATCAGCGTAGTCCTGGGAGAAGAGACTAGAGCTTGCGCCGAGCTTGTACCTCTGGAAACCTAAGAAGGCCTGAGCAGCCTGAGTAAAGTGAGCGGTCCAGCAGAGAAAGGATTTATGGGAAAACAATGGTGGGCAGGAAATAAATGGAAGGGATTGTGGTGAATGATTTGGTAATGAGTATTATAGTATCAGGGAAAAAGGAGATGATTATGTTTTTCAGACCAAAGGTGGAATGAAAATGTGACCATAATTTATTACATAATGATGAAAAAAGGATTTAGGGATAGAGGGAGAGAAAAAGGAAGAGAAATTAGTTTGGTTAGTTCAAACGTTCAGTCATGTTAGTAAAGTTTAAAAGAGATGGATTTACTGAGAAATAACCCTGGAATTAAAAGGTTGTCTGGTCAAATACCTCACAAGAAATGAACTGATACATTATATACAGTGAATCACTGGTAATCCTCCATGCATTTTGAAGAAATTCTGAAAGTTATTATACCTCTGCATGCATGATTCATAATAAATAGTTCAAGTCACTTCTGGCGAGAACTTCAAAAGGCTGTTTAATACAATAAACAAAAAATGTCCAATTCATAAACAGCACACATCAAAATACCATCAGAACATCTGCAAATTAAGACCAATACAACTGTAAACAAATATGATTGGAACCTAAAAATGGAAATCAAGTCAACAATTCTGTCATGAAATAAAAGTCCGCTGCTTAAAAACAAGTATGCATGTTTGACACTTTTTGACGCTTTTACAGCTGCAGCCGTGACCTGTATGAGTAGCGCCCTCTAGATACAAGATGTGAAGAGGTAAACAAGAACACCATGGTGTCCCTAAGTAGGGTCTTAACTTAATACTTTTCCATGAAAGAGATGGCGGTCCAGCACTGAATTATGGAAAGAGAATCTTCAGTGTACAAACAAATGAGACGTAATCATTCAGATCAGACTCGGTCCTCGGAACTTCTTTACAACCCATGCGCCCATGGTGAGAGGAATACAGAATATATCATATTAAATGTTGAATCTATTCAGAATATTGAATATATTGTGATAATATATTAGCATATTAAATATATAAGGCACTTACAGAACCTGGCACAAAGGCATGACATCACATAAGTGTCTTTGCTGTCTAAAGACTTCAGTGTAAACTTTTTAACTCTAAATATGAAACCGCAATCTTGGAGTGCTGAACTGTAAAACGAGCACTGAAAGACAAGGACTAGTTTATAGCTTGAGAGGCTAGAACAGAACCATGACGTTTTACATAGTTTGCGTATCTGTGACCACTTAAGAGGGTGAGAATGCCAGTATGTCTTTCATCAAGATTATATGTTTTATACACTTTTCACAAATTGTTTTAACAAAACTTTTTTTTTACTAATCCCTGATTGTGAAAAAAATACTGAAACACACATCCCATGACCACTATGGTACCCTGCACAGCAAATTTAATTATTCTATCTAAAGCATTATTTGGACTGGAATGGTTTTACACGTTCAGGTGGGGTAATTTAATTCTTATTTTGATTTTAACACCATTGAAATCCACCACAGTTTTCAGACTGCATGCTATTATATCAGTAAAGATTCTGGTGTTTTTCACCTACAATAAAACAAATTGTAGAAATAGCCTCTGGTTGTATTAATCATGTGCAAATTGGCATGTTGGTAAATACTCAGTTATGACCAATGGGAAAGGAGTTTTTGTTTCTCCAAAAACGGTTGATAATTAGACCAATATTCTCTTCCTTCCAGTGTATTCCAGTGTTCCAGTGACTTCTATGTTGATCCCTGTAAACCCTCTAGCTAATGACAATGCTAAGGACACATCTACCTAAGACAACTAGGCAGATGGCTAAGGTACACAAAATTACAATTCTATTAAATATGTTAACAGCAATGTTTCCTATTACGAGCAGCTGAATGATGTTGATGGTGTACGGAACTTTTCATTGTGATGACAGGGTGTAAATCAAGTATACACTCCCATCTATTTTTATACTTTATATATATAATTTATATTAATACTGCCTATCCTGTGCAAATTGCTCATAAACATCCTCTACATGGATTATTACAGTCATCTTTTGGTAAATTTATATCTCCTCATGTAAAAGTAATCCCCTCAGAATAGTGCTAGTCAGCACAAACTACTAAAATAATTCATGGTTTAAGACCTGATCAGAACCTGCACAGTGTAGTGTACTTTGGTCATCTCTCACACCTGTGACAGTAAACACAATCGTGCTGAGACTGTGTGAGTACCCAACATGCCACAATAAGAGATAATACATGCAAGTGTAAAGGAAGATATGCAGATTTGTACTGTTGCATCTTTGAGTGTTCTGTATTTTAGACAAACGGGGGAGGAGTGTGAGGGGTGAACAGTTTGTTGTACTCCTCTTCAAATGAAACTCTCTTTAGACGCTCCAAGGCCAGCAATGTTAGAGCACCCTACAGATAGACAAAAGGGCCAAAAGCAATTCTTATTATCATAATCACATTATCAACAGCATTACATTCTTATTACTAGCATTTTCAGTAGTATTCTCTACTGCTTCATTCATGTTTTCCAGAGTCTATGAAAACTAAGGTTGTGGTGTAGAAGTTAAAGAGAATTAATGGAGCGCATGCAGGATAAAAAAAAAGCTGCTTTAGGAAAAAATAACAATTTTATCAGTCAGATGTACATTATCACCAGAACAGAAGTATTAATTATAAGGATGAGAATACAGATTAGTTACAAATGAATTCAAATGGATTAAAAATATAAGATTAGCACAGTTTGGTTAAGATATTTAGTTGCAATAAGTTGTCACAGAGATACAGCAGACTCAACCCTGTCCCACATTATTTACAAACTTACAAGCAACAAAGCAGTTTAGAGCAGGATTAGGCAGAAAGAAGACAACACGCAGGTAGGACAGAAAACACAGTGTCATAGGGACTCTCAGCGGGAACATCAGTTAAACAGAATTATATGCATACTTTTTAAGGTTGTATCAAATTGTATCATTGTATGATGGCTAGCATGTTAACTTGTGGCTAGTGTGTTATCCTGTGGTATAACATTATAGCATGTAGCTGAAACATAAGATCAGGATATTATAAATCACAGTGTTTGTAATGTTTAATAAAACATTAACAGTATCACATTTAAATGAGGATTTTGGGACACATATTCATATTATTGCTTTATTACAATGTGTATTGTATCAGGACACAGATGAGGGGACTCAATAATTAATTTAGGGAATCATTACCACCTTAATACAATCCTTATGTGTCAATTCAAAGAGGGTGTTTATGGTCACCGGCTGCTCACAAGCCTGTTTCCATTTTATACTGTTGTTGGTTTTTATGTTATATAATATGAGAAGACTAATGCTTAAAGCCACATTTTGAGAAAAGCCATTTTAATTCCAGAAAAGCCATTTTAATTCCCAACACAATTAGACTACTCACGATGAAAATCCTCATAAGATGCTTTTAAGAGCAAAGTACAGATACATTACCAACATATTACAAAATATATACAGACACCTTTATATCTTGGGTTAAGATACTAATGTCCTGATTACTGTCGAAAGAACTTCAAAACATATGTGTTTTGTGCATATGAATGTGAAAATGATGAAATTATGTGCACTGGTAAATTCAATGCATCTCTTTTTCAGGGCTTGATGTTTTGGAATCAGATCCTTTATCTTTCATGTTAGCAAAAACTAAAATCAGTACTGACCCAGGTGAAGATGGAGAAGAAGGAGAAGGTGATGGCTGCCCTTGCTGCATCTGCACCTTCATTTAAAGGATTGTCTTCAGTCTTGGCCACCTGCCACTGGTTGGTTAGAAAACAGAATCCCACAAACCAAACAAAGGACCAGAAAGCTGAAAGAAACAGAAGAAATCATACAGGGAAGTCAACATGATGAGTCTACTTATTGAATTGGATATTAAAGGATCAATATAAACTTTTATTTGTGACACAGAATTTAGTCAAAGAAAATGATTCAATGTTGCCTGATGCAATGGTGATTAACTACAAACATTAAACAATGGCCCTTATGAAGAGGGCTGATTGCACCAAATTCTTTCACACTCAGGGGGCGCCATGGTACCACTTATCCAAATTGAACATATAATACAGGACAGATTCATCTGCAGTTTCATATTCAACCAAAAGAGAGCAGCACAATCTAATGTGATGTGTTCAGATTGTAAAACAAGCTCTTCATTTATTAAAGATCATGTAAGGCCAGAGGAAGTACTTTCGGGTGAGCATTTGGATTTTATGCACAAGATTAAAACTGTTTATTATTAGTAAACGAGCAAACCTTAGATAAATACCCAATAGCTCTAACCTCAGGAACATTTTGGCATGGATAAATATGGCAAGTACATACAGCAGGATAACATGATGATCAAACATACACTACATGGCCAGTATGCATGTTGACACTATTACACCTATACCAGCTTGATAGACATCCCATTCCAAAGCCATGGATATCAATATGGAGTTTGCTCCCCTTTTGGAGCTATAACAGTTTCCGTTCTGAAAAAGGTTTTCCATAAGATTTTGGAGGCACTTAGTAAGACACTTAAGTTGGTAAGAAGGACTGCCACATGATATTCCAATTCATCCCAAAGGTGTTTGGTGGAGTTCAGGTCAGTTCTCGGTGCAGGCCACTAGAGTTCCTATGCACCAAAAATGTCAAATGTCATGTGTTTATTAAGCTTGCTTTATACATGTGCACAGTCATGCTGCAACAGGAGAGTGCCTTCCCCACACTGTTGCCAATTTGGAAACAGAATTGTGTAAAATGTCTTTGTATATTCTAGCCTTAATAATACACTTCACTAGACAAATTTACAACTTTAACCAAACATTTGGCACTAAGCGGATGTTCTCCCGGCATCCATGAAACCCAGATTTGTGCATCAGACTGCCAATTATTAAACGTGAGTCATTACTCCAGAGAACGTTTCCAATGCTCCAGAGTCCAAAGGCAGCAGGCAATAACACCACAGCAGCCAAAGCTTACCATTGCGTAAAGTGATCTTAGATCTGTGTGCAGCTGCTTAGCCATGGAAACCAATTTCATGAAGGCCTAGATGCACAGTTGCTGTGCTGATGTTGCTTTCAGCGGCGGTTTGGAACTCTGAAGTGAGTGATGCAACATGGAATTGCTGATTTATGCATCTTACCTAGTTCAACACTTGATAGTTTGCTCTGTGAGTTTGCATGGCCCAACAATTTGTGGTTCAAGTACTGTTGTCCCTAGATGCTTTCATTTCACTATAATAGATCTAGAAGGACATACATTTTACAAACTAACTTGTGTCAAAAGGTGCCATCCTTTGAAAGTAGGGTTGTGTCGGTAACCGATCATTACCGCAATACCGCAAGTGTAAACTGGAAAGGCATGCATGCTCTGTACCTTAATTAAAAACTTCTCAACCCCCCTACTCCCAACCCCCGCCCCATGCATGTCACCACTCACAACGTTTCATTTAAGTGAAGATTTGCTGAACTGGTTTACCACTACAGGTGCGTAAATGAGAGCTGTATCATGCAACTACTGATAATACTTACAAGAGCCAACTATTAATGCTAACATGTTTTGGTTTATTATCACTGTAGCCTCCCTTAAAACTGCTCAGTAGGAATAAATATATGCTCATGTATAACGACAAAAGAGAAACAAGGATGTACACTTAAACATACTTTAATATCCCTTTTGCTCACCATGTTAGAGCTGTAATCATGTGTAAAGACCAACAGACCTGGACGCTCAGCTTTAACAAAAAATAGCAATAACCATTTCAGCTTTCTACCTGGGTATATGAATATACCACTGACACTGTTTTGTAGTTCAAGGCTTAATTCATCTACTTATGGCCCCAATACGACAGGTATATCAGTTTTTGCCAGAGGATGCAGGACATTTCTACAGACAGAATATTACTATAACAGCAACACTAACACTGTCATGCAAAAACTACATATCAGGAAAATGAAACCTTATCCATGTCAGATGTCAGATTACTCACCAGAAAGGCCTATGTCCGCAAGCACAGCTTTCTTGCGGTCTTTGACTCCACTGATCTGTGGGAAGTACACATCGAGAGCCAGGAAAGCAGCACAGCTGAGGAAAGCCAGCGAGCCCATAGCCACACCATAGTTACAGGCATTCTGGTTGCGGTTAAAAATGCAGAACTCCTCAATCTCGTCTGGCCGGTTCACATAGCCTTCATTAGCAATGCAGCCAAAGATCACAATGGAAAAGATCTAAAGGTGATTGGAGAAGATAAAAAGAAAGAAGAGAAAATCAGGGATGACATTTGTAGAAAAACTAGATCATTTGTTCTGCTGGTTGGTGCTTAATATTGCATTTGGTTTTACAGATCAGTTGTCCTTATTAATGGTGAAGAGGTTCATGTAGGGCTGAAAAAGGTTCCTACTTGCTGTATTTATATTATTAATACCCTTTTAAAGGCCTTTGTTTAAAGACATATATAAGTTGACTGGTCATTTAGATACTCACTGAGTCAAAACCAATTAAAAATGACTACATTGGTGTTGCACACATCATGATCTCTGATTCCAAATCACTATAATTGTAAAGAATATTGTGTTTCTAAAAGGCACCATTTCACAGCAAAAAAATGACTTTTGTTGCATCTCAAATGTGGACTTATGCATAAAATCTTTAAAAATATGTGGAATTTTTTAAAATGTAGGTCTAAAAATGGCATTACAGATCACTGAATCTCTGGAATCTGTCATGTTTGATTTGATCCCTGTTTAAAAATCCAGCTTCATCTATGTAGAGGGAATGGATTAGACAGATCTGCTGACACATTCCCATAGAGTGAGAGTAAGTAGGAGAAAACAAGTTAATTTGATTAACTTCTTCTTGGCACCCATTAACCTAACCACCAATATTTTGAAGAAAAGAGACAGATAATAGAGACAGGTACCTCAGCCTGGAGAACTGTCTGTTGTCACATATTACTGCGATAGGCTGATGTTGCTGGTGTTTATTTCTAGATCAGCTTTTAAAAAAACATACTTATCTCAGTGGGTGAGAAATGAACATTATAAATTAAAACTATAAATGAGATTGGCAGAACTAGCTTATTTTAAGTATTTTTTGTTTGCTTTCTGTAAATTTTTGGTACTGCTATAACTAATGGAAGTCAATGATAAATCCGGCAGGAGGACCCATTGGAAAAAAAACCCTACAGACTTATGGGATTATGCCACAAAAAAACTCTGATTACCCAAATGTCCAGCTAATAAAATTGATTTATTGCTACTCACCTAACAAAAGTATTTCACTAAGTATAGCTTCTTTCATTTTGACATTTAGGTTTGGACTGCTGAGTTTGACATGTAAACCTTAAAATGAGCTAAAATGTGCATTTTTGCCTCTTTCCTAAACGAATAAGACATCTACAAAAATGTATTTTGTCTACATTTTTAAGATATATACCATCAATTGCTAGATAGACCAATGATTACACAGATGAAAAAACAGAAACTATATCAGGGCAATCTAAACACTCTTAGGGTGCCATGATACTGTACACTTTAATATTTTCCTCGAGATGAGCAAATCAGCCACAGAAGTCTTTCATGAGAAAGAAGAACTATGAACCAGTGAAAGGCATTTCAAGCAGCTACTCCAGGTATGGCCGTTTGGCTAAGCCTTAATTAGCTGCCCAGATCACAAGGCCTCTGCATCCCATGAGCACATGAAAGCAGGCATTGTAGCGGGCGGGAAGCACGTGGGGACCTGATCTTGTGATCGTCAGCAGCAGAGCCTTTCATGCTCTATGTTTCTTAGCAGCAAAGACTTTCTCGCTCTGAATTTCAGGCTCAGTGTATTTCTGTCATCCAAAAGACTGTCTCGGAATTCGTTCAGAATTTAATTATAGTGCCTTTTTCACAAATGTAAGCATGTCACTCAAAGGCAACACATAATATTCTACAGTACAAATAAATAACATGCAATACACATTAGAGCATCAAACTTTTCCCCAGGTATCATAACAGTAGATGCAATTCTAGCGATGGTCAGTGTGGCGACCTATCAGGTTAATGTCTGCTGGTTTAGGTAGCTTTCTTTCTGGTGAGCTGTTTCAACAGCATGTTATAGTAACCAAGGTATTCCCTGTAATAAATTAACCAGGCCTGTTAATAAGATGGAAAGAAAGGAACCCATGCTGTTAGACAGATTAAAGAGGAATGCAATGTGTTTGTGCACACAAAAGAATCCGAACATTTAAATATAACGAGAGACTAATGAAGCTGTAAGAAAAGCTTAAAGTTTAATACTATACTTAATCTTTTCCAATCCCAGTCTTTGTATTTAAACCGCAACTTTAATCTATAGCTCCTATCTGTGGTCCATCTGTCCAGCCACTTAATGGCAGAAGCAGATTTACTCCATATAAAAATTCACCAATATACTCCCAGTATGCTGCGCTTATATGAACTGCCCAGAGTTGCATTTCATTTTCATAATTAAAACTCACTGAAATGTTTGAAACCTCGATGTCTTCGCTACAGAAAATTACATTATATTGCTCATCTACAAAAATCAGAGCATAGCAATAGTAACAGCAGAAAATTAGTCATAATTACAAGGGACTGCTTTACACTGATGAACAGTGAACTGATATATGATGTGGACAGGGGAGTTCTATTCATCCAGTAAATTACTGTCTTATTCTGTGTCTTACTTTCTTTCTCTCAGCCTGTATATGGCATGCTTGACTGCTATATCCATCCCCTCCCCCACAAGCCTTCCTTTTAATCTCCCTGACCTTGTGCTTACTGCACTCAGAGACACAGAGAGAGAGAAAGAGAGTCTGAGTCATGGGACTGGGGCTGAAGCCCACCTCTTTCCTTTTGCCTGATCTCAGTCATCCAAGTGTCTGCCTGAGAACAGAAGATTTAGTGTAGTCTGAGAATGATAAACTCATCAATAATTTGGAGAAAAGCTAAATCTACCTGTATTTACCTTAAAAAGTCTAAAACTACATGGTATCTTCATATGAGTAAGGGTCATTTTTGCACAGCAGATCAATAATCAAGTTATGTGATGCATATTTAAGCAAGGGTCATTAACCTAAAAGTAAGTATAAACAAAACAAGCGTTGCAAGTGTGTGTATACATACATACATACATACAACATATTTAAATGATGGTCATGAAAGCCATACTTTAACAAGACAGTTGCACTTAGTGCGTAATCTCAACTACTTTATTTCACCCTATCAGAATGTAGTTTAATTTTGTAGAGTGAGGGACTAGGCCTTTTAATCTTTTCTAACAAAAGGGTGAGTGATCAGCCAGCACAATCATCTTTAAGGATTATAACTCATTGATGCAGTTTGCAGTAAATGCAACTATTACAGTAGAGTATTCAATCCTTTCACTAAAACCCTTTATTCACGTCCGCAATACGGAGCATATATTATTTCAGTGTTTCTCAATTGCAGTCCTGGAGAATCAGTTCAGATGTTAGTATCTCCCCTCAAACCAACCAATCCAATCATTCAGGTAACTAGAAAAGCAGAAAAAGTGCTAAACAGGAGACCTAAGACCAGCTTTATCTTATTAAACAAATATTAAAGTATGCGGGTGTAATATACATAGAATTGCAAACTAAACTTTTATGTAATACATTTACAAATATATGTCCCAGTATAATAAATAAACAATACTGCTTACTCAGAAAACGGTTTAAAATGTGATAATGTGATTAACTGTTTAAAGAATTACGGCAGTTTCCTGCTTCGTTAGTACAACTTTATGGTAAAGGTGTTATGCCGACTAGTGCTGCTGATTTCATATGACATGGCACTGTACAGTACAGCCTCACTGGAATAATGCACAGCACAGCTGAAGGGCAGTGGTAACATCTAGAGTCTAGAATTAATACTCCATGTTACATATAAAATGTCCAGAGCATGAACTTTTAATAAGTGGGTTAAGCTATCTCTGCCAAACACATATGTGCTTAAAATCAAGCCTACAGCCGTCAATGTTTATAGAAAAACACTATCAGAGACTTTCTGTGTGACACTGCAGCTGCACACAAACCCAACTACTCAATCACAAGCATTGCCTGGAGAGATGCAAAGCACACGCCTGTTGGACTCTGGAGCATTGCAAGCACATTCTCTGGGCTGATAAATCATGCATCACCATCTGGCTGTCAGACAGATGTATTTGGGATTGCTACATTGGCCTGTATTGCTAGCTACAAAGTTTGGTGGAGGAGCAATAATGGTCTGGTCTGGCCATGTGAAGAGAAATCTTAATGCAAAAGCATAAATGACATTAAACTGATTTTCCAATTTTGTGGCAAAAATTTAATTAAGGTCCTCTCCTGTTTTAGCAAGACACTGTTCCTGTACTTACAGCAAAGTCCACAAAATACCCTGGCATGTTTGGCGAGTAAGAACTCTGCACAAAATACTGAACTCAACCCACCCAGCCTCCAACCTTTGCCATGAATTGTAACAGCCAGTGCAAGCCAGACACTACACTAAACACCAATGACTGACCTCACTAATGCTTGTATCTGAATGGAGGTGAATCCCCACAGCCATGGTTCCAGAAGCAAGGGTAAAACCGTCCGAGATGATTAGAGGGTTTTAGTTTAGTAAAGGGATCAGCAGTAAAGGGTGTACAAATGCTCGTGTACGTGATGCTTAATGTTGATTTTATGTGGAAACTGTGGATCTCACCGAGCAAATCTATTACGATATCCAACTAAACACCTTAAAGGATGGCTGTGCAAAACTGTCTTCAAGTACAAAGTAGATTTTTCTCTGCCTAACATTAATATAATAGAACGTAGTGCCCATCCTTTGTCTTAATTACAGGTTGTTTTTTTTGGCAGACTTGATTTAAGTTTTTTTCAAAGAAAACTGCAGGAACTTTTTTGTCTACTTGTTTAGTCTTAGAAGTTGGTTGCACTTTCTGCCCCTTGTGATCCAAGTAATCCTAAATACACTGTATCCATGGAACTTTACTTCATACCCCAGATGTTCAGTTTGAGTGTTCTAGTGCATTCCAGAGCATTTCTTCTGCTTTTGTATTTTTTCTGTTCATCAAAATTGGCAGCTACACAACCTTTTAGATTAATCTAGGTTGCATTCTCACATGGACAAACAAAAACACCTGTGGAGTTTTTCAGATCTGAATTAAGTGGGGAGATCTTTTTTCATTTTTTCTCTCAAAGACTAGTGTCTGATGGTGAGTCATTTTGGAGATCTACCAGTCTTTTGCTTGGCATGTCTATTAACAATTTTCTAACAGCTTTGTAAACCGGTTTCCTTTAAATTTCACCTTCTTATGCAACTGATTTATCATATATGGATTATTCTACTGAACTGGCTTAAAGTCACAGCTAAAACAGATGCCAGACATTTACCTGACTTGGTCTTCAGATTACAATACTTTTATTTATTATTATTTAATTCTGTCTATTTTGTCAAACTAAATGGAACTGACGGATCATTCAGTTTATCCACTAAGAGTTGTTTAAGTACTAATTGTTGCTGTAGTGACAATTTTTAGCACAACTCAAAAGATAACCCTTAAGGTCTGTACCTGTAACTCATAGGTTTTAAAAGCATGGAAGAGTTAGGGGTAATACAGTAAAGAGGCACTAAACACAGAAAATAGGGGATGAATAATGTTGGATATATTTACTGTTGGGTGTTATTTTCTTTTAAATGTGTGTATTTTCTGCTTTTTTATGATTAATAACTTCAAGGCAAATTGAGCTGAAACTTAGCAAACAAAAGGTTAGGCTTTTTGACCAGCACTGTATACAAAGCTCAAAACACAGGGCTTACCCTTCCAGGAGTCCCAAGTTCCCTCATAACGTTTCAAATGTGTTCATCATTGAGATTTTCTGTAAGCCTGTTACTATCCAAGCATTCATGGAGTGATCTAGGATGGTTGTCATGCCAACACAGCAGCTCTTAGTCAGCCTATCAGAGTCATTAAAGGACAGACACACCTCTCGTTTATCTCTTAGACTTGGTCCAGCATATCCATAACACAACTACATGTACTCACCCATGAAGACACATCAACAGTTGGTTTCCCTTAAAATTATACACACACTGACACAATGGGAACTCACCCATGAGGCTGAGGGAACATCAGTGACAAGTATTTTTACTGAGCTGTTAACGTTTGTAGAAAGCCTGGGCAGAAACAGCAATGAAATCATACACTGGAGTGAACTGTGTAAACAGTTGTCTGTACTATTACACATATCACAGTGATAAAATGTCAAAATTCTTGTGTACAGCTGAAAACAGCTTTAGTATTGGTCTTCGAAAGAACTATGTCCGGGCATTTCTGGACTGAGTCGAAGAACACTACTGACACATGGGTCTGGTGTGAGGCATTTGCTCACCTCATTATACCTGCCTGTTCCTTAACCCTGCATTGTTAATGCAAGTCTTTCGTTTCCACTTTTCATTCTACTCTTCCTGTTAATGACAAGATCGCTTGCTGCTGTTGTCAGCTAAATTTTGATATATAGAGAATATGACCCAACAAAGCTGAAAACTCAGTACTGTTCTGAGCCAAAAAAAAAAAAAAAACATAACATACACTCATCGCCGAAGTAATAGTTGCACAAATATTGGCACCCATTAGAAATCACCCGACAGGAATTAAATTTAGTGTGTAAGTTTGACATAGTGAGATTGCAGACTTGCAGCGAGCAGTACTGCCTTCCAGGAGTAGCAGCAGTTTCTAGAGTGTGACTGAACCACGGTTTCAAGCCTATAAATGATACACTATATTGCCAAAAGTATTCACTCGTCTGCTTTTACACGCATATGAACTTGAGTGACATCCCAAACCCAGACTCATCCATCTGATTCATTGTGATTTGTCCCTCCAGAGAACACATCTCCACTGCTCTACAGTTCAGTGGTGGCGTATCTTACACCACTGCATAGGTAAGCGAAAACTTTTGGCGATATAGTGTATAAACGATTAAATAAACTGTATAGTGTTCATATCTTCAAGACATGAAATAAATATTACAGAGAATGTATCATATGTAACAGATGTTCTTTAATGTGTAATACAGGAGTGGAAATGTCTGCAGCACCCTTCCACTCCCATGCTCTGATTTACTATATATATATATATATATATATATATATATATATATATATATATATATGTAAATATTTAAAACAATTCTCTATTATAAAATTAGTAACATGAACCACATTTAAAAAGATAGAGGTGATTCTGGGGTATCCTGTTTATATTTACCCCACTTCCACTTTCATTTGAGCATTAAATACTGTTAATTAGGATATTTTCATTATTATATGACAAAAGTAAAAAGTTGAAATGACTGCAATATAAAAAAATTACTGAAATATATGAAAGTATAGCAGGCGAATTAAAGATTTTGTGCTCCTTCAGCAACTCCAAATTTACTACATTTCTTGGTGGAGGAATTGTTTATTGTGTTTATTATTAATCAGTTGTATAGCCTAGAAACATTTTTAGATTTCTATCTGTCTCTATTTCCAGTGTTCTTAGCAGATACTGTAGCATCAGAAGCACAAGCTGATGAAAAACCATCTGCACATGGTAATCTAAATTCTATTATTACATAATATTCTGTAGGTCACCTTATGTAACAAAAGCATAACATCTAAGTGTTTAAGACGATATCCATTCATGTACAAATATTCCACAAGATCCAAAAGGGAAATTAAACAATGATGAGAGTTGACACGGTTTAGACCACTAACCTCTAAACCCACCTGCTTTCCCATCCCCCACCCTTCTCTCTCTCTCTCTCTCTCTCTCTCTCTCTCTCTCCATTTCCACCCCCATCTGTAATCTCTCTTTCCCAACCTCTCACCATGTGTTCAAATACCAGATACAGCATTCAGCAGATTGTTCTGCTCGCTCTCGTTCTCTAACACACACGTTATATTCTTGTTTCTGTGGACCGTTTCCATTACATTCTGAATGAGAAATGCCACTGTGCAACTATAACCTCAACCAAAGCAACCAAAAGGAAATGTTGTGGTTATTTAATATAATTATTTTTCATTCATTGTATATATTTAATAATAAAAAAACCTGCAACAATAATGACACGGTGCTTTACTTATAGGAAGAAGTCAGATATCCTAACAAAATTCATATTCAACCTGGGAGCACATGGTGAACAACACACAGACACACACACACACACACACACACACACACACACACACACACACACACACACACACACACACACACACACACACACACACACACACACACACACACACACACACAGCAGACGGTGCAAGAGATGAGCCAAAGTTTTTGGTGTTATGTCAGTAGCAGATGCCCACTTGAGGCAGCCATTTGTGGGTGAGGCTGAACAATTGTTTTTCTATTGAAATCACAATTTGAAGGTGCAATTTCCCACACCAATTATTTCTAAAATTAACTTTTTAATTAAAGTGAAAAATGTCCATATGTGGTTTTACATGCCCATTTCCATCTAAGATTTGGCTCCAAAATGAAACCATGTTTTCTCTTTGTTGGTGTGAACTGATTTTTGTTATTACTAAATTGAGGTACGTTATTTAAAAAAGAAGCACGGGTAAAGCTCTGATTTCTGAAGGCTTATTTAATATTAATGTCAGACTTACTATTGTAATTTTGTTTGTATTAACCATTATCTTTGTTGAAAATCACAAGCTTTGAAGTACCGGTATCAAGATATCAGCCTTGGCATTACCTGGTATGGGATCGAATGGGAAATCAGTGCCATCGCCAGGAAATTGTGATATTCGGCAATTCGATATTATGCTCAAACCGCTGAGCCCTAGCTGGACCTTCACTAGGAGTGCATCTTATTCATGAGGTAGCGAGTAACTCTGGTGCTTCTTCGGTGTCCAGGTAAACATGCAGAGTAAGCTAGCGAGCTAGCAACTTAAGGCGATTCGTTAGTTAAACAAACTGCTTCACAGATTCAGAGAGCCTCAGTCCACATGACACGGAGCTGCCAAACCGGCAGCTTTAATAAAAGCAACCGTTAAAGCTTGATTATACCTCAACCACAGACCCCTTTTCGCACTAACTGACTGGCTAATGTTTACATGATAATATATATTTATCAAATATACTGGCTGTTGAGTATATCACTGACTAAACTGGAAGTCATGTTAGCATAGAAAAGACGGAATTAACCGTTAACGGAATAGCAGTTATCAGTTTGTTAGCTTCCTGTTGGAATTTTGCCGTTCCACCTTAAATGGTGCAGCAGTTACATGTTGGCTATCACGATTTAAGATGGAACGGCGACATTCGAATAAGAAGCCGGCGAATGGGGAGCTGAATGACTTCAGCTGAAGTTACTTACCCACGACACGATGCGAAGAATCGTTTGCGGTTGCTGAAAGAAGGCCAGTGGGTCGAAGGCACCTCCAGCTTTGCCCGCCCCGTACGCCTGATCCATCCTCGGTACCGTTGGTCTGTCACCTCTCCGTTTCTGAGGGCTGTGGTTTTTCCGTTACTTCTGTGCAGGTTGCCTGCGCGTTGACCTCGGAGATGAAAACCAGCGGTATTCCCGTTAGTAAATAGTCGCTTCCACCAACTATCTCACCGTTTATTCCTTTTTTCCTCCACTCTCGGTTTTACCTCAGAGCCGGTGGCCGCTTCCTCGGTAAGTCTCTCTCCCGCTGTCTCTCTGTCTCGCTCTAAAAGGGTGGAGTGGAGAGCGCGAAGTAAACACGCGCGCGCACGCGCTCTCTCAAGCTTCCACGCGCGCTCTCGCGGGTTGCTGCGCGCGTGTTATCAGCGACATTTGTCAGGCAGCAACGAAAAGGCGGATACTGAGAAGCAGCATCATTCGAGCGGTTCAAAGAGAGTGACTATGAGGGGGTCTGTTTTATCAAGAAACGTAAATGAGAACCATTAAACCTGAACAGCGTGTATGATATTGGGTGGGTTATTATTCGTTTAATATTCCGTCAAAATAACAGTTTATATTTCTCAGTATTCACTGGGCGCCGGTCAGCCAACACAATCCGATTATGTTAATTGGTAAATGCAACCTTGCGCCCTCTAGCGGATTGATTTACTACCACAATGCACGTGTAAAAAATGCACCTGAATTCATAGGTGGTAATAATAATAATAATAGTCATACTAACGTTATTATTATTGTTAATAATAATGATAACAACAACAACAACAATAATAATAATAACAATAATACATATTATTATTATTATTATTATTATTATTATTAGAATTAAACAGCCAAATGTTTTAAATTTCCTGGACATGGTTTTGGTCGTATTTAATTACACAACCCTGTTACCAATAACTAACTAAACAAATAAACACAATTATTTGCACATAGTTTAAACCCTGTATTTAAATAAAAAACCTGTACAAAGACCACATATGTTAATGTTAAAACTGGCAAATGATTTATAAAAAAATATATAGTAGTATAGCCCGTTTGGATTTAATGCCAGCAACACATTTTTAAAAAAGTTGGGGCAACACATGGTAACGTAGAGGCAACCGGTCAGTAACATGACTGTGTAAAAAAGAGCATCCCAGAGCGTCTTTCAGAACATAAGGGCTGTGCATCGAAAAGAACCTGGCGATATGCTACACATGATGTGGTAACGATTCTATATGTTCTATTTATTTATATAAATACAAAAATGTCACATTATAAAAAACACACCACCATCATCTTAGGTTTGCTAATGCTAGCTTTAGCTGTATGCCCTATGCTCCTTGTTTTTGCTGGAGTTGAGGGGTCTAGTGGTGAAGAGCATTGCTATCTGAGGTTTAAACACAACAAAAAATGAAAAGCTGGCGTACACAAATCTCTGACAAGCCATTGACTAAAAATCGATTGATACAGCATCACAAAATATAATGCTGTGGTATTTATATATTTATATCCTATAGTTCTGATATTCTCCTACACCACTTACTGCTTCGGGAAAGCGTGCACTGCCCCCTAGTGTGTGTGTTCACTAGTGTGTGTGTGGATGTAGGTGTTTGACTTCACACGGTTAAATGCGGACAACAAATTTCTCAGTGTGAAAATCACAACTGGCACAAAATGGCTCAAAAACGCTACTCAGAGAATGACTGGCCTCAATGATATAGTAAAGATACTATACAGAGGGGTTCACCACCGTGCAAAACACTGTGGAGTCAAATAGTGCAACAATTCAAGAACAATGTTTCTCAGCATACAACAGCAAAGTACATGGGGGTGTAAGCATCTATGGTACATATCATTAAAACCTTCGGAGAATCGTCTCTGTACACAAGGCCTCAAACCAATAGTGATCTTGGAGCCCTCAGACGGCACTGCTACAAAACAGACACAGTTCTGTAGTGGAAATCACGGCATGGCCTCAGGAACATTTCCCCAAACCATAGTTCGTCTGGTTGGAACACAGTTCATCACTGCAGGGTAAACTTTACTGTACAAAGACAAACATATACTCAAACAGTTCAGTTTAGGACCTTGCACAATGATTTGCACATCATTGTGTTGTGTTTTATTTACATTCTGCTCACTGCCCCAACTTCTTTTGAAAACAGGGTTACATGCTAACTAATGCAACATTGCCATTCTCCCTTCTTCACAGATTACACACCGTAAATCATATCAGTGATGCTGTAGCTTTAACTTTAATCATCTCATTTCAGCACTATCATATATACAGTGTTGCCAGCACAGTAAAAGAAAGTATGGAGCAAAATACAGTTTAGGATTGTGCATGTTAATGTGTGATTCAGTAATGAGTCACAAGCAGAGCCATTCTAGTCCAATCCAGGGGCTATTCAGAAAATGATTCTGAGGGGTTAAAACGACAACATATCAAAATAAACTAGAACAATAAACACAAAGCATTGTTTACTGTATCTTGTGCAGCAAATATATAATTAAAAGATAATTAGACATCTAATAAAGTCACGTGACGTGAAAACTAAAAAACTGTGACAACAACAGAACAACACACACTAGTGCTCTGAACTATGAAACCACTGTAATATAGAACCTATTTTGCAGATATTTGCATAAAATTATTATTTATATTTTGTAGGAAGCTGTGAAATGTAAAGATATTTCAGTGTATAATATATTGACATATAATTAAATATAATTAATTAATAATTAATTAATTAATTAATTCCAAAATAGCAAAAAACTTATCAAAATTCATATCCAGAATGTCTCACGTTAGAAAAGCAGTGGCCAAATCACTCCAATCAAATATCTCTACACAGTCATTTCATGTCAAGAAGTTACTTTAAATGAATTTACAAATTTAGGGACTTAGTTAACATAAGGTACTACATTACCAATAGTTGCAATGCTTAACTACTGTCAGGCAAACATTTAACAACTACATGTTTACCTAACATTAATTAACTATGATTAATAAATTACTTCATGTTAACTAGTTAATTAATTAATTAATTAATTAATTAATGTGATGTAATAACATCAAATAATTCCCAAAAATGCTTCACATTGTGAGTAAAACTGTGAATTAAAATTAAATTACCGTGTATTACCTTAGACGTCCAGTTCAAAACATTTTAATCTACAAGCTACTGCCATGATGCTTTTGAATATCAATTATTATATGACAAGTCCTAACTTTTGAACATATGTGTCTAAGAGGTTACTAAGTATTGAACAAATGGCTGTATGAAAATGACATATTGCTGCTGTTGGAATAAAACCATGTATCTCTAAAATAACTTTACAAGGGAAAGAAAAAAACCCACACACTTTTAAGTCAATATAAGTAGAGATAGCTTTTTTTCCAAGGAATTCTGAGCCATTTATTTTGGTCCAATCATCATCAAACTGCCAGGGACATCATCCAAAATGTGAAGGGCAAAATATACTTTCAGATGTTGTCAAAAAAGGGAAACACGCCAACCCTGAGTGACCAGGTTTTATTCCGGCAGCAGCGATATGAAGCACTAACTATATGTTTCTTATTCTAGAGAGGCTTTATGAGTACATACACACAAGATCTTTTTTATTCCACAGGATAACCTTATCAAGTTTTCCCAGTCTGCCACAGGAATGAATCCGTATTCCAGTTATTCTGGGTGTTTCCATAAAAAGCAACACAGCTTGTCGAGGAGAGTGAGAAATCAGAGAGCAACTCTCAAACTAAAGGAACAACAAAGAGACACAGATTATTTAGGGGTTAGTGTGATGGGATATGGTCTACTGATATGCCATTGATTAAAGAAGGTCAGAGATGTAATAGATATCCTGCAGTAGCATACCTTAAAAATCTATCGGCACTATAAGATTGGCATTTTGTCAGTCGCATTCAGGCATCGATAAGGAGAACTGTTTGACCTCAATTGGGGTGCAACAATTAATCGACATTTCAGTTGACTAAAACCGACTATTAAATTAGTTAGCAACTAATTCAGTCAATTAACTATTCATATTTATTGTCTTCGTTGTGTCACGCCTCCAAGTCTCCCCGGCTTCCCCGCTCCTCGGGACTCCACTTCCCAGAGGGCCACGCTCGATGACGTCATGTCTATGTGCCCCCGTTCGGACTCCGTGATACGCTCTAGGTCACCTGAGTTTTAGCCACAGCTGTTATCAGTCACTTACTTCCTGTATTTAAGGAAGTAAAACACTCAAACACTCACACTGCGAAGCTTTGCCAAACATAGTTTAGCAATCCTGAGCGGTCCTTTCTCGTCTTCTCTTATTCTGGTTTCCGACTCCCTTCGTTCCTCAACTACTCTTTCGCCTAATTCATTTCGCTCGTGCTCTGACTCTACTGTTTGAATCTCTGCTTACTCACTTTGGTTTTCCCCTTCGGTCTTCCCCTGTAAACTTGTTTGCCCTCACTGCTTGTACTACCTGGTTCTGACCTCCGCCTGTCCCTGACTCTGATTTAGCTTCTCCCATTGTTTCGCTGTTTTCTGGTGCTTGCTGAGATTGCCTGCTTGTAAATAAACCGTTCCGGGTTTTTTAAATTCTGCACACGTCGGTCTCGAAGTCTTTTTTAACACATTGTTAGTTAGCAAATTAATGAAACAACCTCAAGCAACCCCTAAATTTAGAAGCTGATTGCTACATAGGAGCTATTTGGTAAACGTGCAACTCAAAATAATCAAATAAACGAATAATCAACCACTCGTTTCAATAATTATTCAGTTATGAAAATTGTTTGTTGCAGCCCTAGAGCTCAGTAAGACTACGCTTGACACAAAAAGGCACTTGAAAGGTAATGAATGAAATAGAGAGATAGAGGAGGTGAGAGAGAAAGTATGACACAGGAAAGACCTTATAACACCTTTACACCTAACCCAACGTCGTTTATCATAGCTTTACTTTCTTGAGCTTTGACATGCTATGGGATCTTTTTTCCTCTAAATGCATCTACATGGACTATTGGAACATTTAAACGTCCATCGTTGGTTGGTACAATTAATGCTGCGACCAGCAGTGACCCATCACAAAGACAGACAAAATAAATACATGAGGCCGAAGCAAAAGTAGAAGTTTACTACAGTGTTATTAACAATAAGTGGTTCACACAGTTTAGTAAGAGTGCTTCACTGAGCAAAGCTTGAACATGTCTTAAAAAAATACTTGATACAGTTCCTCTAGTGTAAAGTCGCCCATGCATCACCATTCCAAGCACAAGGCGCATCAAGGGAAAGAAGGGAATTCCGCTTTGCTGCTACGCTGGAAATAAAGTACTTCTGAATTGCGAGTGTCTCCTGGCATATAGCGCAGCAACAGGTTAGTGCTAGCAAACATCAGAAAACCAAGACAAGAGGAACCAGGCCACCACAGCCTGGTGATTCAAAACACTCCCCCACTGTTCAACACTGATCCAGCTAACGTTAAAGTCTGTGAGAAGGTGGCTCAGACCCATTCTATACCAGGCAGATCCGGAGTACTGAATACATCCAGGTAGAAGCTGCTCTCCTTAATCTGATCCTAAGAGACTCTGAAAAAGAATGAAAAGGCATCTGTTGTAAACACACTTACCGCCATCCCTCAGCAATGCTGTAGTTTTTGGGGTGAGCTATTCTTTAATTTTTATGCGTCCCAACTTCACACTAGTATTTACTTATACTAAGTATAACTTAACCGTACTAAGTAGTTATACTAACTAGTTGTTGAGTATGTAGTATATAGTACAGTGACAAATCTCAAAGATGTATATACTCAAAATGTCCCAGTGCACACTTTGGAGTTTTTTGATAATTTTTGAGTATAGTAATAATGGACAGTATTGTTCACAATGCAATGGGGAAACAGAATGGCATGAGCTTCTCACATCTGGAAAATTCTGGCAAAATGGCAGACGGAGATGCAACAATAGCTGTGGTGGAAGGACCAAAATGGTCTGTTAATGTTCAACCCCAGTCCGTCAAAACAGCCTGTAAAAATGAGTTTTAGTCAGTTACATGTTAATTTGTTTACACTTCAGTTTGGTATGGTGTAAGCTTCATCACTTCCTGTTTGTAGGTAATGCTACTGTGCTGGGAAGCCATGAAGCAAAGAGGACAGCAAGCTAAAAGCTCAATTTAGCAAGGTGATCTAAATTCCTTACCTCACTTGGGTTTGTTTTCTCTGCCTAAACGGGTATACATCTCGTCTCTAGTGTTCATTTCATGTGACAAAGATAGATCTACTGTTTTCTTTACAACTTTGAGCGAGCAGTAATAAAGATTAGCTTGGTTGTATATTTTGGTGGCTAGGCTAGCAGTTGGGGCTCTTTGGCCCCACAGGGCTGTTTGGTTGTTTGCTTCATGTGCATGCTGGGTAGTACAGTGACTAAACCCTGAACAAAACATGACAACACATAAAATTGTGAATTCTGTCAGACTACTGCGTAATTATGCCAGGTAGGGAATTCTAAGATAAAGCCCTTGAAAAACCAATGAAGATACTGGCTTAATACAGCATTGTCCGGTTCTTTCCCAGCATTCCATACACTGTCAAGTTTAAACTGTCTGTAATAAGGAGCTGGGATACGCTGGGATACAAAAGCCAATATCAAGAGAAGGCCTTAGTGGAAAAGGAAGTTGGCTGTGTCTGATCAGGAGTCATCATGTCATTCCACCATAAGTTATTGATAATAAGGATGGGCTAATGTTCCATATACAGCATTTGGATTTCACAATGACTTCTGGTGCAGTAGTCTAGACCAGGGTCACCAATCTTAACCATGAACCAAGCAGGAGCACACACCTTGTATAACGCGGTAGCTGTTTAAACCTGAGACCAACTGATTAAAGACAAGGAATCAGGTGTGCTTCTGCTTGACTAGAATGACGGTCATGCTGGTAATTTGTGGGCAAGTTTTGTGAACTCTGATACGGGCTTATCAATTGTACATAAACTGTTCAACTAACACTTGCCAAAACCAGCCCACTATACCTGGCTCTCACACAATACAATACCTGGCAGAAAGGGGTGGATCTGAAGGGGTTAATGTGAGACATTTGTAGGTTTACCGTAATCTAAAAATCAGCATGTCGCAGGAGCTGACCATTTGCAAAATGATTAACACGCTTTCCAATCGTCTCTAAACATTCTTTTCTCAAATCAAGCCGAACAGAAATTTCAAAAGACTTTCTCAAATTAAAAAACAAAGTCAGAATAATGGATACAGTACATAAGCATTCCGCCTGATCTTATTTTATTCCTGGAGTTTTGACTTAACCTCCGTGGAGGACCACACTCTCAACTAATAATAGATAAAATTTCACATGATAATCTTCATCTGTTAGTGTAGATGCTAGAAATAATTTAATATGATGTCTAACAATAAATAATGTCACATAAAAATGTTATGATCAGTTAAGTAGTAGTTTTGGTTAGTTATCTAGCTCAATTAAGCAGGACAGTGCTGGAGCTGCACAGACTAGTCTAGTTCACTGATGCCAATACTGATAGCACTACCATCTCCAGTTTTCTACAGCCTACCATAAGAGTCATGTGTCATTAAAGTCCATGTGTCATTTTCACCAAGTTACGGACTCCTAGGACCTCTGCCCTGAGTGAGCATCTCGCATGAGCAAGGCCGCCTAAGCTGGATATAAATCTGTATCTCATGTTCCCTGAAGACAGTTCCCTGAAGCAGTGTGATCCAGGGTCACTGGAAAGGGGACTTCATGGTCCATAGTCGCTTGTTACAAAGCATAATCTCTTCTTCTCTGGCTTTATTAATGACCTCATCAGCGACAAGTCGACCCTTTCAATCATATAACTGTTGTCTGACCCCTAATTAAAACGCTGTATACAAAGATGTAATATTAATGTATTTGTACACACACCATTGTTGTACTCTTTCATTACAGTTCTCACCCCACAGCGCTCTGACTAGTTCCAGTGTTAGCTTTAGCATTAGCTAATCTAAAGGGGTAACTTTCATCCCTGAATCCTCCTCCGTATTACACATGAACCTCCGGCTGCTAGGTCAAGTAACTATACTCCCACCATAGTTTAAATAATATGGACATGTTTTCTATAACCCCTTTTGTGTTCTCTTTAATTTGGTGTACATGCATATTTAATCAGATTTCAAACATCAAAATCCAGTTAAGCTAGCGTCATTCCTACATTAAAAATATTAATGGTAAGTGTACTCTTCTGTATATTTCAACATATTGCCTTTGTACTACTGAACACTTTAGCCTGTTAGCAGTGCTACAGTATCAGGTAGCTTGAACCAAACGTTTGAGGGCTGACGTAACAATAAGTGAAGGAGGTGGGATGTGTCATAACTTTGCAAATGGTCAGCTGAATCTCCCAACAGAACAAAGTCACTAAAGCTGAAGGAAAGAAAAGTGCTATCGTTTCAATAACTGGGAAATCGATGACTCAGATCAGGTTCAAAGAGCAGCTTCTACCAAGAGTAAAATTCAGTGTCATCATATGAGTATTTGAGCAAGTGGTTGAGCAAAACCCATCAATGTCATTTTCTGTTGTGAAAGGTATAATTCAGACCCTCATACGCACATCTCTGTATCTCAGCGCTGATTAGTTATAGAAAACCAAACCTGGGACAAAGCCCACAGCTTCAGGAAACAAAACAAAACAAACATTAACATTTTTTATGATTCAGTCTCTGATGTTTGTGTTTCACGTCTTAGGCTTTTGTTCTCTATTGAGAAATTCTTTAAGGCCTGTGGATTACTTCCCAAAGTCAGTTCAAAAATGGCTCAAAGTCATTCCTACAGTGGAGTAAGAGGGGGGTCACTGGAAAGAGGAGGAACACCATCTTGGGAGGGGTGACAGTGACAGTTAACCACAGCAAAGATTAAAAAATGTCAAATAATAAACTAGACTGTAAAAAATATGGCATCTTCAAGTTTAGCTGTAACATGGCATCAACATCCCATGTTTTCATCCCAAGATCATCCTACTTGCATCTGCAGGACATCCGGGAAGCTGTGAGCATTATCCACTAACCAGGTACGACCTGGCTCTCATTGCTAAACCCAGCTTTCCTGTCCTGATGCAAGTTCCTTCTTGCAGACTAGATCATCAGCCACCTGGTTCTTGGGTAAGTGTCGTCCTCGACGTGCTTTTTGTGCTTTCGACCGTTTGTCTTATATTCTTGATCCTACTGTGACCTTTAGTGAAGAGGGGCGAAGGTGTAGACAAAGTGCCAAGAGTCTTACATACAATCTACTTGACGTTGAACACCATAAGCGGCCTCTCCTCGCGCTTCTGCCACGGGCTCTTCTTATTCTCACCCTCATCATCCTTGTCATCGTTTTCCTCGTCGTCAGGGCTGGTCACAGAGTCCCTGTGGACCTCGGTGGCACTGCTGCAAGCACTGTTGTCCCGACTGCGCCCTCGGCGGGGAAATGTTCCTCCCCGGGAACATTCTGGGGCCTCGTCCAGCAGGGGCGCCATTGAGCTCTCCTCTGGCGAGTATGTGGCTGTGTGGCTCTCGCTGCTGCTGCTGGGTTCTGTAGTGTCAATGACGGGAAGCTTGGAATAGATCTTGCCGTGAGCCTTCCTCTCAGCTCCTTCCTTCGCCTTGCTCTCCTCTTTAATCTTCCTCTGTGATGACCTGCCTGAATTACCTGGGTATGTTTCTGCCCGGTGCTCCTGGGTTGGGGCCCGCATGGCCTCGTTGCCGAGCTCAATGTAGGAGTGGCGGACAAGGGAGTTGGAGCGACCGTCCAGAGACACGAACCAGGCCAGAGGATGGGGTTTCACACCTAGCTCCAACAGCTTCTTTTCTGTAAGTGCCTTCAACTCCCCATTAACTTGTGCCATGGTGGAGTCATCAAACAGCACAGGGATGTGGACGGGCCCTGTGGAAGAAGACTCTGAGGCCCAGTTCTTCTCCTCAGATCCCTCCCCTTGCTGTTCAGCTTTGTCCTCTTCATTCTGTGGCTTGCCAGACTGCTGCTGCTGCTGCTGTTGCTGACTCTGCTGGCGAGGAAGTGTCATGCTAACCTGTATGCCCTCCATGTCGTGCTGAAGCTGCTGTTGCCTCTCCATGGCCTGCTCCACAGCCGAGAGGTCTGTGGAGAGCCGCATGTAATGCGCAGGGATGACCAGTGTGGGCACCACACTGCGGTACATACTCTCTTTCATCTGCTCCATGGAGTGACAGAAGATAAGCTGGCCAGGCTGTGTGTTCACAGGGCCGGGCCGATTTAGGTGATCTGCAGCCTGGGAGGTGCAATAGTCTGGGGGCATGCTGTCTCGGCTGTGGTAATGGCCAGCAAAAGGGGGCAGCAAAGGTGGGGGAGATGGCGGATCGGAAGTGTAGCCTTGGTTGTCCTTGGCATTATTGTGAAGGTGATTGTGTCTGCGGTCTTCAGAGTCTTCGGCCGAACTGTAGCCCCTGGCAACATCATCTCGCAAGCGCAGGTCCAGATTGTTAGTGTTGGTGGAGCGGGTGGCCTGCAGCGGGAAGCTCTCACCACGCTTGCTGTTCACAGTGCCCTTGGAGTGGCGTGACTTGTGGCCAGGGCCATGTCTGAAGAACTCCTCTCGGGAGCTGTGCAGGTCCCGAGTGGAGGAGAGGTCAGATTTCACACCATCCGGGTCTCCAGTAGAGGAGGCTGTCTCCATCTGTGCGCTGCTAATGAGATTGAGCTGGGATGTGGACGTGCCCTGGTCTCTTTTGGAGCTCTCCAGTGCGGAGGAGATATGCATTTTACGATTATGCTGTCTGGGTTTCAGGCATCTCCTCCTAACAGAGAAATGTGAGAGAAAGTGTTACTGACTTCATACAGCTATAATGCACATAATGAAATAATCCAAGAGTTCATCTGAATGGCACAGTTGGCCTCACAGCCATGTACAGGCCACTCTTTTGGCATATCCAGTTTGCGATGTTTGACGTAGGCAGTTTAAACATGGATACCTGCAGTAGTAGAGCAGCAAGCACAGCAGGATTAGAACCAGCAGGGCCATAGAGCCCAAAATGGTCAGGAGGAAAATGGTGTGGTATGTTGTAATGTCCCTCAGGCCAGAGGAGTTCAGGCCCGTGCCTGGAACAGAAAAATCAGATACTATGAAAATGTACTTCTACCACATATAGGAAGATTACAGTTCAGGGAAAGCAGGACTTACCTGCACCCGAGGGGAACGCTGCCAGCCAGTAGCCTAAATGTGGTGCCACAAAACTCCAGGTCATCTGAGTGCCATCTCTTTTAATGTAGCCGGCACCACTTCTGACCCACAGACCTGCAGAAGAGGAAACATCCATGGATAAACCCTATCAGATACTGCTACAGCTTACATAAAGGCTCAAGCTACAGGTTAATGCAGCTTCCCAGCAATCTGTAAAACGGTACAGCGATCTGTAAAGCCTGCTGGTTGTACCAGAACAGCAATTCTTTATTAAAGAGGCACACGGGCCAAAATACACTGGCTACATATGTTGCATTCTACAGTCATACCACAATAATCTGGAGTGAGAGAATTCCCTGTTTAAAGACCAAGACAACCCAACTCCTCTGATGTGTCTTTAAGATGGTTGGTTGGTGTAGCTCAGCGGGTAACACCACTACTCAGGGCGCCTCCTCTACATGTGGGAGACTGGGGTTCGAATCCCAATCTGGGTGACTATTCTTTGCTACACCAATAAGAGTCCTTGGGCAAGACTCCTAACACTATGTTGGCCTACCTGTAATCATTAACCTTGTAAGTCGCTCTGGATAAGAGCGTCAGCTAAATGCCATAAATGTAAGATGGAAGTGGGAACTGTCATCTTGGAAACACTGCATACGATGGATGGTGGAAGGGGGAAGTGTCATCTTGGAAACACTACATACTATGGATGGATGGATGGATGGGTGGATGGATGGGTGAATGGGTGGGTGGATGGATGGATGGGTGGATGGATCGATATTTTATTGATCCCAGAGGGAAATTCAAAAAACTACACCTGCTTAGAGGGAGTCTGATTGAAAGATGTTTCCCCCCACTAGCTGGCTAACGCACAAGGAAGCCAGATAGTTAATGTCAATGCTAAGACGCTGAATGCAACATCAGTATTTATTAACCTCTATTATAAAACTAACCTTTCCTTTTCATCAGTGGAACACCAGGGGATTTCATTCTTGGCGTGGATTAATCCTTATTGTGACAACAATGTTTTTGCGTAATGACGAGTGAAGATGCGAGAAGCCTAGGTGTGATTCTGGATGACCAATGATCGTTTTCAGCTCACACTGCGAACCTGACATAGTCATTCAGAGCTTCCTCTGAAATTTACAGAAGATTCAAATTTTCTCTCTCAAGAAGCCACTGTTAGGTTTATTAAAGACTTGACTACTGCAACTCACTCCTGGCTGGTCATCCTCTGCGGGCCATCAGGCCCTTGCAACTGATCCAGAATGCAGCAGCTGGAGTTGTGTTCAACCTTCCTAGGTTCACTCATGTCACTCCATTGCTGCCCTCCCTTCACTGGCTTCCAGTATCAGATTGAAAACTTTCACGATTGCCTACAAAGCCAAGAATGGACCAGCCCCTCCCTACCTTATGGCAGTGATCCAGAGTCGATCTGTAGCTTACCCCATTGGGCTTTAGAAACTCGGCTTCACCCACCATCCCTCCAGATACATGGAAGACAAGCATTCAGACTATTTATCCTGGCACCCAAATGGTGGCATGAACTGGCTGTCAGAACATCAGAACCCTTCGCAGTCTTCAGTTGAGCACTAAGTGCTGTATAAACTGAAATGCATTGTTCTGCACCTATGCTGAGCTTTACGTATCTTCTCTCTAGGCGCAAGCATAGGCTTAGAAGTGCTACAGAGCTCGTGCTGTATTTACATTTAGCTGACGCTCTTATCCAGAGCAACATACAAGGGTATTCATATTACAGGTGGGCCAATGTAGTGTTAGGAGTCCTGCCCAAGGACTCTTATTGGTGTAGCTCAGCATAGTCACCCAGACCGGGATGCAAACCCCAGTCTCCCACATGTGTTGGCTCCCTGGTGGGGAGTGGTGTTATCTGCTGAGCTACACCAGCCACTCAGTGTTCTTCTTTTTAGGTATCATTCTAGGTACCCTTGTTCAGGCACTGTCTAGCTAGGTCCTAGCTATTTCCTAGGTATCCTAGCTATTTGTCCTAGCTAGGATACATTCTCTGACTAAACACTAAGTACCTTTGTAAGCTGTTCTAGATGCAGTAAGAACAGCTATGGCAGTAAATTAGAATTACATCAGAATTATTAGGGCATGAAATATGAGAAGGTGTTACTTATAACTGTAATTCAAACACACTCTATCCTACTCTCCTGGATGGTGCCATTTTTAAATCACATGGAAGACCACTCACAGCTCACTTTCAGAACTAGGACAAGCAGAACTATGATGTGCAGCGATAAACAGCCTTACAGATTGATTGCAATCGGTTGACGTTGCTGATGTGTTATATGTACCCCATTACCTAAAATAGGCTTGACACCACTGGTGTAATAAACGCAGGGTATTACAGTGATGGGATGTACTTGTGATGAATATCAGGGATGCAGTGTTGCAAGGTAGCAACAAATAACACATTAAATGTCAGTTGTAGGACACAGTACCTCTTTAAACCCAATTCTTTCCAGTGAATGAAGGTATTAATTTCTAAAATTGAGACTCAATCTCTGTTTGGGAAAGTCAAAAGATGATATCCTTTAAGGATTGCAGCTGTAGACCTGACACGGGGCAATGCAGGGCGCACTATTTGATGAGGGTGATGTTTATTTGGCTTAATGCTTGCTGACGATTCCAGCTTGCAGCGGTTCACTTTCTCCAAACACTATTTCCAAGCGTGGTTCACTTACTCATGTGCAGTGCAACAGATCATGTGTGATTACTGTCCATCTGAACGTTATTGAGGTATTTACAAAAAAATAAAAAATAAAAAAATAAATAAATAAATAAATTGGTACAGATACGGAGTGTGGTGGTGAGGTTATGCTTCTCAGTATCAACAGCAGTCAGACAGTTGTAAACGTATTCCAGTTCTTCTTAAGACAGCTCAAGAAATCCAACCTGCCACAGACCCTGATGATCCAGTTCTACACAGCGATCATCGAGTCCATTCTCACAGCCTCCATAACCATCTGGTTTGGTTCCTCCACCTCACAAGAAAGAACCAAACTCCAGCGCATCATCAGGACAGCAGAGAGGATCATTGGACGTAACCTGCCATCACTTCAGCAGATCTACACCAGCAGGGTGAGGAAGCGTGCTGGCAAAATGACATCTGACCCCTCACATCCTGGACACCTCCTCTTCCAGACACTCCCCTCTGGTAGAAGACTGCGGTCCATCAAAACCAGCACAACACGTCATGCTAACAGCTTCTTCCCCAGAGCTGTAGCGCTCCTCAATCACAGTGGACACCTCCTACTGTAAACCTCAGAACATACAACTGAACTGTACCAAACCGGACTGAACAGCTATCAGCACTCTGCCTATTTGCACTATGACTATTTGCACACCTGTACAGATGTTCTCTTCCTGTAAATATTCAGGTCATCTGTAACTTTCTATATATAATATTTTTCAACTAAATCTGTTTCACATCTCTCAGCTTCTTCAGATTTTTATTACCTTTAGTACTTTTTACTTTTTTAATTTATCCCCGACCCTATTTATTGTATAGTGTAATTTTCCTTTAGTTTAATACTGTAAATAATCTGTGTTCTGTGTTTTTGTTACTTGTTTTTGTTACTTGTCATACGTGTTGCTCTCACCAAGACAAATCCCTTGTATGTGTAACATACTTGGCAAAATAAAGAGATTCTGATTCTGATTCTGAAAAGACCCGGGACAGTAATATGATTCCATTACGCAAGGAGAGGTTTGCCATGCTTGGCAGATTCACCTCCTGACAGGGTTAGTAATAGCCAATCTTGCGTCCGAATTCTGCTTCATGTCTGAGTTACTACTTAAAAGCACCACCGACTCATTTATCAAATCCTTACAGGCAATGTAAGGCATCAAGGGCAGACTCGACCACTGTTGCCATGCTGCAGTATGGCCACTAGGGGGTGAAGTATGTCCATTTCAACATGGAGACCCCTGCTTGGTCCCTGTAGGTAAAGCAGGGGGCTTTCCCAGCACAGCCCTTGTCAAGCAGCCTCCTGCGCGTCTTGAGGCGAGGCATTCTATTGCCTGTGAACTGTCTCCAAAACAAACAGGCCTCAAAAGGCGTCTGTTCCAATAATACAGCAAACACATGATCCCGCACACGCCCACAACAAATGGCTGCATCATCCTTCTCTTCATATCGGGGCCCTTTTCTAAAGCCCAGTTCATTCTGGCCACCCACACATGATGCATATTCATGCCCATCCAACCCCCCACCCCAACTCTCCTAGCTGAGCTGTCAAAGTCTGGTGGACTGAGACACGAGCCTCTAGTTCAGCTTATTCTGCGTGCACTAACGTATATGTTTAACATGCCTTACATGTTTTACTGGGCTTCAGAGCAGTGCCAAGCATTTTCATCCATCCCCAGTTTCTAGAAGTAGTTGTTCACACATACTAGTGAACACACACTAGGAGGCAGTGAGTACACAGCAGCTAGCAGCCCTATCCACAGCACCCAGGGGAGGGGGCAGTTGGGAGCCTCCCTCAAGGCCACTGCTGTTGTGTCCTGTCAGTTAATGGAGTCAAACCAGCAACCTTCCGGTCACTAGACTGGTGCCCTAACCTCCAGCTCACGACCTGTTTTTGTGATGTCACAAACATCTCCTATTTACATATATTCACAAGTGGAGACTACAGAGCTTAAGCCTTGCCCATCACCTTGAAATTATAAGCAGGGTCTCAGCCTGCACTGCTTTTTACATAAGACACAATACAGGGCTACCAATCCAAACGGAGATCATTTACATAAAACAGTCTCAACAAAAACAGCACAAGGGGCCAGAAACGGGCTGTGTAAAATACATTACTGCTCTTTCCACTACATAAACCTATAACACAAATGCAAATATGTAGGATATGTATAGGATACGGGTCCTTTAATATACAGAGTAAGTCACAACACAATCAGTACTGCTACTTTGCCCATATTATGTATGCCTAGTTATAATTAATTTTCATTAGTGCTTGCTAATAAACATAATCATCACTGACTGCAATGTATGGCAAACAGAACCCTATGTTGGTAAGCTGTTATGTATTCTGATTTGTCTTCAGCAAATCATACACAACGCTGTTAGCATATTATCACTATTCAGCTGCATCACATTATCAATTTATAGACCTGTAAGGCAAGTTTATATCTCTCCAGGAGGCCTGTAATGGATTTCCGCTGTCTTGTAAACAAACAACAACATCAACCAGATCGTAAACACAGTGAGGGTCAACAGGATCAGAGGAGATTTTTCCTGGGAGCAGATGCTCCACTGTCAGACATGACAATCCAGTGCATATGGATTAATTGTTACTTAATGCCCAGCAGGGCACATGCAAGCTTAGCGCTAAAGGTAATCCTGACAGTCAAATGGAAACGGACCTACAACAATCACGCGCGATAATCGTTTACCGTATCGCTTTTGGAGAAGTCATAAAAGAGGAGCACATGGTGGGCTGTTGCCTTTAGGGTAAATACATAACAGGCTATGACCCAAATATGGTTCAGTCACCATGAATAGTGGCTTGAACAATAAGTGCTCAGGATAGGTTATGCCATGAAGTGTAAATATGGATATATGACGGTTTATGAAAGTGTTATTAATGGCAGAGGTATGCAGCACAACCAACCACAAGCTTTACTTGACCCAAATCTGGTATTTGCCCTAAAAAGCCCTTTTATTAAGTTTATGTAATTTCATGCCCCAAAAACATGACCTTATGGCTAACAGGGCTGCTGTTCGTACTGTACCTTTAAGACGGACGTATGTAAATAAGTTCTGTTGTGGCTGGCTGCCCTGAATTGTGCTGTATGTAATAACCAGTCCGGCTAAAATACTCTTTATAACGATATCACTGCTGAACAGCTTCACATCCTGCCTGGTCTTGCTCATGTTTGTCTGTCATCTTTTCTGTCTTGGCATGTCCATGTGCTCTTTCTTGTTCTGTTCCATGTGCTTCTGTTTGTGTTGGTTTTTGGCTCCTCCTTCTCCGTCCCCTTGTCAATCCCCTCACCTGTCCTTTGTTTGTAGCCCTGCCCCTTCCCAGGTGTTCATTTACATTTATGGCATTTAGCTGACGCTCTTATCCAGAGCGACTCACAAAGGTATTCATATCACAGGTAAGGTTAGGAATCTTGCCCAAGAACTCCTATTGGTGTAGCACAGCATAGTCACCCAGACCAGGGTTTGAACCCCAGCCTCCCACACATGGTGGTGGCTCCTTGGTGGGTAGTGGTGTTGTCCGCTGAGCTACACCAACCCACTTCCTTGTTAGTCTTTGTTCTCTTATACTCTCTGTGGTCCCGTGTTCTTGCTTGGTGTTTTGTCTCCATGCTGGTCTGTTTTTGTAACCATGTTCAGTGTTTCTGGTTTCTTTAGTTTTGTTTAATCTGATTCGTTCTGTACATTAAATCCTGCACTTGCATCCAGCCTCCCTGTCCCTACATAACAATAGCTAAATCAGAGGATACATGTAAATGTGTTGTTTTCAATGAGTTTAAAAGAGTTTTTGCAGCTTAGTGACCCTTTATTAATTATCTGTCACTGGGAGATATGGCTCATTTTTGACTTTTGGTGCTAATGTCTTTGCAGTCATATGCCATCTCCCAGACAAATGCTGCACAACAACAAAAATGCCCCTTGGATTGCATCTCAAAATCTGATATCCGAGCAACGGGGGCTAACTGTGCAGGCCTTGTTCTCAGTGTTATTTATGGAGGCCCTCTTCTAAACGACTGGGCAAAAGGGCCTGCAGGATTAAGACTCCTACAACTAAGCTGCTTGGTTGGAGATCATTTGAGATTTCTCTTTACAGCCAGTGGAGGCTAAATTTATCTTTTACTACACATGAAGACATCATGAATGTGCAACATACCCAGATTCAGTAAAGTCTATGGGCTGTAAGAGCTGTGCTACACATGGTTATGTTTTTACTTCTTTTTCTGGCTGGACAGACATGCGGTCATTAAACTCATGGTATACACATATCGTCAAAATGCTTAGTTGCGGCCAGAAGGAAGTGTGGGATTGCAATCCTTTTCGGAAGGAAGATAAAGGTCACCAGGAACAATGAATGATGATACATTTAGACTGATATGGGGAATATTTACTGAGCTACAAATACAGAAGCAGTGTCTCTCAGTATGATGTCGGACCACCATGTTTGCTAACGCAGCATACCAGACATCTCGGCATGGAGTTGTAGAGGTTCCTAATAGTGTCCTGTGATAATCTGTCCCATGCATCTTAAATATTCTCACACAGTTCCTGCAGATTTTGCTGTAGGGGTGGAGGTGGAGTGACAGCAGGCCTTCTGGATGTGTGATGATAAACTGTTGATGGGGGCGCTGACCATGGTGCCCCCACGTGCAGATGTTGGTCATCTCCAACAAGACAAAAGTTTGACATGTCACTGAAGATGATTTCATTCCATGACACTCTGCAGTGTTTGGCGACACTGGCATTAACAAGCTGCATGCCCGTAGTCCTACATCGTCTAACTGTTTGCCAAAGGTGCTGGCACTAACAGCTTGTAGAGGGCATCACTGCTTGCTGAAAGTCCGCAATCATGGCTGTAGGTTCAGTCAGCTACAGCAATAAGGTCTGTCCTTACTTATGTCACATGTGAGGCATGAAAACGAGTGCCCACCAAGTCAACCCACCAAGTGTCATTCCTTGGGTGATTTCTTCTTGTTTCTTCTGGTTGACGATTTATGTGAACAGCCATGACACTTAAATATGTATATGAATTTAAAAACATCTATTGAGCTTGCATTCTAATGCTATTCCAGATTCCAGGAGCTATATAAAGAAAATGATCTTCCACCTAAGCAGTATGTGACCCTAGGAGTTTGTATTGCGCCTGCTTTAGTTTAAAAGAGTGAAGTCAACAGTTAGTGTTATTGTTATCTCTCCACAGAGAGACCGACTCAACAAATGACCAAACTACCACTTACACTTACATTACAGTAGCTTGCTGACTACAGTACTGAGCCCACTGGAACTCTCCTCTGTGCTTTGTCGGAGAGCAAGGGAACCCCATGCAGGTGAGTAAGAGATGAATGCATTTCTGGGTCAGAATGAAATATGTCCTGCTGCAAGGTAAGCCTCCCTGCCACATCACCGACATGCTTTCTTCCCTGAACTAAAAGCACAGCACCAAAGAGACAGCAAAGGTAGCCATCAGCCTCTCCTTCTCTCTCTTTTCCACAAGCACCACATTGCATAACAGCCTACTCGGTGAAGCAGAACTGCTATAGGGACACTATAACTGGAGGTAGAGGCACAGATGGATCTGTGCTTATTCCACTCTACCAGACTGGACTGGATATTCCTTAAGGGGTTTAACAAGCATTAGCAATAGCACTGTGGATGTATTATCATGGTTCATTCAAGAGCCATCAAGAAACCTGCACAGTAACAGAAAACAAATATGTAAATTAGCCATGTTAGCTACACCAGGTGAGGTTCCTGTTCCTGATGGGTCTATTTTAGTGCCCACCCCTTTTTTGACAAATATTTCTTGTTATTGTTTTACAGATGATAAATATTTCCTTGCCTTACAATTTGGCTATCAGTGTTCCCAAAAAGGTCAATGAGTGTACTGCAGGTCTTGGAAAACCAACAGTTTCTAAACGAATGTAAAACAGATGTTATGGTTTTTGGTGTTCCCAAATCCTGCAGGAGCTGGCTGGAAAATCTGCATCTCCCAGAAAAACGACATGGCTATATTTAATTTACCACTTATTTTTGGGAAACTGCTGCACTCCTTACCTGTTCTATCCTCGAACCTCCAGACAGGTACGCTGGTGGAAGTTTTGAGGGGCGAGTCCGAGGGAAGGGGAACCGACACATGGATGGGATCCGAGACCTGGACCTCGGTGCCATTGGGTCCTGTGAGTCTGGCACACATTGCAGCTACTGCAGTCAGCTCAATCCAGCTGCTGTTCGAACCTGACAGAGAAGAGAGATACAGCTAAGTTGGCTTTGCAGTCGCCGACCTTAAATGGTGATGAAGTACGGGTAATGTGTTACTGTACTTGAGTAGCTTTCATGTGTATTTTTACTGTAGCATTTCCATTCCGGAAACCCCACTTTAACTCCACTTCATCTCCAACTCCTGGAACTGTTGGACAGAGCTTGGTTCTAGCTAATGGAAATGGTTCTCCTTCAGTGCTCTGTGCTCATGATCATTTAAATATCTGTGCTTATTTGGTATCTTTGGTGATTGGTGTAGCTCAGTGGATGACACCCCTACCTGCCGGGGGGACACCACTATGCTGTGCTACACCAATAAGAGTCCTTGGGCAAGACTCCTAACACTACACTGGCCCACCTGTAATATGATTAACCTTGTAAGCCGCTCTGGATAAGAGCGTCAGCTAAATGCCGTAAATGTAAATGAATAGACCTCAGCGTCAGATTAATTAATGACCTTCTATTAGAGACTGCTGGACACCGTCTCTACACCGGAAATGAGTTGATGAAGAGCCTTGCTCCAGAAATGATAATGGGACATTAGAGCCATAATAAATCATGCTACTGTTACTCTCCATACTTCAGTACATTTGAAGGTAAATACTTTTCAGCGTCTGGTCCTGCTTATGGTCGGCTCCAACTTGCAGTTACTGCCACCTGGACTAATCAGACTGGATCTAATCAGACTGGATCTAATCAGACTGGATCTAATCAGACTGGATCTATTAGATGTTCTTCTATGTTAGTTCTGTCTGTCTCTCTCGTCTCATCCGGGTTGACCTGAGGAGGTTGGGTTCCGCCCTTGAGCCTGGTCCCTCTCGAGGTTTCTTCCTTACCCAAGGGAGTTTTTCCTCGCCACTGTTGCCTCTGGCTTGCTCAAGGGGGGCTTGGACCCGGTTTCCCCCTCCTCCCCCCCCCCTCACATGTCTGTACATTAACCTTGTGGTTCTTTTCTTTTTTATAACAAATTTTTTTGTGAAGCTGCTTTGAGACAACTTTGGTTGTAAAAAGCGCTATATAAATAAATATTGATCGATTGATTTACTACTTTCACTCAAGTGGAGGTCTAAAGGGAGGAACTACTACCTTTACTGGAGGAGTATTTTACCTACTACTTGTGTGTACTTCATCCACCTCCGTTCCAAATAGTCAGGCAACTTTGTTGTTGTTGCTCTGTTGTCAGATGTAAATTTTGGGGGTGTAAATGTTAATAAGTCAAGACTGTTTTTTTTTTTTTGCAAATGTGGGGTTTATACTTGATGGAGGAAAAAGTGTTTGGGGATCACTGTATGTCAGTTCTATGTACAGACCTTCCGTATTCAACTGTGCCAATGTAAATACAGTTTTCTATTCTATGGCTTAAACTGTATAATGCCTTTACATATCAGAGAACTCCTCCATCTTTCCAAGTTCCAGTAACACAGAGCAAAAAAAGTAAACAGTGCAAACAGCTGGTAAACTGTATAATGCCTTTACATATCAGAGAACTCCTCCCCCTTTCCAAGTTCCAGTAACACAGAGCAAAAAAAGTGACAGCTGGTGATAATTGTTGAGTGCAGAGGCAACAGCCAACACAGTGCTGACTGCAGTGTTTCGTTCAGGCCTTGTGCATCGCTACACTGGGAGAGATTACATTGGGGAAGCTTGACTGGGTATTTCAAAAACACTGGGCTGATACTCTTGTGGGGGAGGGAAGAGTACACTGTCAGTGCGAAGAGTGGAACATGTGAAAATGGAAATACCCAAGTGGTCAGGACAGTGTGCCAGATTTGCCCTGCTTCTTTCTTGAGGGCAAGAGAGAAATTAAGGTTTTGCACCTGTCTATATTCAGGCACACAGCAGCGGCTATTTTCAGCAGTAGTGCCAGCATTCATGTTAAGAGCTTTAGAGTGGGTTAGATTAGTGCTGCTTGGTAGGGGTGGGTGGTTTAATGAAGGCCCATAAAATATAAACCATATAAACATGAATACCATGATGAGCCCAAAAATGATTTATTTCCAAGCTCGTTCCAAGAGCTAAAAAAAAGAAAAGAAAAATAGAAAAAAAAGGAATAAGGAAAAAGGCTTCCACAATCTTCCACTTACCCCAGATGTGGCTGATGAGCCAAGACACATACGCTGTCCAATTTTTGCTTCTTTAGTTTGAAAGTCAATAGTCACCCAAATCTTTTTCTTCATTAAGACCATGCAGATTTCTCAGTGTGGTTTAGGACACAGTATGACATGCTGTCAGTCAAATTTTACAGAGTAACTAGGTGACAGAAACAACAAACACAGGAAAGGTAAACTGTGTCCTATATCACATCAACAAGCCTACACAACCTTAATAAAGACCTGGATACTGTTTGAGCTGGCTGAGAGAAATTTGGGTATGTGGTTCCAGAAAAGATTATTCATTTCTATTGTTTGTAGCTCCAGTTCTAAACTAAAATAATAATAATAATAATAATAATAATAACAATAATAATAATAATAATAATAATAATAACAATAATAATATTAGAACAAGAACAATAAGAACTATAATAATACTAATAATAATACTACTACTAATAATAATAAAACAATAAGAACTATAATAATACTAATAATAATACTAATAATACTACTACTATTAATAATAATACTAATAATATTAAAACAATAACAACTATAATAATAATAATAATAATAATAATAATAATAATATTAAAACAATAATAATAATAATAATAATAATAAAACAATAACAACTATAGTGATAATAATAATAATAATAATTATTATTATTATAGTTGTTATTATATAATAATAATGATAATAATAATAATAATAATAATAATAATAATAATAATAATAATTATTATTATTATTATTATTATTTTTATTATCATGTCTTGAGATCTTAAGGGGTTAAAGCAGTTTACTGATGTAATTAGCATGCAGAACAAGAGACAACTTCAGGTCACCTGTGGAGTTGACCTCCAGGCCCAAGGGATACGGGAAGCCCCCAAGCTCGTACTGGCTCCTGGTGGAGGTGAGCATGGCGGAGAGTGCGATATGGGAGGTGTTGATGGCTGGATGGATGGCTTTCCTCTGCAGCTGCACCCATGGTTGACTTCTAGAGCCTACAATACAGTGACATAACAGGAGCTTCATATTTCTATAAAAACACATTCCTTGCAAAACTGCTATGACCTAATCATCACCTCTGGAACACAATTACAGGGATATCCCTGTATACACACACACACACACACAAACACACACACACACACACAAGCACACACACACACGCACACACACACAAGCACACAAACACACACACGCGAGCACTTTAGTAATATTCTGCTTCCAAGACTCTGATTGCTAATCTGTCTGAACGTAAACCTGATTTAAACCAGCAAAGCCAGCTGTAAGGTCTGATGAGTACAGCAGTTATGAGCGTGTCCTGCTGAATAATAATCCTCTCCCCTCTGCTCAGCTCGGCCTCAGAAGAGAAGAGGAGAAATGAAGACCTAAAAATACACGTGTCTGTCTGACTATGGCCTGCCCGTTTCGATTAGCACTGGGATAGCTAGCCGCTGATTGGCTCAGACAGCCTGGCTACCACAGCATAGCTCCAGGTCAACTCCAGACACGCTGCAACGCTCCTCCACTCTCTCTTTCTCATCCTTACATCCATCCATCACGCTCACACATTTATTCACCTAGGCCACTTCATTCAGCCATGGCACATACTCGCCTAGGTTTCCAGCTCAGTGCATGTCATTCCTCCCAGAGAGGAAATTCTCCTCAGAATTGTGCCAGGGAAGGCATCCACCAAATCTGTCTGAGCTGCACAATCCTTGGAGTGGCTGAACACTAATGTTGCCTACATCCAGAAACTTGTCCAATTCATGCCAAACCAAATCAGAGCTGTTATTCGTGCTCATGGAGGTACTGCACTCTACAAGGGACTAAATTACTGTCGGGTGGGCTTATCATTTTCAGTAAGCAATCACAGTATTAGTATGCCGTGTGTCCACCCTGTGTCATTATGACAGCTTTTGTTTACTGAGATAATTTCCCACATCTTCAAAACTCAGTCTTAGAAGCTGGTTGCAATTTCCATGTTTCACCAGCCAAAGAAACTTCTGCTAAGGAAGCTACACATCATTCAGACTCGCAGCACTGAGATGCCTTCTCACAGCAGACGGACAGAAACACCCGAAACAACTTTTCTCAGATCTGCAGCACGAGGGGAGCTTGATTTTATCAGGTCTCTGAAAGATGAAGCCATTAAGTGCTGTTTATCTGATGGTGACCGTGTTTCCTTTGACCTTCCGCTTCATTAAGCTGGTGGATCATCTTATATCTAATCTTCTCAGAAATGTCTGAATAATTAATAACTTGTGCTTAAGGTCAGTTTGGCTGGAAATTAATAAAATAAAGCTGTTTTTGACTCATGAGATAGATAGATAGATAGATAGATAGATACTTTATTGATCCCAGAGGGAAATTCAAGGCATCCAGTAACAGATATACAAACTATACATACAATATAAAGTATGAAAGTATAAAAATAGAGTCCTTAGTGTCTGTGTAAAGTATAAAGCATAAATGGAGGTAGTGGTAAACCATTGCTGAGCAAATTAAGAAGATGGCTGTTGTCAGCCATACAGACAGTGCAAGTACGCAGTTACTGCGTGGTGCTGAAATATTTACAGGTCTACCCATCATCTGTAGGATACCACACTGCTGGGACAGTTTACATGGTATCTGAACTCTTTGCACATCTTACATAATGTCAGTATCCAAAGAACAATGTGCATTCATTTGTTATTTTTTATTGTTGTGCATCATTCGAACAGCAGCTGCCGTTTTCATTGTGAGAAAATTTCATGATGAATGAAAGACCAGGAGAGGTGGCCCAAATCTGCTTGGGAAAAAAAAATCTGGTTCTATTGACTTGCATTCAAACTAAATGAGGTTTCTGGCCTCTCCTGTGAAGTTGCTATATTGGAGAGGCATGTTTTGCTTTGGACAGCGACGATACACACTTTCCTGTCCGTCTCATTTACATTACATTTATGGCATTTAGCTGACGCACTTATCCAGAGTGACTTACAAGGTTAATGATTACAGGTGGGCCAATGTGGTGTTAGGAGTCTTGCCCAAGGACTCTTATTGGTGTAGCACAGCATAGTCACCCAGACCGGGATTCGAACCCCAGTCTCCCACACGTAGAGGTGGCACCCTGAGTAGTGGTGTTACCCACTGAGTCTCATATGGTGCTGTGCAGTGTACCTAAGTCACTGTGTTGTGCACTGTTGTGTATTTGTTGTACTGTGGTTGGTACTATAAAGCAGTGTGTGTATGTTGCGTAACCGCTTCCGGTGCATCTCAGATCACAAACATGACCTCCCAAACAGAGACAATGGCTGAATCAGACAAGTGGTGTCAGCATTAATTAGGCTTTAAAAGCCAAGCACTAATCCGTGTGCGGCATGCCTAGTGACTTCCTCAGGTGTCTTACTCAGACAGCAGTTCTAAGCATGAACACTAAATTGTACACATGCAGAGCTGAAACAGCACGGGGGAAAAAAGCCTGTCCCCTCGTCCCCCCTGGGATTGAAAGGACTGTGTCACAGCTGAGCCAATCCCCAGTAAACCTGACACTGAAAACTGTGATTACGTGGTAAAAGAACAGGACAGTCTATTTGGGGCTGATCCTTTGCCAAACTGGCAACCTCCCAAAGAGACTGGCTGTTTAGCACAGCAGCAGAAAGAATCCACTTCACAGTCGGGAACGCTGTGGCTTGTCTCCAGTGCTGAATTGTCTGCTGTAGTAGATGGCACAGATGCTAGTCTTGGTCTGTGCATATGGATAAACACTCCATATTACTGCGTTACAGAACACTACTACCATTAATAACAACAATAACAACACCACTGTTATATTACTACTAACAAAACAGATCTTGCATCACTATTCAGAGCAGTAAGGGAAAAAATTCCAGGATGGGAAAACACTAAATCAACATTTTCAACAGCAGCACACCAGCAATGGGAAAATGGGAATATGTCGCGTTCCATTTCGGGGGCCAACAAAAGAGCGTGATTTGTTAGAATTCTCCAACGTGTCACCAATAAACCTCCACATTTCCTGCCATCAGCTGTGCTAGACTCTATCTGGAGCTGGCCAAGAGGATGGCTGTGCTCAGCATCAGTGATGCAGAAAACAGGAAGCTCACTGGGGTTAAGGGGTTCCTCAGGGCCCAGTTTTCAGGCCTTTTTCCTTTTCTGCCACTAAACAGAGCTCGTCTGTCTGGAACACCAGGAGTGGTGCCAAGGTGAAGAGGCCCTGGCACCACAGAAAACACAGGGGAATCAAAGCCGGAGCCTGTGAAACCCCATTAAAGCTTTTAAATTTTCATTTCAGACGTCCACACACATTAATATTTAATAGTTCGGTATTGTTTGGAAATGAAGAGAAGTATAAATGTGTTTAGCAGCTACTATCTGCTTCAGAGAGGTGATAGTTCAAGACAATGGTACATTCCCTTGACAGAAACTAGCCTATTTGGTGTCACTGAATTTGAAACTGAATTTGAAATAGATCAACTGTAGCAAAACTCAACAAACAAGAAAAAGAGAAAATGGATTTCCACCAGACGTAAAGAAAACGCCAGCTGACAGTGCAATATCCGTCTCCCAAATGCTAGCATCCACTGAGAGCTGGTCTTTAGAGATTATAACCCCCCAGGGACTAACAGACTAACAGCACTCACATTAATCAGAGAAGTGCACTCTCCTCAATTCAACCAGCCAATTTATCATCATTTCCATTACAGCAAGACACCATTATTAGCATTAGCGGTGCTTCTGCATCAGGACCAGTCTGAATGCTGTGGATCATTACTTGGTCAACATGAGCACGGATTGGTGACCTTGAAGGCATGCTGTCAGAGAAGATGAATGAGGGGTGGTGCTTGGGGCTGCCTGGAGGGTAGCTGAGAGACTCCCTTGTGGGAGTGGCCAGCTTCAGGTCAAAGGTGAATGGAAGCATCCCATCTGGTCTCAAAACTGCAACACAATGGGTGTTGGTTTGGGACCATGAAATGAACTGTAAGTGCTGAAATGGTGGACACAATGTGGTCACGTTACAGTTGGCCGCTATTCAACAACAGTACTTGAGTAAGAACCGGTAGGAGTGTCCACTGTTCTACATTCCAGGCAAAGGGTCAAGAAGTAAACAGAATGTGAGAGTGCAGTGGGAGCCTGTAAAAGTGGAGCTGGTCTGCGGATCGAAACTGCAATCTGTTCGACTGACACTATATAAGGGTGTTCATTCTTGCCATGGAGTCCATATCGTCGCTGTCCAAAGAAAAACAAGTATCTCCAAAACGGCAACTTTACAGGAGAGGCCAAAAACCTCAATTAACTTTAATGCAAGTCAATGGAACCAGACGTCTTTCCGAACAGTTTTGGGCCACTTCGGTTGGTCCATTCATCATGAGATTCTCACTCGGTGCAAACAGCAGCTGCTGTGTTCAAATGATGCATAAAAGTAAAAATGGACAAAAGTGGAGATACATGTTTTTCATTGGACAGCGACGATATGCAGGACCGATTCTGGGCTCGTTTGAGGGAGGGGCTTATTATCAGGTTTGTGTTCACACACAAGACTGCCAATTAAACTGTGAATCGATTCCATATGAGGTACTAAGTTGTGACAGTGATGCAACAAGACCGGTCATCTGTCAGTTTGGTCCCTTTAGGTTTATACTGTAAAGCTGCATACAATAACAAAGCTGAATTGTTTATATGGCCATTAATCAATCATCAGCTGAACTCTCACTGTCCTCTCAGAAGCCCTCTCACTCGGTGTTCACTTCTGAAACAGTTTCAGAAGAAAAAAGCTTGCTCCCATTTTGCTAGGGGCTTTAAAAGAGAGTTAAACCTGCTGAGTGCGATACAAATAAATGCAAATCTTGTCAAACGCTGTCTCATAAAATGCATTGTTTCTAATTACGTAACAGCATATGCTCCCAAACAGTTCCTCTGACCTCCTCTGAGATAAACCAAGACCTATTGTGCTGCTGTCTGTTGATTACTGCCAAGCCGGCCTCTTTGTATAAGCCTTACTGGCACGCAGCCATAGGCCTAGAATTAGAAGGACTTCGGGTCCGCTTGTGGGTGGCCATCGTGCCGGAATTTTGAATTACAGCATTAAAAATATGAACCTTATCCGTGTGGCATGTGTGCTGTGCATTACGAAGCGGGCTACAAGTGGCAGCTATTCAACTTATCTTGTCTCTGGGGTTTAGCATACCGGACACTTACTCTCACTTTCACTCCTCCCTCACTTTGATCTCAAGAAGTTCCCATTCTATTGATCCCTCGGGATTTATCCCCTATGTGTGCTTTTTCATCCCTCTACAGGTAAAGCCTACTGCTGCCAGTAAAGCAAAGTAATGCCTCTGCACTAAGCAGGAACAATTCAGACACACTGTGTGATGGCACAGGACGTTCTTGGGTCTGGACTGAAACAGGGACAGAAGCCAAGCTGAGTGGACAGAGAGGATAACGTATGAAAGAATGCAGAAAACAAAAGCTTAAAAAAAGCCCTGTATATTTACATATATATGATGTGGGCTTGCGGAGCTATTCAGAAGTACGATAAAGGTCACCAGGAACAATAAATGATGAGAAATTTAGACTGACATGGGAAATATTTATTGAGCTACACATACAGTAGTAGTGTCTTTCAGTACGGCCTCGGACAGTCACGTTTGCCGAGACCAGACATCTCAGCATGGAGTTGTAGAAGTTCCTAATGTGGTCTATAACAATCCATCCCATGTATCTTGATTGTTCTCACACAGTTCCTGCAGACGTTGCAGTAGGGGTGGAGGTGGAGTGACACCAGGACTTCTGGACGTGTTTCACCGCTCATCTTTTTGCTGACCACGGTGTCTCCACACACACACACACACACACACACGCACACACACACACACACACTCAATGGCCAAGACAAAAGCAGTGTCACTCCATGGCCCGACACCATTGCCTTCACTGGTGATGCCGACGTGGTGTTAGGGGCAGTAGTTGTAGCGGCCCAGGTGCATGTAGTCCTGTGTTGTGCAGCCGTCTGCCAATGGTGCTGGTACTAAGGATGACTTATGGAGGCATCACTGCTTGGTGAATGTCTGCAGTTGTGGCTGTTGGGTTAGTTAGGCCTGTCCTTGCTACGTCGCATGCACGGTCAAGCGTGAAACTTAAATCATTCTCATGTCTCACAATGTCCAACCTTCCCACCAAGTTTCATTCCGGTCAGCGCATTCCTTCTGGATGCAACTATTCTTATATACTCTTCTGGAGATGATACGAACCAAACCTCTCAAGAAGGTAAGGTAAAAAAACGTATCCCAAAAAACTCCTAATTGAGATTTCTGTGTTAACATCACATGACATATTAAACCCAGAGGATACGTGTTTGTTCCCTGGCTGTTTGAACAGTAAAGGTGATACATCTGAACAATGCAACACTTGGTTCCCATCACCACCACTGTAAACCAAGTCCTAGTCCTCTCACAATGTACCTTTTCCCATCGAACCTCTCCGAATAGCTTTGCTTACATCTCCCCATGAAACTATGCAGAGAGTTGGAAGAGTCAGTGGAATTTCTTCTAAACCCACTTTTTCTGTATATAATTTAACATGGTGAAAGAGGGGGCTGCTGCATTAACGCCAAAACCATGTACGCTTGTTAGGTCATGTGAACGAATCAAAGATTAATCAAAACACTCACAGAAACTCATCTGGGTCATCTGTGATTGTTCTGGAGGCTCACAACACAGAAACGACACATTTGCATTTTAAAGCCATGGGCAATATCAGTATTGCAAAAGCTAAATACTGGACCTTATAAAAGAGACATATATGATATACTATGTTGACCTAGCCAGCACATCTAGCGTTTACTTAGCATATTCATACTGGTAGTCTTTCATTCCTCGATTTATTGCTTGCAATACAGTACCAACAATCAGCCAATCATCTAACCTACATTTTCTGCTGGAAAGACGAGAGCGACCCTCATTTTAAATTCAGACAATGAAATTGAATTATTAATTGTGATCAAATGAAAATAAAAGAGACTAAATAAACGACATAAGAAAAACAGTCCTAGCCAAACAACCTAACGGGGGAGGGAGGCCCTTGACCGGGACATGTTTTGGTCATCTTGTGCTTTGTTGGTATGTTGGCTAGGATGCTGTCGATGTGTC
>JAMWET010006765.1:215000-221879 GCA_024036415.1 Prochilodus magdalenae
AAGCCAGGACAGAAACAGACTCTCCAGTGCACACCGAGATCAGTGTCTTCAAATTGGCACAACCAAGCACTGCCTCAACCAAGCACCGCCCCAACCGAGCACCGCCCCAACTTCAGGTCTCGTTACAACCCGCCCTGTCACTTCTCTCAACGAATATCTAATTAATGACATGCACTATAACAACAAACCAATAACTGCTGCACATTCTCACTAATTATGTAACATCATGTGACAAATGCACTGGCCCTTGCTTTTGTGGTGCTGGCTGAATGCGGCCCTGATTAACTGTATTACAGAGATATCTACTAAAGTTAGCATGCTAACAAGCTAACCCAGCCCAGTCCTGTATCATAATACCAAACTGCTCCTTTAAGGACGTACAGCTACCTGTTACTGCTTGTTCTATATATATTTGTCCACAGAAAAAGAAATGCATACAAATAAATTAATTAAATAAAAAACAAATAAATGAAAAATTAAATAAAGCTATCCTTAATAGACAACTATTGTGGTGAACCTTTGGGAACCTTTTTGGAACTGAATTTTTTCTATGGGGGACTGATGTGAATTGCTGTCGAGTAAGACAACCAAGATGAAAGAGAGATGTAAAAATAAAAAATAATAAAAAATGTATTAATGTGTTAATCAGCATTTCCGCAGGGTCTTTTGTTCAGATGCTGGGTTTGGTCCAATGAAATACTCTGCAGGGACTATATCCAGGCACATCCGTCAGATGACAAGACTCAGTGTAGATAATGGGAGTCAGTGAGTTGGCCTGGACTATAATATAAGCCACAATCACAATTTGAAAGTTTCAATGCATGCCTGAGGTACTGCTCAATGTGCTGTTCTGTTACTAAATCTGCTAACAGGAGCCAAAAGGCCTGAACCGATGGTGTTAGTAATAAGTGACGGGAATTCTGGTTTCAAATAAAGTGAATCTGACTGATTTCCAGAAATGATTTCACAGTGTAACTTTCTCGACACAAAAGCCCTTTCTCATCTACGCTTTTATGGAATGCTATGCATTTTTTTTCCATGTTAGTTACCACAGCAATTTACCTGCCAAAACAAACAACTCCCAAACAAGCTGGGAAAATAATGACTGTGTCCAAAATTTTATAAAAAATATAAAAATATATATATAAAAAAAAAAACATCGTGGTTAGTGTAGCTCAGTGGGTAACACCACTACCCAGAGTGCCATCTCTACATGTGGGAGACTGGGGTTCAAATCCCGGTCTAGGTGACTATGCTGTGCTACACTAAAAGAGTCCTTGGGAAAGACTCCTAACACTACACTGGCCTACCTGTAACATGATTTACCTTGTAAGTCGCTCTGGATAAGAGCGTCAGCTAAATGCCGTAAATGTAAAAACAACCAGTCTATTCATGTGTGTCCTGGGGTACAATGCATTTTCCAAAACTTGGGAGTCGTATCTTATTCCCGAATGTCAGGAACAGAAGACTTGTCTTTCTTTTCAGGATGGACCGAACCATTCAGTAAGAATTCTGGCTCATACTGCTACTACTTTCTAGATATTAAGATTCAGGCCTGTGTTTTTGCCATGAAGACCAGAATACCCACGTCCCTGGCTTGAGCTTAATGGAGGTTTGGTTAGCTAAAGAATGGCTTGAGTCATTTTGGCCGATTCACTTTGCTGGAGTACATGAAGACCTTGCTGGCCGTATAAATCTGCAGCTTCATTTAAACACAGGACACAGCTACATCCTTGTTATTGGTTACAGGGTCTGCTGCAATACACCTATTGCAAGCACCAACACTGTAATATTCAGAGCAGTGCTTGTGTGGTTTCCTTACTTGACTGGTCCATTCAGTAACATGCTAGTGAGGAGAGAGGACAGCCCTGAAAGAGGTAGTGTAGCACTCACCTGGAGAGCCCAGCAAGAGCTGCACCACATCATCATACAGCAGAAGGGTGGCTGGTCTCTGAGGGAGCAGGTACAGACTCACTGAAGCGTACACTGGCAGAGGGAGGGAGAGAGAGAGAGAGAGAGAGAGAGAGAGAGAGAGAGAGAGAGAGAGAGAGAAAGAGAGGGAGAGAGAGAGAGAGAGAGAAAGAGAGGGAGAGAGAGAGAGAGAGAGAGAGAGAGAGAGAGAGAGAGAAAGAAAGAGAGAGAGAGAGAGAGAGAGAGAAAAAAAAAAATATCAGCAAACCATCATTTAAAGGTATCATTTAACAGGCTAATACAATTAACCTTATTGGTGAATGGATGATGTCTGGCAACTTGTGTAATGATAAATTCGACTACGAGTAAGAATTAGCCCCATCATAACATCAGTTTCATATATGCATATATTCAGTTTTGGATATACTACACTTGGTATTGTTCAACAAGGTTCATTTCAATTTTTGGCTTTTAAAAAAACCAACCAAACAAACAAACAAACAAAAAATCCTGAACATAAACAGTAGATCACATCATTAAATATCATATATATATATATATATATATATATCAATCATGAATAGTGGCAAAGAACTCATTTTAGTCTTGTAGAAGATGCATGAACGTGTTTTTCAGTCGCAGTGAATAAACAACAGACCTTTATGTCTGCTGCTTCGCTGAGAGCCAGCACATGTGCGAGAAACATGATTCAGCAAACCTGAGTCATCAGACACACAATGCTCCAGGCGACCAAGTGAAGCTACACAGGAAGCTCCGTTTTAGCTTCAAAGAGCTTTTACAATGCGCACGACAAGAGAAGTGTGGAACAAATTACAGTGCGGTACACTCTGAATTTGAACTCAGGACTGAGCTAGCCTTCTGATGCATGTTAGGTCTAAAACTAGCACTCTGGTGAGGATCCTGGAAAGCCATTTCCAGTTCTCCAATTGACTACATCTTTTGACAAGGTTCTAAGTACCCTGAAACACAACATAGGGACGTACTGTAAAGCATGGTGGAGGTAGTTTCAGGTGCTTCAGGACATTTCCATGTACTACAGCAGAACCCCGAGATTTTACTGAACCGTAACCGAGATTTAATTACACTATGGCACAATGACAACCAGAGCTTTCTTCCCATACAACACCAAAGCTAGTAGCTAGCACAGGTTGTTTAACAAACCTATAATGTGAACCCCCTAAAGTGTGGTGTTCCAATGAAGTTTGAATGGTACCACACTGTAGTGGTCTATATACTGCTTCCCACTACTGATCACTAAAGACATGACGATATAAAATGTTTGCTGCATTACTGGCCATTTTTTATTTCTACTACTGATAGAAGCCATTCATGCAAAAAAAAAAAAAACAGATTGGTTTAAAAAAGGTTGATTACCGATTTCTCACCACCGTAATTCTGCCGAGCAGTAAAATTAGCTAAACGTCAAATAAGATTGATTCATGCTCTTTGTAGAGAGTTACATACAGGTGGGCAAACATCCAAGAGACCCGGGCATGCTGGGTGCTATAAACCTTCTCACCCAGCTCCCATCTGTTGCACCCTATGTCTGTGCCAATGACCCATGAGGCGGTACAGAGTAACACCTATTATAATAGCAGTTTATGGTTCATGGATGTGTATTATATATATATATATATATATACATACATACATACATACATACACACACACACACACATACATACATACACACACATACGCATACACACACACACACACACACACACACACATACATACATACACACACACACACACACACACACACAAATCACACACACACACACATACATACACACATACATACACACACATACATACACACAAACACACACACACACACACATACATACATACACACACACAAATATCACACACACACACACACACACACACACACAAAAATCACACACACACATACATACATACATATACACACACACACACATATACATACACACACACACAAAAATCACACACACACACACACACACACACACACACACACGTGTTCATGTATTTGTCTACATGAACTAAACATAGAAGATTGAGGATGCTTTCCAACACTGTGACGCATCCACCAGACGTCCTAGCAAAGATCTGCTGCATGTACAAGCACAGATGCTTGGAGCAAGAGGGAGCCTGCTCTCTTTAATATTACGCTCAGCAGGTACATAAAACTAAAAGAAGCTGTAGTATGAATACAGCATGTCCAGAAAAGCCATCGATAGAGAATATGGCAGCTATGGAAAGTCCCGTCCTGCGGCAAAAACAGCCAGTTCTCTGGCTGCTTAAGATGTAAGCTTCAAAGGCTGCAGACTATTTAAGTGATTTTGCCAGTGATTTACCAGCGAAGTTAATGTGGCTTTCAGTTTGGGGTTTATAGGCCTTTTCCTTTGAAAGACACAGAAGCCTGGTGACTGGAAATAACTGCCAGCAAGGGTTACCAAGATGGTCGCTGAATAAACAGACTTTCCTGTAAGGACCTTGAATGCACTTAGAGCTGTAGTGATCTATGTACAGATTGGATTTGTGAAGATGCAATGGAGCAGCTGCAGAGAAAATGACAGCAATGGCTTACGCCACCACACTCCCCTAAAAAAAATAAGAAAAAAAAAAGAAAACAGACAGCAAAGGAGAGAAATCGAATAGGATGTGACCATCCAGGAAGGAATAAACACTGCCCTAATGAAAAAAAAACAAAAAAACAGTAAGGACCAATGCTACTGATCACCAGCAAAACCACTTGTGTTCTGGATGCTGGTACGCTGGTCAGCAAGTAGTAAAGCTGATCACTTGATCTCCTCCAAAACCAGCACATGGTGTGTTTTTACGCTGGTGTGCTGGTTAACCATGCTGGGGTATCCAGCTAAACCAGAACCAGGAAGAGGGTTGAAAGGTTACTCTGGAAAGCAACTGCATTGCACTTTATTCACACCAACAGACTTTGATCAGGGATTTAAGATGCTCATTTCAACAAGTTCAACAGTAGCTAGTTTACTAAGCAGCTCATATTAGCTAACGTTAGCTAGCTGTTTGTGTTTCCACGCTTTGGTGGGGAGGTCCGGTTTCTCCTCATGGTGACTGTGCAGGGCTCCTAGAGAGACGCCGCAGCACGTCCGCCTGTATAAGTAAGCTAAGGTCAGGAATTTATTTAGGTTTACAGGAAGTAAACACTAGAACCCCTTGCATGTTTTACTAGAGCATGATCCAGGTATCTAACTAGTAGTTTCATCAAAAGAATAGCTGAACCCGGATGGAAGTGTGGGATTGCAGTGCTATTGGGAAGCAGGATAAAGGTCACCAGGAACAATAAGTGATGATACATTTAGACTGCTATGGGGAATAATTACTGATCTACACATACAGAAGTAGAGTCTCCCAGTATGGCGTTGGGCAGCAATGCTTGCGAACACAACATGTATATGTATCAGCATGGAGTTGTAGAGGTTCCTAATGGTGTCCCGTGATAATTCATCCCATGCAGCTTAAATATGCTCACACCGTTCACACCCAGAGACCCAACAGTGTCCTAGTAAATCTGGGAACACAGCTACAGGGAAAAAAATAGATTGTATTTTTTTGATGGTCTACTGTACGGGTGTTCGAAATTGTTTTAGCTTGACACAAACCCTGATTTCGTACCCTGAGACCAACAATTACAACGTATCAGTAGAGAGAAGGGAAAGCAGGCAGAAATGTATGATGGGGAATAAGAGAGAAAACAAATACATGGGAGTTTAAGAGCCAGGAGATCAGACGTGGGAGAACAAAATCACAGAAATATAAAAACACTGAAGAGCAAAGTTGGTGCAAATGAAGCGGTGCCCCACAGGGGTTCCATCCGAGGCAGAGAGAGAGGCCGCTGTTCAAACACGCTGAGAGCAAGCTCTTTGGGGCGAATATCAGCGCGGTGACTTTGGAGCAGTCAGTTAAGGCTGCGAGCGAAACCTTGTCTCTCTGAGCATGACTCACTCTGGGTTTGCGTGACTTGCACAGATTTTGAGAGCGGCACAGGAACCGTCCAGGCTCCAGGACACCGGGGCTCTTTTTGGCACTCCTCCTCCTCCTCCTCCTCTGTTATGAATAAAAGACAGTGAACGGGGGCAGGTGGCAGCATCCTCATGTGTTGCTGGGCTAATATGAAGCCTGAAAAAGCCCGTCTGCAAATAGCTGAATCACTGTCCCAGTTCTGTGACCGCAGGATCACCAGCAGCGGCTTTTCTGAAGCGACTTTGCCACGGAAATCCAGAAAGCATTATAGATGTCATTAGGCTCCCATGGTATGCACAGAATTCCAGTGATTAGGAAACTTCATTTAGTCAACCCCTAAAGCAACAGATTTTGTATTACTTTCAACAAGAGTTGATTGTTGATGTTGGTCAAGATTGGGAAAGTCCAATACTAAGACATTCTCATATTAACAAACCATGCGACGTCTGAAGTCCGTACTCCACTGAAGGACAGTGTTGAGCTAAGTTGTTGTATGGCTAAAGCGTTAGCTGTTGTAACTTCTTCCAAACGATAAACGATAATATGTGACGTGTAGAGAAGCACTGACCAGAGCTGTGGTTTCAACCATGTTACTGCAACACCACGGTCATGTAATGCTGACAGTGTTGAGTGGGGTTTACCATCTACACTGCTTTATATACATTAGGAAGGAAGACAAAGGTTACCAGGAGCAATACATGATGATACCTTTAGACTGATATGGGCAATACTTATTGAGCTACACATACAGAAGTACAGGGGTTGGACAATGAAACTGAAACACCTGGTTTTAGACCACAGTCATTTATTAGTATGGTGTAGGGCCTCCGTTTGCAGCCAATACAGCGTCAGTTCATCTTGGGAATGACATATACTGCGTCCTGCACAGTGGTCAGAGGGAGGGTTAAGCCATGTCTTCTTCGATAGGGGTGTGTGCGCCAGGAGTGGGCGCGGA
>JAMWET010006766.1:0-7500 GCA_024036415.1 Prochilodus magdalenae
CGACCTCTTAAGCTTTTGGCCTTATTCCGCTCCTGAGGAAAGGTCTGTTGGCAGATTCATCAGATTCACCCCAGTAAGACAGTCTGAGTCGTGTAAGTGGCTTTCAAGAGGAGATTTCATCTCAAGAACAGTCAGTGAGCTCAGATCTCCTATGAAGTCGGCTGTTTTACAGTAATAGCACACTGGACACATTCATGGTTGTTGGTGTATGTTTGGTATTTGTTGGTGTATGTTTGGTATTTGTTGGTGTTAGAATGGTTTGTGTTGATTAGTGTTTGTTGGTGTATGTTTGGTATTTGTTGGTGTTAGAATGGTTTGTGTTCGTTAGTGTTTGTTGGTGTATGTTTGGTATTTGTTGGTGTTAGAATTGTTTGTGTTCGTTAGTGTTTGTTGGTGTATGTTTGGTATTTGTTGGTGTTAGTTGGAATTGTTTGTGTTCATTAGTGTTTGTTGGTGTATGTTTGGTATTTGTTATTGTTAGTTGGAATTGTTTGTGTTCGTTAGTGTTTGTTGGTGTATGTTTGGTATTTGTTGGTGTATGTTTGGTATTTGTTGGTGTTAGTTAGAATGGTTTGTGTTGATTAGTGTTTGTTGGTGTATGTTTGGTATTTGCTGGTGTTAGTTAGAATGGTTTGTGTTCGTTAGTGTTTGTTGGTGTATGTTTGGTATTTGTTGGTGTTAGAATTGTTTGTGTTCGTTAGTGTTTGTTGGTGTATGTTTGGTATTTGTTGGTGTTAGTTGGAATTGTTTGTGTTCATTAGTGTTTGTTGGTGTATGTTTGGTATTTGTTATTGTTAGTTGGAATTGTTTGTGTTCGTTAGTGTTTGTTGGTGTATGTTTGGTATTTGTTGGTGTTAGTTGGAATGGTTTGTGTTTATTAGTGTTTGTTGGTGTATGTTTGGTATTTGTTGGTGTTAGTTGGATTTGTTTGTGTTCATTAGTGTTTGTTGGTGTATGTTTGGTATTTGCTGGTGTTAGTTAGAATGGTTTGTGTTCATTAGTGTTTGTTGGTGTATGTTTGGTATTTGCTGGTGTTAGTTAGAATGGTTTGTGTTTATTAGTGTTTGTTGGTGTATGTTTGGTATTTGTTGGTGTTAGTTGGATTTATTTGTGTTCATTAGTGTTTGTTGGTGTATGTTTGGTATTTGCTGGTGTTAGTTAGAATGGTTTGTGTTCATTAGTGTTTGTTGGTGTATGTTTGGTATTTGTTGGTGTTAGTTAGAATGGTTTGTGTTCATTAGTGTTTGTTGGTGTATGTTTGGTATTTGTTGGTGTTAGTTAGAATGGTTTGTGTTCATTAGTGTTTGTTGGTGTATGTTTGGTATTTGCTGGTGTTAGTTAGAATGGTTTGTGTTCATTAGTGTTTGTTGGTGTATGTTTGGTATTTGTTGGTGTTAGTTGGATTTATTTGTGTTCATTAGTGTTTGTTGGTGTATGTTTGGTATTTGCTGGTGTTAGTTAGAATGGTTTGTGTTCATTAGTGTTTGTTTGTTGGTATTTGGTATGTTTTGGGTTATTTGCTTGGTAGTTTGTTGGATGTTTGGTTTGTGGTTTTATTAGTGTTTGTTGGTGTATGTTTGGTATTTGCTGGTGTTAGTTGGAATTGTTTGTGTTCATTAGTGTTTGTTGGTGTATGTTTGGTATTTGTTGGTGTTAGTTGAATTTGTTTGTGTTCATTAGTGTTTGTTGGTGTATGTTTGGTATTTGCTGGTGTTAGTTAGAATGGTTTGTGTTCATTAGTGTTTGTTGGTGTATGTTTGGTATTTGTTGGTGTTAGTTAGAATGGTTTGTGTTCATTAGTGTTTGTTGGTGTATGTTTGGTATTTGTTGGTGTTAGTTGGAATGGTTTGTGTTTATTAGTGTTTGTTGATGTATGTTTGGTATTTGTTGGTGTTAGTTGGAATTGTTTGTGTTTATTAGTGTTTGTTGGTATTGTTTTTATTGGTGTATGTTTGGGATTTATTGGTGTTAGTTGGAATTATTTGTGTTCATTAGTTTTTATTGTTATTTGTTGGTGTATGTTTGGGGTTTATTGGTGTTAGAATGGTTTGTGTTTATTAGTGTTCGTTGGTGTTGTTTTTTTTTATTGGTGTATGTTTGGTATTTGTTGGGGTTAGTAGGAATTGTTTGTGTTCATTAGTGTTTGTTGGTATATGCTTGGTGTTTGTTGGTGTATGTTTGGTATTTGTTGGTGTATGTTTGGTATTTGTTGGGGTTAGTTGGAATTGTTTGTGTTCATTAGTGTTTGTTGGTATATGCTTGGTATTTGTTGGTGTATGTTTGGTATTTGTTGGTGTATGTTTGGTATTTGTTGGGGTTAGTTGGAATTATTTGTGTTCATTAGTGTTTGTTGGTATATGCTTAGTATTTGTTGGTGTATGTTTGGTATTTGTTGGTGTATGTTTGGTATTTGTTGGGGTTAGTTGGAATTATTTGTGTGTTCATTAGTGTTTGTTGGTATATGCTTGGTATTTGTTGGTGTATGTTTGGTATTTGTTGGTGTATGTTTGGTATTTGTTGGGGTTAGTTGGAATTATTTGTGTTCATTAGTGTTTGTTGGTATATGCTTAGTATTTGTTGGTGTATGTTTGGTATTTGTTGGTGTATGTTTGGTATTTGTTGGGGTTAGTTGAAATTGTTTGTGTTCATTAGTGTTTGTTGGTATATGCTTGGTATTTGTTGGTGTATTTTTGGTATTTTTTGGTGTTAGCTGGAATTGTTTGTGTTCATCAGTGTTTGTTGGTTTTGTTATTTACTGGTGTATGTTTGGTATTTGAAGGTATTTGTTATTGTTTGGTAATTCATGGTGTTGGCACTGGTTTGTGGGTATTGATGTGTTTGGTACTTGTTGGGGTTTGTTGGGTTTACTTGGTGTTGTTTGGTCATTTTGTTCTCTCTGTTTTGGCACTGGGGTCTAAGTCCTGGGCGCACTGTGACTGGGTTCTAATGCAGTAGAGTCAGAGAGGCTTGAAATGGAGGAATGGTCCAGTGCAGGAAGCTGATCGTGAAGATCCCTGACAGGATCGAGGTCAGGGAAAACAGTCCATCAGCACACACTCAGAGAATGTTCCTCCGTGTACTTACAGGGGCCAGGAGATGTGAGGCGTAAAGCTGGCCTAATGTGGGTTATGTAAGAAACGCATTGTGGACTGAGGACACTGTGTGGTGCAAACTGTACGGTTTGGAGACGAAGCTTTTAGGTAGCATCGTGCTGTTTGCAGACGCTTATTTTATCCCGCGTACGGGGAAGTATCGCTTTGCAGCGCCAAAACATCTTTATTTGCACGCACCCCGTTTTCTTTGTTCAATATTCCGATACGGAGCAAATAAGCAGAACTGAATTCCTCCGCCGAGGAACAAATACTCTCTCTATCTTCCCTGCTGTAAGCCTGTTGTCATGGGAACATGAACTAAGAAATGAAGAATGCCCCCCTATACCACCCAAGCCCCCCCAACCCTTCTCAAACATCTTCAGTCAATCTGAAACTGAACATCACATCAATTCACCCTGCAAACAAAGTACCAACACTATCTCATACTCGGCTATCTCGAAATCCGCTCTCATTTCAGTCTCACATTCTCATAAACATGACTCCGGCGGTGAGTAGCTGCAGATAAAGAGGGAAGTAAATGCTCAGTGTGCCACAGGGTCACCTGTTTACATGCTCAAAAGTAACGTAGCTTTACCCCCATTATTAAATTGCCCTGCTCGCCATTAAAGTGGCATCTGTGAAAGTGATAGCTAATGGAACCAACGGAGAGATGTTTGGCGTCTGAAGTTGGCGTCTTCTTTGCTATACAGATAACAAGTAATGGAGCCCTAGCCAATCAGCATTGTGCCACCTGCATGGTGCACCGGAGGTTAGGGAACCAGCCTTGTGACCTCAGGGTCAATGGTTCGATTCCCTGAACCAAGAGTAATGACTGAAGTGCCCTTGAGCAAGGCACCTACTCCCCAACTGCTTACTGGGTGCCATGGGTAGGGCTGCCCATCATCCCAGGCAAGTGTGCTCACTGCCCCCTAGGGTGTGTGTTCACTATGTGGGTGTTTCTCTTCACAGATGGGTTAAATGCAGAAGGCAAGTTGCTCTCTACTCTGAGAATAACTGGCCTCTACTGTATAATGTATGTTGACACACACAAGGAATATGATTTGGGTCGCTGGTGTCTCTCCAGCCTTAAATGCAATGTACAGGTAAGGTTCAGTACGTGCACTTGTCATTAAAAGAGTAGCTGCATCCAGATCAAAGTCTTGGATTGCAGTTTGGATAGCAAATAAGCTACACAGCCCAATAGCTAATTCATCTGAAGTTTATACATGCCTATAAAACAACACCTGGGTTAGCTGTTATGGCGGCTGTCTGGTGGATTCAAATAAAATGGCTAGATTTCTGAAATAGAGACCCGACATTTCCGGTTCATTGGTCAATACATCATTAAAGGATGAGCCCACCCGACAACAAATGAGCCCCCTGTGACTGAAACATACCTAACAGCATGCAACACCTCCACAAGCACCAATACCAGCCGTGATTGGATGTTCCATGGACTGGACAAGTTTCTGGATGGAGGCCACATCAGTGTTCAGCCACACTTGCATCAAAGAATTAGTCAGTTGGACCAGATTTGGTGGATGCCTTCCCTGACACAGTTCAGAGAAGAGTTTCCTGTAGACTGGGATTTTAGCCACTGCTGGTAGACCCGTATGGCCGTACGCTTCCATACACCTGCAGATTCAGCTCCTTCCTTCACACTATGGTCTTTGGCCACGCCCAAATGCTCAGTCACTCCTTTTAGCCAGTCATTAACATCTGCTTTGGAGCCAGTTTCCACATATCGAAGCCCAATAACCCGACATAGCCCGCTCCTAAACACACCCTTGGGCTAGCTCCAGTTCTGGAGACGGCTCATATCAACATATGCCAAGTCACATATGCACAGCTGAGAAAGTGACATGGTTAAAATGATGACACTACTTGTAGATGGCAGGGCAGTCCAGCCTCAGTAGTATAAAGTTCTGTAACCCCGTCTGCTTTAATCCCTGAGTATCTTGAAAAGACATTTATAAACGCTTGCTAGCTTCTGGTGCAGAGTTTTACCCGGCAGTATTCTCTAAAACTAGGCAAGCAAGTGGTACAAGTGGTTAACCTCTTGATGTGGTGCAATGGATAACACCACTACCTGCCAGTGACCTATCACCCCATGTGGGAGGCAGGGGTTCAATTCCCAGTCTGGGTAACTACACTGTGCTACACCAATTAGAGTCCTTGGGCAAGACTCCTAACACTACACTGGCCTACCTGTGATTTGAACCAACTCTGCAAAAGAGTGCCAGCTTAATGCTGTAGATGTAGAAGGGGTTAGCAGATAGCAGCAGCCAGCTTCCCCTGTTGGTCGAAAGAAGCGCAACGCAAGACGTCTATACTGAATGTGTCAGATTAGAGAAAAATTTAAACTGTAGTATGTCGTCATCATCATCTGCGACCGATGATGGCACCATCCCCAAGTCGACCATGGAGCAGAAGCCAAGGGCTAAACACACCTGGCCCAGATTCCACCATCAACTCCAACAGGACTACAGTTAGGTGGCATTTATATGACCTCTCCTCTGGACAGGCTGCATGGGTCATGACATTTGAATTTGCTAGTGGTTGTAATCCTTTCAGGCACCTTCTACAGCTTGACCTCTCTGTGCTACACCTCGAAATGGCTGCGCATCCAGAATACAGGAATAGATCCGGCAGGTCTGGAGAATTTGGGTTAGGGCAAGAAACGAATTGCACGTACGCTGTAGCAGAGCATGATGGAGAAAAAACACCACCCAAGGGGAAGCCTGGTTATTACCGTTGTTACTAAGGTAATGAATTACATTGACATGCAGTACATTATTACAGAGTAACAGCCTGATTTAGTTGTAACTGGCGATAACTGTGGGCCTGGCTGTTGGCTCTGGCTTTAATCCCTGACTGGATTAACCGGCTTGTTATGTTATATTTTATCCCAGTTTTTTAGTATCTTCATAAAGATAAAGGTAACAAGACAAGTTGATCATTCCCGGGTGTCCTGTAGACAGTATGGTCACAGTTATCTGTTATCAGTTATCAGCTCCAAGGGTCATATCTCCCATCCGCTGCATTGCTCATTAGGCTGAAGGCCTTTCTAATGGTGGCCCGGTAATTGGAGCCATAAATAAGGCGACCTCCTCCGAACCTCCATCACCGCGCCACAAAAGGAATGCCAGTGGCAGATAAAAGAGACGTGTTTAATCAACGGCACAGTCAGGTGGGACGATAAAAAACCCCTGTTACTATGCAACGCAGAAGCCGGGAGACAGTCATGCCTGGCATTGTGTCTCTGCGGAGCAGAGATTTTTCACCTCGCTCAATGAGTGCCGACATCACAGACTGCACAACACCAACACACGGCGCGCTCTCAAGGCTGAATATAAAAGGATGATGTAGCTACAGGTATTACACATTCTTTCAAAGGCGCTGAAGGATATGCACGCCAGATACCGTGGCACGGCTTTCCTGACTTCCTGCCAGGCTGTTAATTACTACTTTGGAAAACTGCTGCACTGATTTGACTTAATTCCAATGTGCATATCAGCTCCACGAGAATAACATACCCTTACCAATCACTGTCTTGGGAACACCATTGTAATACTGGGTTAGAGCCCAGGATGGTCTGGAATCTTGGGAATTGTGAGTACTCTGCAGCGTCCATGAGCCTGTGTGAAGCACATGCATGTGAAGGGGAGGCTTCCAGCCTCATCGTTGAGCCTCCATGCACTGGCCCCGTTTCTGCGGGCTCTGGCTCCCAGCCTTGCCAGCCACGCCAACTCTGTACGCCTTCCGGCCCGGATCTGCAGTTGAGCCTCACTGCCCTGCCTCGACCATTATCCTTGCTGCCTGTCTTCACTACACTACTGCTCATTTCTCACAGGCCTTAGCTGGGCTCAGTTCTATCCACAGGATTCACACTGTTTCCGAACAGTCCCTTCGGTGGGTAATCCCACTTCTGACACCCGTGTCGCATCAGCAGATATTAGGAAGACCTACGAAGCACTGTGCCTTCTAATGAGTGTTCGTTATTGAACACTGGAACAGTGGAGACTGCCACAACATGCTACTGAACAGCCAGGATAATGTTCCGCCATTCCAGAACTCCCTGCTTGTGGGTGTGGCCATGAAGTTTCTGTACGCAAATCTTATTTTCTATTAATGTCACATAAAGCTTCTAAGCTTTTTTTATATTACGTATACCAGTTAGCTGTCTAGCTAGTTAGCTTAAGCTAGCATTTCCTTAATGTTTGAAAGGGGGTTGTTCTATGTCTGATGCTTATATGGCGTGCCAACCTAAAATTGTCCGATTGGCTAGACGCTGTGCGGCGGCTACATTCATTGAGTGGAAAAAAACACTGATCGAAGATGTTCTTGATGTTCTCAATGCAAAGCAGCCTGTCACGTGCTCATCCAGTAGCACTGAATGAATAGGATT
>JAMWET010006766.1:12500-85000 GCA_024036415.1 Prochilodus magdalenae
CCACTCCTAACCTCTCTACATTACCTATTCACCACTCCTAACCTCTCTACATTATCTATTCACCACTCCTAACCTTCCTACATTACCTATTCACCACTCCAAACCTCTCCAAATTATCTATTCACCACTACTAACCTCTCCAAATTATCTATTCACCACTACTAACCTCTCCACTTTACCTATTCACCACTCCTAACCTCTCTACATTACCTATTCACCACTCCTAACCTCTCCAAATTATCTATTCACCACTCCTAACCTTCCTACATTACCTATTCATCACTCCTAACCTCTCTACATTACCTATTCACCACTCCTAACCTCTCTACATTACATATTCACCACTCCTAACCTCTCCAAATTATCTATTCACCACTCCTAACCTCTCTACATTACATATTCACCACTCCTAACCTCTCCAAATTATCTATTCACCACTCCTAACCTTCCTACATTACCTATTCATCACTCCTAACCTCTCTACATTATCTATTCACCACTACTAACCTCTCCACTTTACCTATTCACCACTCCTAACCTCTCTACATTACATATTCACCACTCCTAACCTCTCCAAATTATCTATTCACCACTCCTAACCTCTCTACATTACATATTCACCACTCCTAACCTCTCCAAATTATCTATTCACCACTCCTAACCTCTCTACATTACCTATTCACCACTCCTAACCTCTCTACATTATCTATTCACCACTCCTAACCTCCCTACATTACCTATTCACCACTCCTAACCTCCCTACATTACCTATTCACCACTACTAACCTTCCTACATTACCTATTCACCACTCCTAACCTCTCTACATTACCTATTCACCACTCCTAACTTCTCTACATTACCTATTAACCACTGCTAACCTCTCTACATTACCTATTCACCACTCCTAACCTCCCTACATTACCTATTAACCACTGCTAACCTCCCTACATTACCTATTCACCACTCCTAACCTCTCTACATTATCTATTCACCACTGCTAACCTCTCTACATTATCTATTCACCACTCCTAACCTCCCTACATTACCTATTCACCACTCCTAACCTCTCTACATTACCTATTCACCACTCCTAACCTCCCTACATTACCTATTCACCACTGCTAACCTCTCTACATTACCTATTCACCACTCCTAACCTCCCTACATTACCTATTCACCCCTACTAACCTTCCTACATTACCTATTCACCCCTACTAACCTTCCTACATTACCTATTCACCACTCCTAACCTCTCTACATTACCTATTCACCACTCCTAACCTCACTACATTACCTATTCACCACTGCTAACCTCCCTACATTACCTATTCACCACTGCTAACCTCCCTACATTACCTATTCACCCCTACTAACCTCTCTACATTACCTATTCACCACTCCTAACCTCCCCACATTATCTATTCACCACTCCTAGCCTCTCTACATTACCTATTCACCACTGCTAACCTCCCTACATTACCTATTCACCACTCCTAACCTTCCTACATTACCTATTCACCACTGCTAACCTCTCTACATTACCTATTCACCACTGCTAACCTCCCTACATTACCTATTCACCACTCCTAACCTCTCTACATTACCTATTCACCACTCCTAACCTCTCTACATTACCTATTCACCACTGCTAACCTCCCTACATTATCTATTCACCACTCCTAACCTCTCTACATTACCTATTCACCACTGCTAACCTCTCTACATTACCTATTCACCACTCCTAACCTTCCTACATTACCTATTCACCACTCCTAACCTCTCTACATTACCTATTCACCACTGCTAACCTCTCTACATTATCTATTCACCACTCCTAACCTCCCTACATTACCTATTCACCACTCCTAACCTTCCTACATTACCTATTCACCACTCCTAACCTCTCTACATTACCTATTCACCACTCCTAACCTCTCTACATTATCTATTCACCACTCCTAACCTCTCTACATTATCTATTCACCACTCCTAACCTCCCTACATTACCTATTCACCACTCCTAACCTCTCTACATTACCTATTCACCACTCCTAACCTCTCTACATTACCTATTCACCACTGCTAACCTCCCTACATTACCTATTCACCACTCCTAACCTCTCTACATTATCTATTCACCACTCCTACATCAGTGTCGTCAAAGACTGCAGGGGTGTTGTGTCAGCCTATAATGGAGTGATGAAATTCCACTTTTGTTTTGGCAGAGACGGCCAGAGGCACCGTGGTCAGCACCAAGATGAAAGGTTTTTTGGTTACACGTCACATGTCCAGATGGCCTGGTGTCACTTTACCTATAGGAACTGTGTGAGAATGTTCAAGCTGCATCGGATGGATTATCACAGGACACCAATAGGAACCTCTACAGCTCCATGCCAAGATGTCTGGCATGTTGCGTTAGCCCGACAAAATACCGAGAGTCACTACTGAATTTATTTTCATTTAGTGTCCCGGGTGACCTTTACCTTTCTTTTCGATAGCACTGCAACCCCACACATCCTTCTGGGTGCAGCTATTCTTTTGATGATGAGTGTATATAGTAAGTACAGATGGTGATGGTGATGATGATGATGATTATCATATTATTATTATCCTCTCTAACACTGCTCCACCAGTCCATGCGTGTGCCATATGCGGATCACTGCTGGATTCATCTGCCACCAAATCAGACCTTGCTAGGCATTTGGTTTAATGATGTGGGATTTGATCAGAGGACTGGTTTCAGCACATACACCCCAAAAGCAGTATGAGGCTCTACGTGCAAATAGTAAAGAGCAGCCGCTACTGTACACAGATCCGTGACTCATCTCCCACACTAATGCTGCGTGTTTCTAATGGATCCGCTAATACTCCTAACATATGGGAACAGGAGAGGCGCACTTGGCAACGGCATCACACTTCCTCATCATGTGAACTACTCTCTTCCACACTCTAGTGGACACAAAGGGCCCTGCAGTTCCCAGCGCAGAGGAACTTGGATTTGCCCATCTTGTCTGCGTATTTGACATAAAATGCCCTGACCTGGAGAGACTGAGTCATATCTGTCCACTGCAGTGGTAAAAGGAATCTGCCTGATGCCTTAATTAAGGACCCCCAGAAGACCTCCACATAACAGGTCCTACTTGGGCTAGTGGTTCCTTCTCAGCCCTTGGTGACACTGAGGCGCTGGTGTGAGAGGATCAGACACAGGAGTGCCGTTAAGTGTGTCCACTCACTGTCCGCTCTGTTAGACACTCCTACCTTGCTGGTCCACCTTGTAGATGTACAGTCAGAGACGATAGCTCATCTGCTGCTGCACAGTGCAGTGTTGGTCATCCTCAAGTCCTTCGTCTGGATGCTGCCCACAGGACGCTCCTGACTGGAGAAATTTTGGTTGGTGGATTATACTCAGTTCCACAGTGACACTGAGGCGACTTCAGCAGCAAGACTCCTCTCTCGCCAGTGCTCCACCCCTTTGTCCCTCCTCAGCAGTCTTCTGCGAGTGTAAGCTCCCTTTTGGGTGTTTGCAGACATAAGTAATCAGCCACCGAGCCTGTGCTGTCTTATAGGTGGAATGATAATAGGAGCTGCATTAAGAAGCCTCATTAAGACACTGGAAAGATTCCCCAACATTTCTATTTAACTCTACAAGGTAACAGCAACATTTGCATTCAAATCCACTCGTTTCTAATAAGATATGGTACCAACATCAGTTTCATTCCCTAGGATTCCCAAAACCCTATATTTCCAATGCTGCACCTTCCCATGGCCCTGTGCTCCCAAAGGTCTATCTTCTCGAGGCCTTGAGTTCCTAGGCTCCTAGGTTCTCAAGACCCTATATGCCCAATGTCTCCGTGTCCCTGTATTGATAAGACTTATATTCCCAAGGCCTAATGCTTCCAAGGTCATATGTTACCAGGGTTCTGTGTCCCCAAGATTTTAAATTCCCAATGCCTCATGGACCCGAAGCCCTTTTGTCCCCAGCTTTATATTCCCAAGGCCCTATGATCTTTTGGCCCTATGTTCACAACACCCCATATTCCCACGGTTCTATTTTCCCAAGACCGTATGGTTCCAGGGACCTATATTCTTAAGCAATATGTTGCCAAGATCCTATTTTCTAAAAGGTCCCATGTTCCCAACGCTCTATCTTCCCAAGTCCTATGTTCACAGGGTCAAGACTGTATTTTCCCCTGTCCCTATATCACTAAGCCTTATATTCTCAAGGTCCCCCTATATTCCCAAAGTCCTATCTTCCCAAGGCCCTGCTTTTTCAATAATTTATGCTACCGTGCCCCTATATTCCCTGGGTCTCGTGTTCCATAGACCCTATATTCCAAGGCTCTATATTACCAAGGCCCTACGGTTCCAGAGTCCTATGTTCTCAAGCAATCAGTTCCCAATATTCAATGTTCTAAAGGTCCTATACTGAGAGTCACTACTAAATTTATCCCCATTTATTGTTCCTGGTGACCTTAACCTTCCTTTCCGATAGCACTGCAACCCCACACCTACTTCTGGGTGCAGCTATTCTTTGATGATGAGTGTATATAGTACATATCTGATGTTCTAAAGGTCCTATGTTCCCATGGCCCTGTATTCCTAAGGCTCTATGTTACCTCAGCTTTTTGAATGACACAGCAAACCTCGATATGGCAGTTTAAGGGAGTTTACAAAAGTGTTTCTAAGGTTACAGCTAGGTCACAAAAGGTCCAAATCAAGACAACAAGGATCTGATTTGAAGGAATATGCTTGTCCTTGGCAAAACCAAGCTATAATTAGATAATAATAATAATGATATATATAGATATATCATAATTAATAGCTAACCTACTCACTGTAATGCTAAAATTATTTTTCTTTGTAAATAATAACATGATATGATTAAAGTGTGATGCCCTGCAAGCTCTGTGTACAGATTCTGTCTGGAATGCCCATAAATCCCCATGAATATAATTTCGGTGTATTATGAGATATCATAACGCATATCAGAATATGCACATTCATAAATATATTAGGGGTTTTCCGCATGCCTGAGACAACATGGTGTTTGAAACCCACAGGGGTCACATGACCATAGAGCTGTTTCCCAGCTGTGTGCACCTTCCTGAATTACTTCCACCCCAGTCTTTTAGACCCAATCTTAGACTTCCATACCTCTAATAGCTCAAACAAGACATTTCTGACCTTTTACTTCCTGGAGGAACACTGTGTAAGGATTTATTGATCCTTCAAGAGTGGAGAGGTAGTGCCCCCTGCTGATGACTTTAAAAAAGGAAAGACAGGCCTAACAGCACCATGCAGGGTCTCTGCCTATACAACAGAACGTACTGTAATACGACATTGAGCTGACGTTCATAACATTCCAGCATTATTTACCTTGTAGATGTAAACAAAGCCATTCATTGGTTAGTTAGGAGTGGTTAGACATGGATGCGCCATTCTAGAGAAAACCACAGAGCCAGAATAACCCACAGGGTTTCGTATGAAACCAGACAGGACATGCTTATGAACATGGTGTCTGTTGCCGGAAATAGGGTTTTGAGAACGTTTTGGCCCAAGATGCATTTTTAGGTCATATATGGTGGACACTGGTCTACACTGACCTCTATTTTACCATAACCTAGCATTTTACCAAAACCTACTTTATTATTATACTACTTCATATTTGAAAGGTTAGAGAATTTTTTTTAAGTTTCCTGGTTGCTTGGGTAGTAAACAGCCATCCACTGTCCTCCACTATTCCATTTCTATTTCTACAATGTGCAATAGAAACTCAGTAATCTATTTCTATTACTGCTGTTTATATTTTCTGTAATTTTGTATATATATATATAGAGAGAGAGAGAGAGCGAGAGAGAGAGAGAGAGAGAGAGAGATCTTATTTATTATTTGTATGTTTCCTGACACTTCTATTCTTTCCTCTGTGCTGCTGTGGCATTGTAAATTTCCCCACTGTGGGATCAATAAAGGATTATCTTGTCTCTTATCTTATCTTAAACAAAAAGTTAAGTTTCTCAATGAAGTTTACAATAAAGCACCTTAGAAGCAATTTAGAAAAACCTGTGTTATTCTCTTCAAAATGTCCCAACGTATTCAAGTCCAAGGAGTCCAGAGTGCTGGATAAAGAGCTAAAGGAATACTGCACAACAGCACTGGCACATAAAATCCCATTTCTCCATTTTTGCCATTTTCAATTTTTTTGGTATTATAACTCAATATTGGCCTTAAAACTCCACTTACCCTTGGAGTGTTAAAACTGAATGAATAATATACCAACTGATACCCCTCTTCATTACCTTCCATTATATTACATCCTGTGAAGTGAGGAGGGCAAGAGGTTTTGTTCAAACAGCAGCTCAAAAACTACGCTGCCCAACGTCAATGCCGTTTTCTCCTGGGGGGACGGGAAAAGAAATCTCTCACAAAAGCAAAGCAACTGAACAGAACTCTTTATTCAAGTATGAAAATGTAAAGCACACATTTTAAATTGTAGCAGACAGTTCTGTCATGTACAAATCAACACAATCATAAAGGCAAATCATTAACTTGATTAACAATCAATTCTCTGAAGAGGTCCGTTTTCCTCCCGTCCAACTTGAACTGCATAGAATTTTGCATGGTAGGTACACCGACATATCGCTCTACGGTATCTCTGAATTGGTCCCATGAAACAAAACGCAGAGGGGCGAACAAAGCTTTAGAGATATCCCACACGCCTTTCTTCCCGATGGGTCTGAAATGATTCCAACCTGGTTTTAGCGACATAAAGAGAATGGATATTTTTGGTGGCTTCGTTCAACCAAATTCTAGCGAAACACACTACTGTAAGGCATGCCTCCACTTGGCGCCAGACCTCTTGAACAAACGGAGGCTTCAGATTTCTAACATGTGCACACCTACTATGCTGAAACGGCTATCCATAGACATTTCATGCTGTGACCTTTATCTTAAAGTACCGTAACACTCTGAATAGTAGAGACGTTACTGCATACTTCCCCGCCCCCATCATAAACTGCTGCATATACTTCAGATACTCACTGGAGGAACATTGTTTAGGGTGACATACAAGAAGCTGGTCTACCCTCATGGTAATAAATCCAATGCGTAGCGTTCTCTGGAGTTGAGGTTCAGGTTTTACCATTACACTGTGGAATGACTGTGCCTCCTGCTTCGCTGGGGGTGGTCTACAGGAACTTTTATAATGACATCATCTTATAAATCTGATCAGCTTCGAATATTAAAGCCCCCATCAGCAACTGCAGCAACACTGCATTTACTAGAAGACAATTCATAGAAATGTTCTAAATGTAAACATGCTAAAGAAACCTTTCGGCCGAAGCAGGGCATTTTCTCTCGCCACAGAATTCAGAGCTGACCTGAGGGCAGCAGCGGTTCCTTATTGAGAGTTTCAGGACATATAAAGTGAATTGGTCAAACACAAAAGAAGACAAGGCCTTTTAAACTATAGTCTCGGAATGCAAGGCTGTACCTTTTTCTCTGAGTGAGACAAAGAGGAAGTTTAGAGGAAGATAAAAAAAAGCTCGGAGGGATTGACATCAGACTCTCGCTGCTAAAGATTCCTCACGATCGCAAAAGCCTGCGAAGATCACCGACCCGTCTGCCTCCTAGAAGACTAGGAAGACGATGGATCAGCTTCGAGTCTCCGTTATTAACTCGCTTCCGTCGCCGCAAAGTGCCTTATAGTGCTGCTTAAAGGAAACAAACAAGCAAAAGACCTGCTTGAGTGGGATTGTCCCAACAGTATCGCTAAAGCTGTGGTAGATCATTTCTTCATCATGTTCTTCCAAATAAAGGCACCAAAAAGGGTTCTTTGGAGACCCGACAGGGTGTGGTTGTTGCCCTGCTAGGTTTAGCTGTTACTAAACAGCTGAGAAACTACCAAACAGTGCTGGTCCAAGCTCCTCACCTCTGCCGTAGAAGAACTGCCTCTCATTTCCTAAAGCAGTGCTTCCCAGTACTGCTCCTGCGACCCCAACGGCACTGCAAATGTCTGATGCACCCCGTGATGTGACATCCAGGAATATGCATTGCTTTGGGTTCCTATTAGCTGGACTGGGAAACACTGCCCCGAAGTATCTCTCAACTGTGGGGTCAACTGTGTCGTTTTAAACACTGGTTCTCAACACAGTACCAGCCCTCGGCCCACATGTGCATATAGTAACAGAGCAAAGTTGGGAACACCTACAGAGGTATTTCTCAGCTCTGGTGCTGGAGGCACCCTGCCCTGCACATTTTGGTGCTTCCCTTGTTCACACCCGATTCAACTCATCAGCTCGTTAACAAGCCCTTTCAGAGTTGTAGCGGGTGTGTTAAAGCAGGTTAGCCAGTACAATGTGCAGGGCAGGGTTGAGAAGCACTGATCTGGAGGACCAGTTAGAAAAGGACTTGAATAACCATCCACTGAAATGTTCTTTAGGACACTGGTTCTCAAACTAGCCCCCGGAGCCTGTTAGGTACCCCACCTTGTTTGCTCAATCTCAACCGCCAACACAAAGTGATACAGCAAAATCGTGGCAGTCGTTTGAGAACCACAGTTTTAGAGAACTAAAAGCGGCTGTTCTGTTTTATTATTCCTAGGAACTATTTTTGGCACCTTTATTTTAAGAGTGCGCATCTCCGCTCCTTCCCAGACAAACAATATGACCAGTTGCCACTCGTATAAAACATCTTAAGCACATTTTGGCCTTCAAGTTTTACCATTACCTTCATGAGCTGACTGGAATCTTTTCAAGGAAATGTAAATCCTACGAGAAAAGCAATCCAGAGCTGCAAACAGAATTCCAGCCCTCCAGGTTTTGAGGGCTACAAAGCGTATCATCAATGAACCAGCTTTAAACATAGCCACTAAGCGTTTATCCCAGGGTAAATGCTCAAGATGTTCAATGCGGGCAGCCGCAAACCACTAAACGTGGCTGTATGCAAGAAAGCAGGGAGATTAAACAAGAAAGCCAGAAATTCTCATCAGCTTGGAAACACAAGAACAGTGTACTTCCTACTAGTACTGCAGCGGAAGGAAGTTGGATGTTTCTGAAACACTTGTGAATCAGCAGTTCACTGGCTACTCAAGCAAACCACAGTAATCTGGACTCGTGTTCTCATCTTACCAAAGTGCTCCCTTTAGAACAAATACAAAAGAGAAATTAAAACGTGTGTGGAATGCACTGCACTCACTTATAACGCATCACTCAAAGAGCAAGTTTAAACAAAAAGAAACTAATTCAGACAATCTTGGTGCACACAGAATCTTCTCGTCCAAGGTCACGAAACATGGCTGTGACTCGCATTAACACAGTAAACCTGTGGAGAGTCTGTGGTCAAGTCAGTCCATGTGCCGGTCCCGTAGTATGCCCAATGTCCTGCATTTAAAAGAAGTCAATCGGCTGTTATTCCCTTTTCCCGTAGCTCCTCAGTCACCCGCACGAGGTATGTTGGATCTGGGTAGCCAAAGCTGCAAAAGAAGGCATAAGCGTGTCGTTCTTTCAGATTCTCCAAATGGTGTAGCCCTAACCGAATCGTATAAACTACTACCTCAAATTCCACCTCAATAAACATCATTTCCACCTCTATTCTACTCTATTCATCTCTATTCTACTCTATTCATCTCTATTCTACTCTATTCATCTCTATATCTATTCTACTCTATTCATCTCTATATCTATTCTACTCTATTCATCTCTATATCTACTCTATTCATCTCTATATCTACTCTATTCTACTCTTATTCATCTCTATATCTACTCTATTCATCTCTATATCTACTCTATTCATCTCTATATCTGCTCTATTCTACTCTTATTCATCTCTATATCTATTCTACTCTATTCATCTCTATTCTACTCTATTCATCTCTATTCTACTCTATTCATCTCTATTCTACTCTATTCATCTCTATATCTATTCTACTCTATTCATCTCTATATCTATTCTACTCTATTCATCTCTATATCTACTCTATTCATCTCTATATCTACTCTATTCTACTCTTATTCATCTCTATATCTACTCTATTCATCTCTATATCTACTCTATTCATCTCTATATCTGCTCTATTCTACTCTTATTCATCTCTATATCTATTCTACTCTATTCATCTCCATTCTACTCTATTCATCTCTATATCTACTCTATTCTACTCTTATTCATCTCTATATCTATTCTACTCTATTCATCTCCATTCTACTCTATTCATCTCTATTCTACTTTATTCATCTCTATATCTATTCTACTCTATTTTTCTCTATATCTACTCTATTCATCTCCATTCTACTCTATTCATCTCTATTCTACTCTATTCATCTCTATATCTACTCTATTCTACTCCATTCATCTCTATATCTACTCTATTCATCTCTATATCTACTCTATTCATCTCTATATATACTCTATTCCTCTCTATTCATCTCTATATCTATTCTACTCTATTCATCTCTATATCTACTCTATTCATCTCTATATCTACTCTATTCTACTCCATTCATCTCTATATCTACTCTATTCATCGCTATATCTATATTCTACTCTATTCATCTCTATATCTACTCTATTCTACTCTGTTCATCTCTATATCTATTCTACTCTATATCTACTATGTGCAATACAACTGTGTACTTTATTTATTACTGCTCTACTATGTGCAGTACCTAAATTCACCATGCATAGCATAATCTGTTTACCATCACTATGTGCAATGTTTCCTCTGATCCTAGTCTTCTGGATAAATTTTTTTTAGTACATTTTATTTACATTTTTCTGTACTTTTTGTATATTTAGATCTTATTTATTATTTGTATATTTCCTGATACTTCTGTTCTGTCCTCTGTGCTGCTGTAAATTTCCCCACTGTGGGATTAATAAAGGATTATCTTATCTTATCTAGAATGCAAATTATCTCTCTACGGAAAAACTTCAGCTGGACACATTATTCTCATTCAAGCCTAATTTCCATCTGTAGCACTGTACACCACCGAACTGGAGGAGTAAAGTTTAAGCCTGTTCCCCCTAGGGTGTATGAAGGCTGCCAATGTATATAATTAAGCGACTGGCCAAACTGCCTGCTCAGGCGCCTCAACACGCTTGGAGGAGAATGCTAATTGCATGGCTTTCCCATAGGACTACACAGATGCCCGACTAAAGCACCATTTAGCCAAACGGAAAAAAAGGGATGCCGGCATTTAACCACATTTAGCTCACAGCACAGCTGGAACTCACATTACTGACATGACTTGCAGGACACTGTATTATTATGCCTATAGGCCTGTAGTTTCAATTATTCATGCAAGATAACATACCATCGTGGTCCTCCCCATATTGAGGTCTTGTGGTGGATATCATTCCAGGTGATGACGTTATGCATGCCTGTAGTCATGGAGGTTCCTATAGTGAAGATGAGCCGTTGTTCAAAGGCCCGCCGCAGCAGGCGCAGCACACGGTTACCCTCAGGGCTGTCCGGTAGATACGCTACACGGTCTGTGCCTGGGTACCGGACTCCAGGGTTTGGGTGCTCTTGCTGGAAAAGGTTAGAGGGCACATAAGAGAATTATGGTTGAAGTCTAGGAGGAAGGCTCGGTTTCACTGGTGACTCAAAGCGATAGTTTAGACAACATTCCCACAATGTTCAGTCACAAGCAAACAGTCAAGACATGCAGCTGTTTATATGGAAAGTATACACTGATGTCACTTTCCCACTGGAATACGCCCTCTCAGTTGGACTGACTGGAAAAAGATTCTACAACAAGCCTGATTACTAGGGTTAAAGGTGAAACCAACAATAATCTACTTTAATTAAAGATTTATTCATTTGATTTAATTACTCAACAGTGAAACATACATTTCTATGGTCGTCGCTTTTAATGTTGGTCTATTCCAAGTTCAACAAATCTCCTTTACCAGGCTAGCTGTCGGAAGTTGCTTTGTGGAGTTCCCTTTTACAAGGAAAACTGTTACAACAAAACCCTTACTATCTTCTTGTTTGAATTTTCCTGTTCTACCTTGGTGCAGCAGTTTTGGTCCGACCTCACTCGCCCTAACGTAACTGCTGCACCATATATGTGGAAATGGAAAATTCTGGAGCTGGCAAAAACAGAAAGCCTCATACGATCCATTTACTTTTCTTTTGGCTTTCTGAAGTCTGGAAAAACAGCTCCAATTCCACAGCGTCGATTTCTTGTCGAATCTATTTGTACACTCAGTAGCACGACAGCTTGTTCCAATCTTAAAAGATTCTCTGCTTTCGCTGACTTTACCGCTGAACGCTAATGCTGCCTCTCCAGTCTTTTCCAGTCAGTGGGCGTAACCACAGAGGCTCCCACCAGCTATGACATTACATGCATACTCTCTAGTGTTTTGCACAGGAGGTACGAGGCTACTGTCGGTGTCATATACAGCTCTGGAAAAATTTTAGAGATCAGTTTCTCTAGGTGTACAGGTTCTGGGTTTGTGTTGGACCAGAATTCCTCAGTTCTGTTTGTCGCCCAAATTCCAGATCAGATATTGTATTAGATCTGTTTAGGAAACCACTAATGGTTTCACCCCAGCCACCGCTCGCCAGTCTCTCTGTAGGTCACTTGAGGTCATCTTACGGTGGTTAAGTGACATTGGAATGAGGTGGCGCTCATCACGGTCAGTAGAGAGTGGGGTTGGCCCTCTGCCAGTCTGTAGCTGTGTTGTCCTGTGTGTTTACTGCTGGACCTTGTTCTTATGAACCAGACGCTCACTGTATCTGCCAGTAAAGCTAGAACCCAACCTTCTGTTCTTCACTATAAACCTGCTGTACATGTGGAGATGCTGATTTAGGAAGAACCTGGAGTGCTCTCTTATTTATTTCCAGAGCTGTACATTAGACAGCTATATCAGAAACCACCTGGTTTGAGGCAAGTGTGCTATTCAGGCCTGCAGTTTACAGAACGTGATCAGCTACAGTAGCATCATAGCTCAGGTGAAGGACTACATTCAATTAGACTTAAGGTTGAACTATTACTTTATAAAACCAACATCCATTCATTCCGCACTTTGCTGACATACTTACCGACTGGAACCCTGGAGGGAAGCTATAGATAACGCATATGCAGCCAAATCCTTCATGCCCAGGCAGCTCCAGGTCAGGGTCTCTCTCCACCATCATGCTACCGTTGGCTGGCTGGTTCCCAATAAGCTGACCATAAACCAACCTACAGACAGGACAAGCCTTCTTCACCTGGAAAGCTTGATCCAGACAAGAACGGCAGAAGGAATGGCCACACTTTTCTAGAGTAGTCTTCTCCACTATCTCGTCCATGCAGATGGAGCAGCTGGCACCGTCCTCTTCGCTTGGCTGGCCTACATTCAGCTCAGCTTCAGTCCTTGTGGTGGCCTCGTGCGGCATGGGCAGAACAGCACTGGTCTCCACGTCAGCACTTCTCCTGTACCTCTGCTGCTGTTGCCTCTGGGAACGCCTTGGCTGTGGTGGAGGAGGAGGAAGTAAACTGCCCTCCCCGTCCACGTCCATTACTCCGACACAGGGTAACAGGGAGCGCTTCCTCTTGGGAGCGGCCTCGTGTTTAGTCATTTCCTTGCGGGCACAGCGGCACAGGTCTATGAAGGCTTTCCGCGTGGCAGGGGACACCGGGCCTTCCATCATGCTGGTCCTGGCCCTGCTGCTGCCCTCTACCGGAGAGAGCCTTACAGCACAGCAGCCGCCACGCTCCCCGCGCCTGATGATGCCAGCGCTTAGACCCTGCTTATCCTCAAAGTCGAGCAGCCAGGGCCGCCCGGCTGCCGCCAGGTAATCCCACACGGCCTGAGACACCAGCACCTCATCACTGCCCTGCCCCGCACGCACGCTCATCTCATCAGATGAAACTAGACATGAAGGAAAACCAGAAGGCGACAAATGAAGGGATTATCTTCAACAAATTCGGAAATATGGTCCTAATACCGGTCAAAGCATGGCACATGATTTCAGTCTTAGGGATTAGTGTGTATTAATAACCGTGTCGAAACACATTATGCTGTATTAACTGTCCTGGTTTCCCTACAGTACCAGTTCAAAACATTACGGGTATCTACACTTTGTGTCCATTTCCTCAGGTCCATTTACCACATAGGAGCACTTTGTAGTTCTGCCATTACAGACTCCAGTCCATCTGTATCCCTGTATAATTTGTTAACCCCTTTTACCCATTTCTCCACTGTCCAGGACCACCACAGAGCAGGTATGACGTGGGTGGTGATTCTCAGCACTGCAGTGACACTGACGTGGTGCTGTTGTGTGTTTAGACACTGTGTCCTCTCCGTGTCCACTCTATTAGACACTCCTACCTTGCTGGTCCAACTTGTAAATATACAGCCAGGGACGATAGCTCACTTGCTGCTACACAGTCTGTATTGGTCATCCTCTAGTTCAGTATCTCTCAACCCTAGTCCTGGAGGCACCCTGCCCCTTCTGGGAAAGCACTAAAATGTGCAGGGTGCCTCCAGGCCGTGGCTGAGAAACACTGCTCTGCTCCTTCATCAGTGGTCATAGGATGCTGCCCATGGGATGTTGACTGGACAGTTGTGTTTGGTGGATGAGTCTCAGTCCAGCAGTGACACTGAGACGTTTATACACTCATATCTCTCTAGTATAGTAAGTTTAACTGATTTTAATGAGACACTTTAAATGAAATATTGAAATAAATGTAATTTGTTTGCGATATTTGTTAGTATGTTTAATTATTAAGCCGCACTGGGTTCTTACACAGTCGAATCGCATTGTTATGACCACCAGCTAATATTGGTGTAGCTCAGCGGATGACACCACTACCCGCCAAGTAGCTACCACCACACGTGGGAGACTGGGGTTCGAATCCCAGGCTGAGTGACTAGTCTGTGCTACACCAATGAGAGTCCGTGGGCAAGACTCCTAACACTACGTTGGCCTACCTGCAATATGATTAACCTTGTAAGTCGCTCTGGATAAGAGCATCAGCTAAATACCGTAAAATGTAAATTTTAAAAATGTAATCCAGAGTAACTGCCAAGTGCACCACAGACAGCAGCTAGACAGGCTGAGAGTGACTCAGTAAGGTCCTGGCTGGTTGTCACAGGTATCTGTAGCCATGCTGATTTTCACAGATCCATCCCACTGGCCTCACAGATGCTCGATTGTGTTCAAATCTGGGGAATTAGGGGGTCAGGTAGTAATTGGAAGTCTTGGTCATGCTCTTCCAGCCAATGTCAGAGATTTTTTAGCCATGTGAAACATTGCATTGTCTTGCTGGAAGGCTCCTTGCACCCCAGGAAAGACAATCGGCATGTATGGCTGTACGTGACCCTCAGGGATGGATTCATAGCGAAATCGGTTGAGAGTGCTCTCCACATGGATGGGTGGGCCCAGAGAGTGGCACACAAACTTCATGAAACTTCCATCATGAGCTACACCCTGTTGTCGTTGAACGTAGGATGGTCATAATAATGTGACTCGACTGTGTATTTCTCTTTTCAAACTGATCAGATAAATAAGTATCATGGCATAGTGAGTTTCATGAAAATGTCTTGATAGTATCGCGATAGTAGCTGTGTGGCATATCAGCTCTGTCTATGCTTGGTTATGAGGGGCAGGTTTACGAGGACAGACCACGTGACATTCTCTGGCGCTTATAAGCACATTCACACCCCCACTTTGGACAGACGTCAGATTCACCTGGCCAGCGAAGTCATGTAACCTGGTCAGACCACAGTGTGATTCACACTCACACAATAGTGAGGGTACCTTCGGACCTTGTAGGCCCAGCTACAGCGAAAAACTGCCTTCTCACCAACCCCCCAGAAATTTCCCTAGCTGCCGTGCTGTGGACGCCGAGTGAGGTAACGCTGACGTAAAGGCTTCGCCATACGGGAAGCATAACGTTACTGTCACGGAAAACCGACACCCGCAGGTTTCACTGTCCGCTAATAACCAACCCTGTCCTCATCACCTACCTCCTCTGTGCTGCTTAAACCGAGCCGGACGAGACAGTAAGCTGGCCTTCCCCCGGTGCCTTTATCGGCAGACCTCATGCGTTCAGCGCAGAATATTCTCGAAGTTGGCAAACCTTCCCGACGAGCTGATGGGAGCCGACCGTCACGCGAAGAAGCGAACAACGTCAACCATCAACAGGCGCGAAATCGAATCAGATGCTCCTAAAACCCACCAGCGATGTCCGAATCGTGGGTGAATCGGTTCTTATGAATGGCAGTTGATTCTATGTGCCGATTCACAGCTCAACGAGCTTTATGGAACGCCGTTTGGTTCATAACTCCTAGTTCGGCGTCTGTATTGACACGTGGATTGATAAATAAACCAGTTTACACGTTTAAAATTGGGTGCTACCACTTTGTCCAGCCTCCGAGGGGGAAACACAATCACTGTTAGTGAGAACATGTTTTGCACTAACTAATCTACACCTTACAAACGCATATACACAACTACGTATATGACACGAGATGGGTACGCAGCCCTAGCACGAGCCAACATGACAACAACATAGCCTCTACATCAACAAAGTGTATACTGACGCCAACCACTAGCATGAACGCTCACAGTGGTCCAAACGCCTTAAGACACTCAAAGTTGCTGAAAATTAACAAGTTAACATGTTAACAATTAACACAGACGCAAAACTATACGTTAAGAACCAAACAGCTTTTGCTTCTACATCTTTACGTCTGTTTAAAGGGTAACTTCAGTGACTTTTCAAAATGTCTGAATGACTAAAGGACTACAATGTAAACAAAGTCATTCAGACAGGTTTGGTGTGAAACGCTCAGGTTTAGAGAAATTCACAGAATTAGATTCAATTACAATGGTGGTGATAGGAACCAGACGTCCACCTCTAAAAGCTCCTCCCTCACAGACATGAACTAGTTCTGAATACACTGTCTGATGTCTGAGACACTGCTCTTCAGTACAGCTCTCACATAATACCAACAATGTCACAGCCACCTGGAATCCTCCTACATTCCAAGTTGCCAACAGGTAGCCATAACACCACTTGGCAATGTTCCTAAATAATGAGACTGTCACAACCTTGTGACAACCATACTGAGTCAATGTAAACGGCACCACCTTTTGACAGTGTTGTCCTGCAAACATGCCCACACTAAACCAGTGGGGCCCCAATGTGGCAAACACATTGGCCTTTTGTGGCCATTCCACACTGGACCAATATGGATTTGCACATGTATGATGTTGTTGATGTTTATACTGGGGTTTGACAATCAACGCAACGTGAACCCATGTAGATTGACTGCTGATTGCGGATATTAAATAAAATGGCTATATTTGGGTTGCAGACACACAAATCTGTGTTGGTAGCCACTCTGAATCACTTTGTTTATATCTCAGTCAATGAATAAAATGGGAATTTTAAATAGCAGAATAGCAGCCTTTGACTGTGAAACTTTTTGTAGCATTGTTTAACAAACTTCTTAGACCTGGCTTTTCTCTTATTGGACTAGCTTTTCCCAGCTTTGACTTGCTTAGACAGAGTCTTACTAATATTTTTGTTGGACCACCTTTAGCGTTGATCACGGCACACATTCACTGTGGCATCTTTTCCACAAGCTTCTGTAATGTCACACCATTTGTTTGTTGCACTCATTCACCCCCCAAGATCTTGTATTGATGATGGGAGATTTAGACCACTGTGCAAAGTCTTCTCCAGCACCTCCCAATGATTCTCAATGGGGTTCAGGTCTGGACACTTTCACAATTTGTGCCTGATGAATCCTGGAATTGTCATCTTGGAATAGGCCCGTGCCATCAGGAAAGACAAATTCCATTGATGGAATAACCAGGTGGTTCAGCATGTTCAGGCAGTCAGCTGAACTCATTCTTTGGGCACGAAACATTGCTGAACCTGGACCTGACCAACTGCAGCCACCCCGGATCATAGCACTGCCCCCACAGGCTTGTACAGTAGGCACTAGGCATGATGGAACAGGGCAAATCTGGACTCATCAGACCACATGACCTCCTTCCATTGCTCCAGAGTCTAATCTTTATGCTCCCTGAAGCCATTTTTGTTGGTTAGCCTCACTGACAAGTTTTTCTTAAGGCTACACAGCTGTTTAGTCCCAATCCCTTGAGTTCCCTTCACACTGTGCATGTAGAGATCTTCCTTTCACTATTTAACATGTCCCTAAGTTTCTACTGCTGTTTTTCTGCAATTTAATTTTACCAAACATTTAAGTGATTGTTGATCAACATATAGTCTTGAATAGTTTCCTCCAACCTCACTCACCCTCACACCTGTCTTAAATGAGGTGAGATGTAACATTAAACGTGATTTGGTTTGTGTATACACAATTAAAATATATTTTTTTAATTAATTTAAAAAATTTTTTTTTAAAAATTAAAAAAAAGAGTTCACTTCTTGTCGCCCCCAGGTCCGGCATAAAAACGAATCACTGAATCGAGCGTTCATTGTCTCAAAGCGAACCGTACAGTTCAAAGAATCGATTCGGTAAACTAACTACCCATCACTAAGAATCCCTTGGCTGTATAAACAAAGAGACCGTGCTCCAAGCCCCGCCCCCACTCTCGGAGGCATAACAACAAACTGAGAGTTTACAGTTTTAATATATGTAATAAAAGAAGTTATTATTTACCTTGTGATCCCATAAATCCCCCTTAACTGCAGGTTTATTAGCCTGTTCAGAAAAGAAAATACGCACAGGTCAGATCGAGACATTTTAGCAGGTAGACTAATCTATAATCGATAGCAGACACTGTTGCACGTTTGTCCGCTTGCTAGCCAGTGTTGTGGTTTATTAGCTAGGCTAAATCGTGTCTCTCACCTTCTGCACTGACTCTGCCCGAAGAGGTCGGTGTGTTGGGGAATCTACTGTGAGTTGGAAGTACTTTTCCATTCGACGAAACGACGAGACAGGCGCTGTGTTCACCTTTAAACGATACCGGAGTCGAACAGGCCCCGAGCACAGATCCCAAAGAGGCTCGAGTCTGCCTAAACCTCCCCACATCCACACACCAGCTCAGGCTGTCCCTCTGCTCTCCCGTCCTTGGACACAGAAGGCGTGTAAACAGTAAAAGCAGTCATGGCTCCGTTTGTTTTCGGTCAGTTACAGCGACTGTGTGTTTTAGTTCCTGATCGTACTGACACCGCACACTGCCTGTTTCTGTGTCATCTTTTCCTTTGCCACAGTTCCCCACATTACAATGGATCACACGTAGGACGCATGATAACATAAGCAGGAAGTTCGTCACTCCTGGATCGGACAGGATTAAAGTCCAGGCTGATCTGCCCGCTGCATGGCGCCCTAGTTCAGTCTAAACGCTGAATGACACTTAAGAGGCTTTTTCCGATTTTCAATTAATCTGCTGTCAGATTAGCAGGAGATTAAAGGTGCTGCTTGTGCACTTCTTGCTGAATCAGTTTTTTAGAATAAAAGTCCCAAATGTTTCTGATGTCAGTATGATCTATTCATATTTGTTTTATTGATTTATTTTAAATGTTTGTCAAACCAGAACTGAATTTGTTAACCTAACATTCTCTCTCTCTCTCTCTCTCTCTCTCTCTCTCTCTCTCTCTCTCTCTCTCTCTCTCTCTCTCTCTCTCTCTCTCTCTCTCTCTCCCCTGCTCGATAGATAGATAGATAGATAGATAGATAGATAGATAGATAGATAGATAGATAGATAGATAGATAGATAGATGAGTATAGTTTAGGGTTTAAGAGTATAGTGTGGGGTTAAGGAGTATAGTTTAGGGTTTAAGAGTATAGTGTGGGGTTAAGGAGTATAGTTTAGGGTTTAAGAGTATAGTGTGGAGTTAAGGAGTATAGTTCAGGGTTTAAGAGTATAGTGTGGGGTTAAGGAGTATTGTTTAGGGTTTAAGAGTATAGTGTGGGGTTAAGGAGTATAGTTTAGGGTTTAAGAATATAGTGTAAGGTTAAGAAGTATAGTTTAGGGTTTAAGAGTATAGTGTGGGGTTAAGGAGTATAGTTTAGGGTTTAAGAGTGTAGTGTGTGGTTAAGGAGTGTAGTTTAGGGCTTAAGAGTATAGTGTAACGTTTAGGAGTATAGTTTAGGGTTTAAGAGTGTAGTATGGGGGTTAAGAGTATAGTGTAAAGTTTAGGGGTATAGTTTAGGGTTTAAGAGTATAGTGTAAGGTTAAGGAGTATAGTTTAGGGTTTAAGAGTATAGTGTGGGGTTAAGGAGTATAGTTTAGGGTTTAAGAGTATAGTGTGGGGTTAAGGAGTATAGTTTAGGGTTTAAGAGTATAGTGTAAGGTTTAAGGGTATTGTTTAGGATTTAAGAGTATAGTGTAGGGTTTAAGAGTATAGAGTAGAGTTTAAATATAAGAAATTACAATAAAACAATATTACACACTCGAGAACTAATAGTGCAGTGAATAATAAACAGAGCAGAGATGGAATGGAACACTGGAACAGTATACAGTGCTTTATTTATGAGTATAGTGTAACGTTTAGGAGTATAGTTTAGGGTTTAAGAGTGTAGTGTAGGGGTTAGGAGTATAGTGTAAGGTTGGAGGGTATAGTTTAGGATTTAAGAGTATAGTGTAAGGTTTAAGGGTATTGTTTACGATTTAAGAGTACAGTGTAAGGTTTAAGAGTATAGTTTAGGAGCATAGTGTAAGGTTTAAGACTATAATTTAGGGTTTAGAAGTATAGTGTAAGGTTTAAGACTATAGTTTAGGGTATAAGAGTATAGTTTGAGGTTTAGACGTATAGTGTAAGGTTTAAGACTATAGGGGATAAGAGTGTAGTTGAGGGTTTAGAAGTATAGTGTAAGGTTTACGACTATAGTGTAAGGGGATTGTTTAACTACTCATGAGTGTAATGTGTGCCACGTCGTTTTTAACCGCTACCCAAGTGATTGATTAATAAATTATTAATTTAAAATTCTGTCCTAAACTGTTAAATACAGTGCACATGTTAAACTTCACAGGCTGAAAACCTTAGAACACACGTTACCATGGATACGCAGCGGCTTCGTGAACGCGCAGTGGAAGATGCCAGAAAGCGCGAGCTGCGTCACCCCGCGCAAAGAGGAGACACGCGAGGAGGCGGCAGGAGGTTTGCGCTAACGAGAACAGCGGCAGCAACACCAGCAGGGCTGTTCACTTATTCTGTGTGCTGGTGGGAGATTTAGCGCGCGTCAAGCACATCCCTCGAAACACGAGGGCACTAGGCTGAAACACTCATAACTTTGTGGAAAGCTGAGAACGACATGTAAGTTTTCTACTAGCGATGTAGACGCGAACTTGTTAGCTAGCTAGCCAGATAAGCTAAGCTAGCTAGTTAGCAGTACGTATTATCGGCTAGCGATAGGGCTAGCCAGCTAAGTAGCTAAAGCTTTCTTCCTATTTAGAGCTATTTGAAGAAGCTGAATTAATACTTAGCGTTTTTATGGGAAATGTCTATGAGAGATGTGTAGGCTCTTTAGCTAAAGCAGAGGGACCGCAGGTTTTTCCCGCGGTGTGCTAACGTTAGCTGATAGTAAGCACTCGCTAATTCAGGGAGCTAGCTAAGCCTGCAGGAGATAAATGCCCGTCACTATGGCCTCTGCTCAACGCAGCTAGTTAGCTAGCCAGGCGTGCACGACTTAGCAGTCATCGGCAAATGGCTGGGAAGATGTTTTAATTTCCCAGAGCATTGGCGCTTTGCAAAACCATTGAAAAGTCTAAGGAGAAGACTGGCTGCCGTCTGCGAGTTGTTCTGAATTAATGGTGGCTTTGTTTTCCAGATAACTATGGCCTTTCGGCATCATCTTGCAGACTTAATTCCCATGTGCTAGCTAGCGGTGATTGATATATAGCTCGCCATATAACTGTGTTTTACGCGCTGAGCTCAGGCTGTTGTTGCAGGTGGGCGAGGCGCTGTAAATGCTTCTGCGCAACATCATGTGTAACCTAGCCAACTTCTCCCAAAGGTTAGGATTCAGTATGGATGCTCAGTAGCTAGCCATGCTAGCTAGTTAACGTTAGCTAGCCATAGTCATTTAAACTGGCGCCCACTCTCGACCATGAGGTTCAGGTTAAGCATGGCAACAGTTTTGTGTTTCCTTGTACAGTCGAGCTACATTATCAGCGTTTAAGGATATTACTGTTGCACAGTTCATTAAAAGCACAACTAGCACTTGTTTGCTAACCTCGCTAGTAGCCTACCGCTTAAATGTAGCTTCTGCTAGTGTTGCCAAGGTAACGATGGCCATCACCTAGTCACCCACTTCACACGACAGGAGTTTGAGGTGTTTGGGTTTTCACAGGTCAGCTTCTGTATAGGTTGTGCTTGAGTTAGTCGTGCAGTGTGTTGGAGAATGGTTTCTGGTAAAGTTGATCAGTTTAAATGGACCCCTACTTGCTTTGACCTACATGCCACTTTAGCCATGCTATGGATAACACCACCACCACCTACCTAGTACTCTAACTAGTACTTATTCTAATGTACTTCATCACGTTCCCTCAGTATTTCTTATGTCTCTCTCTTTTAACAGGCAGTCAGCAACTGCTAAGTGGTATGACAGGCGGGACTCTGTCTTTGTTGAATTCTGTGTAGAGGACAGCAGAGATGTTGAAGTGAAATTTGATAAATCAAAGCTTGATTTCAGGTAAGACTTCACGGTCACGTTTACTCTGGATCCTGGTGTTGTTTCTCAGCCCTCATACACCGTCTTGTTATCGTTCAGTTGTGTAGGTGGAGTTGATACTGTCAAATATCACAATGAAGTAGACCTTTTTGAGGCAATCGATCCAAATGTAAGTATGAAAGAGTTTTCTTTATGGTTTTCTTGAGCAGGTGATGTGCTAAATATGTACTGAAGGGTGTTTTTATTTTTATTTTCAGGAGTCAAAACACAAACGCACAGACAGAACTGTGTTTTGTTGTCTAAGAAAAGCAGAATCAGGCAAGTCATGGCCGAGGTTAACAAAAGACAAAACAAAGGTGCGATTTCTTTTTAATTGTTTGCGTGAATAATGTAGTCTGTGTGGTGCTGGATTGTGCTTATTCTGTATTAACTTGGCTTCTTCAGCTGAATTGGCTCAGCGTTGATTTCAATAACTGGAAAGACTGGGAAGATGATTCAGATGAAGAGTTGTCCAGCTATGACCGTTTCTCAGAGGTGAGTGTCATCGACACTGAGAAGTACTGTAAAATGTTTTCCCATAGGAGCAGTGCTAAATGTTCTGGTATTTTTTTTTTATTTTTTATTTTTTTATTGCAGATGATGAACAACATGGGAGGGGAAGACGATCTGCCTGACATGGATGGTGCAGATGATGTAAGAACACGTCCTTTTCGTGAAAAACAAAACCATGCTTTGTTTAATATTTTCCGTGTTTCATATTTCGTATTTTCACATTTTCTGCATGTTTGGCCCCTAAGATCAAATCATCAACTAGTGTACAATTCTGGGTCACTCCACACAATAGCTAGTCAAAAAATCCAGCTCTTGTGTCTCCGCTGTGAAGTGGCTGTAGGACTTCTATCTAAAGTATCTAAAATAATTCGCTTAGACAGGAAATACCTAATTCAGTTAATGTAGATGTGTCTGCTTGTGTCCTTAAAGACATTTATGTTTTCTTCTTTTGTTTTTAATTGCAGGAGGATTCTGCAGATAGCGATGATGAGAGTAAGTCTGCCTGGATCGTGTTTTGTTACGTCAGGCCAGAACTTTTAGTTGTTGTGTGTGTGTATATACTGTATATGTGTTTGTGAAACTTACTAGATGTGTCTTAATTACAGAGATGCCAGATCTTGAGTGAATCTCCGAAGGATGTCACCTTGTGGCAGACGAGAAGGATCATCACTTACCTGTTGTTTGAAGAAAAAGGCTAGTTATGAGTTGGTAATCATTAACGGGAGAAAAAAAAATCCAAAACAAAAAGGCCTATGTTTTGAGCTGTTTTCCAGAATCTGAGTGTCACGAGTGTTGCGCCAGAGTAGTACCATTGTGTTGATGGCTGTCTTCAGTCATCAGCAGTGCTGTCTTTACCTTTTTATTCTGCATGGACAATTTGAAGTTCTCCATGATGTTTTGTGGATTCTAGTTATCGTCCATTTACTCAGCATTGGATGTGGAGGCGGGTAGTGCCGAGATGCAGCAATCTTCACCTTTACCCATGATATCAGTAAGCTGTCCATCATATAGCACATACACCTTGTAACCCCCAGTGATTAGAATACTTAACGTTTAATTTTTTCCCCCCTCCGATATTTGCATTAGACCCGGTCCAGAGTGTAAATTTCGTTCATATTTTTGTTAGTCAGTTTTTCTTATTTTGTGTGTGCGACTGAAGCAAGCATCCTCCTCAAACTCGTGCTTCTATGTTCAACCGCAGATACTAGCCAAATCATGTACTGGCTTTAAACATAGCCACGTTTGACCATTTTATAGACCTCTGAGACGGGGTTTTATCCACCAGATAGGTTGAGTCCTGACAGTACACATCGCTTTACAGAAATGATTTCGATTCAGTAGTCATCAGTCATCGTCACACCCGAACGTGTAGCAGGCATCTGAACACTGATATCTTCCATTTATGTAAAAAGAAGTGATACGATGTAAGCTTCACCGCTGTACAGAACAAAAGGGTAACTTTTCAATAGCTGACCAAATTGTGTTTGCACTCCTAATATCAATGCAAGTGTGACTAAAACAAACAAAAATGATGTTTATGTTGTGCTAACCTGTCACCACAGGTTGAGGAACTTAAGTTTGTTAAACGCAGTGGGGTTTTGTCTACATATTTCTAATAAACTGTCTCTAAACAACTGCCTTGTGTTGGGTAATCCATGGAGGACACATGTACTCATCCCTTTTAAGGTCAGGAATGGCGGTGGTGGACAGTAATGAAGTAAATGTAATTGGTTACTGTAGTTAAATAGCTTTTGGTTTACGTGATGAATGAATGGCGGTCTATGGCGATACCCTTCTATTGAAGACTGGTGGACTGAGAGACACTAGTCTCTTTACCTAAACCGATCTGATTAAGAGTCTTGTTCTAGAAATGATAATGGGACATTACAGCCATAGTCAATCATTTACTTTTCATATTCAACTTCTGCTTCTTTAGACAGGGCGTCTCTGCTTTAACTCAAGTACATGGTCCACCTTTGGTCAGTAGTTGGGTATGATGTCAGGTGATGTAATAAAGGCTTCTTGTTTTCAGACTTAGCTGTTTTCTATACTGTTAGTTTCTTTGCGATGTTTAGCAAGTTGACAATGGTGAAGGTGCCTGCTATTAGAATCTTGTCAAGTGGCTTTTATTGTCATTACAGCTTTGTACCAGCACACAGTGAAATGAAATTACGTTTTTTCCAGAACTATGGTGGCATATGGAACAAAACGAGAACAAGAAACAATACAGAACAGACTCAAAGTGCTACGTGCAAGACGATAAATAAAACATAAGGTGCATAGAAATTTAACATGCTATGATGTATAATTAAAAGGGATTAAATGCAGATTATAATTAAAAGAGAACTCTCCCAGTTAAGAATTCAATGGTAATGGTGTAAAGTGTGTTTTGATGTGGAGAAAGTTCTGACTCCGAAAGGAACCAGGGGTCCCAATGTCTGCAACACAGCCATTTTATTTACTATCCAGAACCACCAGTTAGTGTTCTTTGGTGACTTTTGGTTTTCCTCTAGATCATCGTTCCTGTAGCACTTTCCCATAATTTAACTAGAAAAGTGCATTTCCTGAAGGAAACGCGGGATGGTTGTGCAGCTTGCTCCGTGAGGAACGAGGGAGTAAACGAGTGCGGGTTGGTATGACTGGATTAACGTTTGGGGGCCTGCCTTTAGTGAGTACGTGAAATTTGGTGGCTCTCAGGCAAATGGAAACATTACTGCTTGGTATGGGTCGAAAATGACCGAATCACCAAATTCCTGCAATGCACAACTATAATACATGCAAGAATAGTGTCAACCAGAAGGAGTCAATCAACAGGAATGAAACCGTGGGTAGGTTTGACCTTGGGACATGCTAATGATTTAAGTTTCCTGGTCGGCCGTACATGTGACATAAGCAAGGATGAACCTTATCGCTGTACCTGACTGACCCAACAGCCACGATTGCAGACATTCACAGAGCAGTGGTGCCTCCATGAGTCATCCTGTTAGTGCCAGCACTTTTGGCAGACGGCTGCATGACGCAGGACTACATGCACACTGACTGTTGTGACGACTGTCCTTAACACCACCTCAACATCACCAAAGCCTGCAATGGTGTCATGGCAGACTCAGAGTGACTCTGAATGGCAGCAGGTCATCTTCAATAATGAGTCCTGCTTTTGTTTTGGTGGAGACGACCAACGAATCGGTGTGAGGAGGCACCATGATCAGCACCAAGATGAATGGTTTGTTGTCAAGGGTCACATGTCCAGATGGCCTAGTGTCAGTCCACCTCCACCCCTACCGCACCATCTGCAGTAACTGTGTGAGGATATTCAAGCTATTCTTCATATCAGATTATCACAGGACACCATTAGGAACCTCCACAACTCGATGCCGAGACGTCTGGCATGTTGGGTTAGCAAACATGGCGGCACGACTCCACACTGAGAGACAGACTTCTGTATGTGTAGCTCAATAAATATTCCCCATATCAGTCTAAATCTATCATCATTTATTGTTCCTGGTAACCTTTATCTTCCTTCCCAACAGCACTGCAGTCCCACCCTTCCTTCTGGGTGCAGCTATTAATTAGAATATGTTTGAAACCAAACCTACAGGGGTTGGACAATGAAACTGTCATTTTAGTGTGGGAGGTCTCATGGCTAAATTGGACCAGCCTGGTGGCCAATCTTCATTAATTGCACATTGCACCAGTAAGAGCAGAGTGTGAAGGTTCAGTTAGCAGGTAAGAGCACAGTTCTGCTCAAAATACTGCAATGCACACAGCATTATGGGTGACATACCAGAGTTCAAAAGAGGACAAACTGTTGGTGCACGTCTTGCTGGCGCATCTGTGACCAAGACAGCAAGTCTTTGTGATGTATCAAGAGCCACGGTATCCAGGGTAATGTCAGCATACCACCAAGAAGGACGAACCTCCACCAGCATCACGTAGTGACCTGGCCACTATCCTGCAAGAAGAATGGCTTAAACTCCCTCTGACCACTGTGCAGGACGCAGTATATGTCATTCCCAAGACCAACTGACGCTGTATTGGCCGCAAAAGGAGGCCCTACACCATACTAATAAATGATTGTGGTCTAAAACCAGGTGTTTCAGTTTCATTGTCCCACCCCTGTATGTGTCAGACATCCGTTAAATACATTCACAACCATTTCAAGCTATAACCTTCTGTAAGAGAACTTCTCAACAACATCTGGTTCCTCTCACCATCACTGTGAGCAGTTCTGGGTCCATGTGGCCGAGTATCTGCACAGAAACCTAAAATCACAATGCACAAAGCCAAGCGTTGGCTGGAGTGGTGTTATGCCGCCCCTGGACTGGAGCAGTGGAAACACATTTGCTGGAGTGATGAATCATGTTTTACCTGGCGCTCTACAGGACGAGTTTGCAGACGGTGGAAGAATGCACCCTGATAGCGCCAACAGTGAAGCCTGGCGCAGTTTTTCACAGGAGCTGTTGTGACTCTTCGGCTACCAATTCCCCCAAACCACATTCCACATGGAAAGCCTTCCAGAAAAAGTGGAGGCTGTTATACCTGCAAAGAGTGAGTGGGTCCATGGCTGGACCCAGCAGCGTCATATAGGTGTGATGATCAGGTGTCCACATACTTTTGGTCACAGAGTGCACATGCAGGGCATTTATCTGAACACTAAACCAGTCTGATCGCCCGTGGAATTATGTATGTGTTTTGGGAAAATGGATTTGTGGTGTTCCCCTCGGGAAAGGACTGCGGGGACAAGGATGGGTGCAACTGATGTGACAGTGCTAATCAACATAACCACAAGAGGGCGCCAACACACTACACTTTATTATGTGTGCTCTGAGTCCTTCATCCAGCAGGGGGAGCCAGATGAAGCTTTGGCTTAAAGGGTCTGGCTTTGGCACGCTTAGCTCAGGGTGAGTAGAAAAACTAGCTCTGAGACTGTGGTGCTGTAAAGCATGTACAAACACAGTCAGCAGGTCTGAATATGTTAAACACACGGGTCAAATGTGGTGCACCAGTGAACTGCTTACTTATAATACAGAGCTAAAAATAAATATTGTATTTCCCAGAATGGACTTTTGATGGACTGTTCTCAATTCTGCACACGGACTCTTTGGGTGTATATATATATATATATATATATATATATATATATATATATATATATATATATATATACACTCATCATCAAAAGAGTAGCTGCACCCAGAAGGAGGTGTGGGACTTGAGGGCTGTTAGGAAGGAAGATAAAGGTCACCAGGAACAATAACTGATGATCCATTTAGACTGATATGGAGAATATTTATTGTGCTACACATACAGAAGCAGTGTCTCTCTAACCCAACATACCAGACGTCTCAACATGGAGTTATGGTTCCCTGTGATAATCCATCCCATGCAGCTTGAATATCCTCACACAGTTCCTGCAGATTGTGCGGTAGCAGTGGAGGTGGAGTGACACCAGGTCTCCTGGTCATGGTTCTTGGTTCTGACCGTGGTGCCTCCACACACTGATTCATTGGTCGTCTCCACCAAGACAAAAGCGGGACTCGTCACTGAAGATGACCCGCTGCCTTTCTGAGTCACTCCACGACAGTCTGGCACGACACCGTTGCAGCCTTTGCAGATGTTGACGTGGTGTTAAGGGCAGTCGTCGCGACAGTCTGTGTGCATGTAGTCCTGGGTTGTGCAGGCAATGGTGCTGGCTCTAACAGGATGGCTCATGGAGGCCCCCACTGCTCACTTCATGCATGTTGAGGGACGAATGGATTCCAGTCAATATCAGCAGATTCTGGAGACCAATGTCTAGGAATCAGTGACAAATCTGAAGCTGCGCCGGGGCTGGATCTTCCAACAAGACAACGACCCTAAACACTGCTCAAAATCTACTAATGCATTCATGCAGAGGAACAAGTACAACGTTCAACTGTGCAATATCAGCCAAATATAGACTCCTTAATATGTACATATGTATTCATACACATGTTCATAGTGCAGCAAATATCAGTAACACTGGTTCTTATATAGAAGTGATGCACTGAATCATCATAGTGCATGTAAAACATGCAGTCTGTGCAATTAAGCAGCCGGTTATGTTTTGGTGGTCTGTCATCCCGTAGGGGAGGGCTGAACATGAACTGCATTACTGGACAGATGCTTGCAGCAGAGGAGCATGAGGTGGAATGGTGGTTGGGGAAAGTTGGTGTTGGGGTAGGCACTGTTCCGTTATCTGCTGACCCATTACGCTATCTTATGAAAGCCACATATGCTACTTTATTTGTATTTCATTATGTTCTCGAAGGCCTTGACCACACGTACATGGGCGTTTTAAAGGGCTTCCTCCTTCATAAAAAAAATCTTCCACATGACAAAGCAAGAGGAAGCTGGTAAGAGCATGCCAAACCATTATACATATATATAACCACCATTCCACCTCATGCTCCTCCGCCGCAAGCATCTGTCCAGTAATGCAGTTCATAACAGGCTGCTTACTTGCACAGACTGCACGTTTTGCATGCACTATGATGATTCAGTGCATCACTTCTATATAAGGACCAGTGTTATTGTTATTTACTGCATTAATGTACACTATGTGTATGAAAACATATGTACATATTGAGGAGTCTATATGTGGCTGCTATTGCACAGTTCTGTCATTTCCACTGGTACTGCACACTGTACATACATTCTGCTCCATGCATGTCAGAGCTGCATTAGATACGGCCGCATGCATATAAAAATATTTATACACTCATCATCAAACATTTTTTTTTAATTAATTAATTAATAGTAAAAGGAAGTGACCGAAAGGAAAGATTGGTTTGGTATGCTCTTACCAGCTTCTCTTTGCCTTTTCCTGTGGAGGATTATATATAAATATACATATACATACATATACATACACATATGCATATACATACACATATACATATACATATACATATACATACACATATACATATACATATACATACACATATACATATACATATACATATACATATACATATACATATACATATACATATACATATACATATACATATACATACACATATACATATACATATACATATACATACACATACACATATACATATATACATACACATACACATATACATATACATATACATACACATATACAAATAAACATATGCATATGCATATACATATACATATACATAAACATATACATACACATATACATATGCATATACATATACATACACATTTACATATACATATACATATACATACACATACACATACACATACACATACACATACACATATACATATACATACACATATACAAATAAACATATGCATATATATATATATATATATATATATATGCATATGTTTATTTGTATATGTGTATGTATATACATAATGAATTCTTTTATTGGTGCTGCACTACTTCACACACTACCCAGAAAACATGCGGGTGTGACAAAGACATGGGCCCATTGCCAAAAGAGACCCACGTGTTTACTACATGCATTAGGCCAACCTGTCCCAAAACAGATCCAGTCCACAGATCCGGCAGATCTTCTGGCACAGATGCGACAGTGCTACCTTGTGGCAAACTGCTTGTGAGCCAAAAGTGGCTCTCATATGACCCACAAGTTCCAAAGCAGATCTAGTCCAGTTCTTTACCGAGAGTGGTCCAACCAAGTGCCATCGATCTGGGTGGCAAGTGGGCCAGATGAAAATGGGTAATGTGGGCCAGATTTGGAACAGTTATGCTGTTTGGGTGTTTAGTGCTATACTGAGTGGTTTGTGTGGTATATGTAAATGAGCTATGTACTGGTTGCCCTGTGAAAGCTGTCTGGGTTGGAACACTCAGGATGAACGGGCGGAGCTAAACTGCTGTGGCCTCAATAATATGACATGTAAATGTGTAGTTTTTTATGACATCACAAAAACAATGTTCAAAACAGGAGGAGTGTTTATGGAGCGTATTTCAGTGTAATGACTGTACTGGCCAGGAAGTGAAAAATGTTGACTTGTTGCATCAAATTATTTGATTTTCAAAAAACACAAGGCAAAAATGTTCCAATTATTTAAAGGAGCAATATACAAAATGACACAATCTGTCAAACTCATATTCCGTGCAGTCCCTCCTCTTCCCCTCTTCACTCCTACCCCGTTTACTTAACAATCTGAGGAAATGAATAAACTTACTGTATGTACATATCCCTGCAACACTATACATAGACATCTGCTATGCCATCAAAATGTAAATGTAAATTTCTTTACATTAAGATGCTAATTTTTGTGTATTCTATTCTATCTATTATGTGTTCAACTTAACTGTCTTACATATTTTTTTCATATCTTAAATATTAAGTAAATTTTTATATCAAATATCGAGTACATTATTTTACACATTGCTCCTTTAAAGAGCCTTTTCTGTCGCTGCCACATGCAAGTATGAGGGGCCTATTTGAAGTTTGAACCTCTAAAATGTCTGTATATATTACCTGTCCCTATTTCCTGTAATGCATGCACGCTTACATCTTCACCAGAATTCCACATATGACACTTACTCATGTTTGGAATATGACAGGACTGGGTTTTTTGGATATGATGTCGGGCTGCTGGACGGCTGTGTTGGTGTCAGCAGTCTGGGGAGAGAGGTAAAAGAAAAATCCCCACGCAAGCGGGTTTAAACCGCCTGACCCTATACTCAGGGTTTACCACCCACAAAAGGAGGCTTACCCACCTATAAGCAGGGCGTAGAGGGCTGTAATCCAGCACACAATAGAAATACTGGTTCCAGCTGCAAAGCCGTTACCACTGTCAACTCAAAGTCAAAGTGTCTGTTTCCACGGTAAAGGCGAGACCGGTGCTGCCTTACTGCAGAGTGATCCCATAATGAACGTGTTAGGCCAAGACCAAGACTTCCCTGCCCGCTTCCATGATAAAGGTTCCGCTAGTCTCTGGTAATGATAATTCCCGGTTTGGTGGATCTGATTGCGAAGGCCCGGACCTGTGGTGTTGAGTCATACAGCACTGTATGCAAATCAGAGATTTAATATCCAGTTATGGTTCCACAGATACCCCAACGACTAGATATGATATTCACTCATCCTCAAAAAAACTGTTGAACAGACTGAATCAGCCGACAGGAATGAAACTTGATGGGGCTGCATGACGCAGGACTAAATGCACTCAGACCGTTATCCTTCAATGACAGCCCTTAACACTACGTTACTGTCCCAATGGACTCCAGTAGTGTCCTGCCAGACTGTCATGGAGTAATTTAGAATGACTCAGTGACGAGTCCCACTTTTGTTTTGGTGGAGACGACCAACTAATCTGTGTGTGGAGGCAGCATGATCAGAACCAAGACAAACGGCTTGTTGTCATGTGTCACATGTCCAGAAGACCTGGTGTCACTCCGCCTCCACCCCTTACCGCACCCCTGTCTGCAGGTACTGTGTGAGAATGTTCGAGCTGCATGGGATGGATTATCAGAGGACACCATTAGGAACCTCTACCACTCCAGGCCAAGACGTCTGGCATGTAGTGTTCAAAACACGGTGGCCCGGCACTGACACTGCTTCTGTATGTGTAGCTACATAAACATTGGCTTCTGAATCTGACATTTGCACAGCACTAAAGATGAGTTATCATGTTCTCATGGGGAAGAAACATAAATACTAGGATCATGAGACTTTGCACTTTTGCTCTCTCAGATGGTTTGCAACTCTTTGGCGCTCTTCCTAAATCGCAGCACCTCCCTCACTCTGGATTCAACATCATCACTGATTGTCTCTGCGAGTGATGCTAAAGACACTTGGACATTTGAGTTCCCGGAGCACTCGGACTGAGACGCATCCAAGTTGGATTTCATGCGATTCTCCAGACTATCAAAAATAAATCTGGATATCCTGGATGTGCCTAAAATTGGATTTGGGCTGGCAGTCTGAACAATCAATCAATCAATCAATCAATCAATGTTTATTTGTATAGCGCTTTTTACAACCAACGTTGTCTCAAAGCAGCTTCTCAGAAAATCAATTTGATATATAAAAAAAAAAGAAAATAAAAACACAAAGTTAATGTACAGACATTTGAGGGTGGCGGGGGTGGGGAAAAACCGGGTCCAAGCCCCCCTTGAGCAAGCCAGAGGCTACAGTGGCGAGGAAAATCTCCCTTGAGTAAGGGAACCTCGAGAGGAACCAGGCTCAAGGGCGGAACCCAACCTCCTCAGGTCGAACCCGGATGAAGAGAGAAAGACAGAACTACCAGGAGAAGAACATGTATTAGATCCAGTCTGATTAGATCCAGTCTGATTAGTCCAGGAGGGAGTAACTGCAAGATAGAGCCGGCCCATAGATAGAGTTTATGATCAGAGCCAGACACTGGTCAGTGTAAAGGTTATGGTCATGCCGGGCGATGAAACAGGGCAGGAGTCCCACAGTGGCGCTGATGCTCAGGTGCCTGGGGGTTCTGACATGTAAACATACATCAAATGTAGTTTGGATCTGATAGATTTTTTTTTTTGCTGACCAGATCATCACAATTCATTCCGGATACGCCCAAAAGCAGATATGGGCTGGCAGTCAGAACGAGACTTACTCAACTTTCACCACTCATGTGTTGCAGTCTGCGGCCCATACCCCCCAATACCCAGTACTGGAACCCAAATCTTCCAGCAGGTTTGATCTGTGACAGAAGTGTATTGCTTAGCACGGACAACACAAATCAGAAAGAAGGCCACAGAAACTGTCGCGGCCAGCATTTTGTTTCCTTCCCCCAAATGAAAGACCAAAAGCATGAGCGCAGCAGTATCCATTCAGCGATGGGCAGCTCTCTCTGATTGAGGCTCAACGCCAGCCCATCCGTCCCCTCCTCTTCTCCAAACATGGGCTTTCCAGAGCTGTATTTGGCCTCAGTCCGATAGTGCTGCCCGCGCACACAAAGCAAAACTCTGCCTAATCAGTTCTGCACCGAACACACTGGCACAGCCCAATGACCAAATGGATGTCGGGTCCAAGCTCATGAGCTCTGTTGCAATAGAACAATGCCTCATTCTCATTTAAACCATCTGAAGTTATGGGAGACATGTGGATGTGGTCGTGAGACGTATCTATGAATCGGTTCCAGAGAAAATCTTTCTCCACTGTTAAGATACCGTGTCCTGTTTCCTGAGATACCTGTATGGATGTTACTGCATGCATGTGAACCCATAGATTTGCAGGATGCTACATATAGGATGGCATGAACCTCAAAACCAAAACCTGTGCAAAGTCTCCAAAAGTCTGAATCCCTGTCAGTCACGTCAGTCTTGTTCTCTCGTCCGTGCACAAGCTACGGCAGTTCCGTCTGGGGCCCCTCCTGCTTAATGAGAGGGATTGTCCTCTGGTTTCTTTTTTGTCAGCCCTTAATCCTCCCTGTGAGGGCTCTGGAGCTTTTTAGGGGCCCAAATGTAGAATACCAGTTCAGGTGGAGCCAGACCACTGCCTTACTCTGCAGACTGGGCTAGCACAGTGGCCACTAGGGCAACATCTGAGCACTTCGGGGGGCCTCTTTTTCTAGACAAAGCCTTGTGCTGGCCGTAATGGACATTCCTCTGATAACACGTCCAGAGTAGAGCTAGATTTACTGAGTATCTGTTCTGTTAGGGCTACCTTTTGGACAAGAGCAGATTTCAAGTGAGGGATGTTCCTGTTTCAGGTCTAGTTGAACTAGGGTTGAACTGAGGACACTGATTGTGGAAGTGTAAGAAGCTAAATGTACCTATTAAAACTGAAGTGAAAGTAGATTTTTCACACTACAACTTCCCTCCGTCACACACCGCCGATGTGTCTTTGCCTCTCACCGAGTCTGCGGTCAGAGCACCTGACCATGAACTAGCCGTTAGGAAGCGCAGGTGAAAAAAGGGTTAAGTATTTTTTGTTTTTGTTCGGGGTACTGTCCCCACACCCCTCCCACAGGCCTGCAGGGGGATTATGGCGTCACTGTGGCCCAAGGGCATTATAAATACCCCCGTGGGCACCGCCTGCCCCGGCAGAGAGGCTGAATGTCTGCAGGACATGCTCAACTTTTGTCTGTCCATGTCCCATTCTTAGCATCGACCTGCGCTCTTACATAGATGCAGACATCAGCGTCCAGTTCCACACAGAAAGCTTTATGACAGCAAACAGTAGCTGCGAGGGTGGACGGGACAGAGGACTGCATGCTGGTGAGGTAGCGTTGTAGCTTAGAGAGGTATTTATGATCCACGTTAGCTCGAGATAAATCAGGTTCTTGCACACAGATCTAGGGGACTTTCTCCCTTTTCCGGGGTCTTGGTTTACTTGGAGGCGTTTCTCCTTTTCAGTTCACATCCCTCCAGGTGTTTTTTTGAGGTCGCCTCTGAACTTCTGCAGCCATGTGGGAGTTCCGGTCCATGTCTTTCTGGCGGGCGGTTTTCGCTGAGTTCTATGGCACCATGTTCTTTGTGTTCTTTGGGCTGGGTGCAGCTCTACGCTGGACCACGGGCTCCCACAACGTGCTCCACGTAGCCTTCTGCTTTGGGCTGGCGGCCGCCACCCTCATCCAGTCCATAGGCCATATCAGCGGCGGCCACATCAATCCGGCCGTCACATTCGCCTACCTGATCGGTTCCCAGATGTCCCTGTTCCGCGCCTTCTTCTACATCTGTGCCCAGTGTTTGGGGGCTCTGGCTGGGGCAGCTGTGCTGTATGGGGTGACACCAAGCAACATGAGAGGCAACTTGGCTCTTAACACAGTAAGTGAACTAGCGCACTAGCCCATTCCTGGCTTTCAGCATGCGGTATCTTTACAAGGGGTGGAGTCTTGGGGGGTTACTGTTGGGTGTTAATCCAAGACTGCTGTCAGTACACTTCCTGTTTGTCTTGTACCAACAAGCAAATTCAGTCAATGATCCAACCTCTTGGCCATTGAAATCCCAAGTAATCCCAAGTTGCTAACTCAGATTTCTTAGTGATCTCATTTCATAGAACTGTAAAACCATCATGGTGGAAGCAGAACTGTTGATGCTGACCCTGCTCTATCCATCTGACTTCCTCTCGCTAGCTGCAACCAGGCATCGGCCTGGGCATGGCCACCACCATGGAGGTGTTCCTCACTCTACAGCTGGTTGTCTGTATCTTCGCTGTGACTGACGAGAGGCGTAACAGCCGTATGGGCTCTGCTGCTCTGGCCATCGGCTTCTCTGTGCTCATGGGCCATCTGCTGGGGGTAAGAGGAGGGCTGGAGGGAGGCTTTTAGGTTCTATGGGGCTTTTCAGACCTTCACCATTGTTAGATAAGTAGATGTTTGACGTGCCTCAAGAGGCGGTGTCAAGCTGAGGTAGAGGTACATTTGGATGTCTGTTACCTGAATGACTTGAGACTCCTAAGTCTTAAAGGTTAAGGGTTGCATATTTGTTGCAGATGTACTACACCGGTGCTGGAATGAACCCTGCCAGATCTTTTGCACCTGCTGTGCTCATCAGGAACTTCATCAACCACTGGGTGAGATAACTTAGTTACCACGGTATTGTAAAACGTCAAAATGGTAGCTTCCAAAACGATCGCTTTGGACCATTTCCATTCATGTGTTCACCATCTGTAGAAGGGTGCTATTACTTATGGTGCTCCCTCTGTCGTAGGTGTACTGGGTCGGCCCCTTCATTGGCGGCGCGTTGGGAGCCCTGCTGTACGACTTCATGCTGTTCCCACGCATGCGCGGCCTGTCCGAGAGGCTTGCTGTGCTAAAAGGCAATCGGCCTCCGGAGGTCGAGGGTCAACAGGAGCCCCGGGGGGAGCCCATCGAGCTCAAGACGCAGGCCCTATAAACACGGCAAGGAAAGGTTGGCTTGTTATCCCCGACACTTCTCCAGACGCATATACATTTCCCATGCCTCACTGCCCACGACCCACTGCTCCTTACCCAGAATACCCATCTACGTAGGAAACACCTTCATCCGCATTCTGCCTCCAGAGCCTGGACAACCAGGGGCAGCTAGAGCCCTCGCCATTTCCCCCACCCACTCCAAACCCGATAGCCTACACCTAAACCCCACAGCGACCCTTTCCCCAACCCAACTCTTTGGACTGCAGGACTAAGAATGAGGGCAAGAAGAGGACTTGGCCTCCAAGGACGCCGCTGGGAGCGGGTCGGTCCAGGCCGAAACTGCTCAGGACAGGGGCATCTCTCTCAGTTGTAGTCTACTAGGAGTGAGCTACAGTAGGGCAGTGGACTTCTGCATGCTTTTCGCGATTTCACAACAGTTTGCGCTCTCACTATTCTATCAGCAAGTTTTGTTTTTATTCATTTATTTATTCTCTCTCTCTCTCTCCCTCTCTCTCTCTCTCTCTCTCTCTCTCTCTCTTGGAATTGTACCCTAAGATACAAATCTGAGAGACTTTATCCACAATACTTTCAGTTGTGTGTGTGTGTGTGTGTGTGCATGTGCTTTATTGACAGTTTTTATTTTGGGTTTTTTCTATTCCCACCATACACCGTGTTTGTATCAGACCTTGTTCTTCTACAATGAACCCCCCCCCCCCCCCCCCCCCCACCCCCCCCCCCCCCCCCCCCCCCCCCCCCCCCCCCCCCCCCCCCCCCCCCCCCCCCCCCCCCCCCCACCCATCCCACCTCACACAGTGGTTCAGTTTCATGTCTTGATTCAGAATTTTTGGTTTAAAAAAAAAAAACAAACGAATATAGAACAGAAATTCCACCCCGTACTAACAGCACTCTACAAAGCAGTGGACGCTGGGACCCTAGTCGAGTCTGTTTCATATTATTTTCTTAAATAAACACAAACCCAGAAAACCGAACTGGTCCTTTCTTTCCCGAGCCCTTTGTTCTGATACAAGCGGGCGCCATCGTTCATTCCTTGTCATTACAAAATGATGTTTATTGATGATCCTGTCTCAGTTTGAAAGCGGTGTTTGTTGAGTAGCTCCAGTATTATAGAGTTTAACATCATGTTCGTTGTTTAGGTTCTGGTTGCTCACTCTACCTAGTGATTCTAAACATGTTATACCATCTGACTTTACATGCATAAGGGGTTTGCATGCATGGCTTTGGCAATACTCTGTGTGTGAGGCAGCATTTCGCGGCTCCGGTATTGTTATGGACACCAGCCTGTTTATGTTAGTTGTGCTAAACTGACTGCCAAGTATTTTAAGTTGAGCAAGTGTGAGTGCACGAAGATGCAGTGACTTCTATCTATCTCCTGTGTTCTTCCTTTCCACTGTCAGAGAGAGGGACTTCTAAACATACAGTATGTTCCCTCTTGGATTCTGTGAAAGTCAGCTTTTCCTAGAAGACAGGAATAATGGCTGTAAACATGGATCTGTGTTTTCCTAGTTCAGTGCCCCGAAGGAGTGGCTTCACCCTAGCATGTCATCTCTCATCCCCCTCATAACCTAACCCCCCACTGCCCCATCCCCCGGGCTCGTAACGTCATTCCGACCAGCAGGCCTGCGCTGATCTAGACTCTAGACTCAGTGAATGGGTCTGGGAGGGGACGGAAGGAGGAGAGAGAACCGGATCAGCTAATCTTTTTTCTCTCCCAGACAGCATTACAGGGCAGTAGATTCCTCATCATTATCCTAGCCTGTCCCAGACATTCAGTTCAGTGGGCGTTCTAAACAGGTTCTTCGATGTCTGCATGAGAACTAGACATTTTGTGCTGAAGATGTTATGTACAGTGTAAAGATTTCTCTTTTTTTAATTTCAGATGATTGTTTAAACTACCTAAATTTACATAAATGATCGTTTCAACTAAAGACTGTCTCTTCTTTGGTAATGCAAGCATATGAGAGCAATGTAATGGGCTGTACTGGTCAACACTGATCTTTCATTCCATGTCCAAATTACTTCCCTGGGTGATTTTCCAGATTGCTGTAATATCCAATGTGTCCTTCAATCAAGACATTATTTCCACAGTCTGTGGATGAACAGGAAACTGCACTTGATCCTAGCTGACTCGTTTTATCTTTGTAGACAGTTTGGTGGGGCTACGTCAGTGCCTGCTGTGCTAAATAGCTATTGCTAATTAGCAGTAGCTAATTGCTAATAGCTATTTACTTACAGGTGCTAAAAATAGCTTCTCCTTATCACCAGTCCAATCTAAAACTGCAGCAAAGACTAGTTAATACTAACGATAGCTAAAAACTACAGGGGTTGGACAATGAAACTGAAACACCTGGTTTTAGACCACAGTCATTTATTAGTATGGTGTAGGGCCTCCTTTTGCGGCCAATACAGCGTCAGTTCGTCTTGGGAATGACATATACTGCGTCCTGCACAGTGGTCAGAGGGATTCTAAGCCATTCTTCTTGCAGGATAGTGGCCAGGTCACTACGTGATGCTGGTGGAGGTTCGTCCTTCTTGGTGGTATGCTGACATTACCCTGGATACCTTGGCTCTTGATACATCACAAAGACTTGCTGTCTTGGTCACAGATGCGCCAGCAAGACGTGCACCAACAGTTTGTCCTCTTTTGAACTCTGGTATGTCACCCATAATGCTGTGTGCATTGCAGTATTTTGAGCAGAACTGTGCTCTTACCTGCTAACTGAACCTTCACACTCTGCTCTTACTGGTGCAATGTGCAGTTAATGAAGATTGGCCACCAGGCTGGTCCAATTTAGCCATGAGACCTCCCACACTAAAATGACAGGTGTTTCAGTTTCATTGTCCAACCCCTGTACTTAGCAGTAGTTAGGGGATAGATAGGGGGTCACTCAAATGTTCCCAGGGCCCTGTGTTCCCTCCTGCGTAGTACAGTGTCTCCTCCATCACGTTTCCTCAATATAAAAGTAAGAGCCTTGTCCATGCCTGTGGTATACATACAAACACATGTGTTCCCTCTGAAACTCATTTGTCTTGCACCTACAACAAGTCAAGTAAGTTTATTTCACTCGCTTGCACACATCGCAGCAAGAAACTAAGGTCAACAGTTAAGCAGACACTTAAACAAGATGCAGCAATTATTCATTAAACTACAAATCTAAATGTTGTTGGCTAATTAGCTCACTCCCTCAAGTGTGTTCCATGATGCAAGTGTTGCATGAACTTTTAACTCCCATGAAATCAACCAGCACCTTGGGTTTATAAAAAAAATACTTTTATATGTCCCATTAATGCATAATAATGAGGTATAATCAATAAGTATTAAATAAAATGTACACATGGCCCTGGGAACACAGGGTACACCAGCTGGTTAGACCAACCTGGGTAGGCTCCCCTGACTAGCTAGCATATCTACTTATGTGGCTTGTTAATTAGCCTTAGCAAACTGATCATACATCCGTCACATCTGTTTCCTCAATGTGTAATTACAAGTGATAATGAATCATATAAAAAGCTGAACAAAGGGCTCGTGAACATTGAACCATGGGAACACAGAGCCCAAGGAACATAGGACCCTGGGTATGCTCCCCTGACTAAGCTAGCACATCTATCTAGGTAGCCTGTAGATTAGCTAGGTAATAGCTAATCAAGATAATAGTAGCCGTACCTAAGTTCCCATAATGCACAATACTGAGGGATGATGTATCATGCAAAAAGCTGGCTCTGGGAACATACAGCTCCAGGAACACAGGGTCCTGGGTAGGCTCTCCTGGCTAACTAGCATATCTACCTACATGGCTAATTAATTAGCGTTAGCAAGTAGGTGGTATTTCTTTTAGCCGTGTTTCCTGAATGTATAACATGGAGGGATGATGTATCATATAAAAAGCCGAAAACAGGGATCTGGGAACAATGAACCATGGGAACATATAACTCTAGGAACACAGGGTCTTGGGTAGGCTCCCCTGGCTAGCTAGCATGTCTGTTTAGGTGGTATGTTAATTAGCCTTAGCAAGATGACAGTATTTCTGTAACGCATTTCCTGAATGTATAAAACTGCAGGATGATGGATCATATACAAAGCTGATCACACAACCCTGGAAATATAGGGCCCTGTGTAGGCTCCCCTGGCTAACTAGCATGTCTGTTTAGGTGGTATGTTAATTAGCCTTAGCAAGATGACAGTACTTCTGTAACGCGTTTCCTGAATGTATAATACTGCAGGATGATGGATCATATACAAAGCTGATCACACGACCCTGGAAATATAGGGCCCTGTATAGGCTCCCCTGGCTAACTAGCATATCTATCCAAGTGTCTGGTTAAAAAGCCTTGACAATCACATAATTGACATGTTTCCTCAATGTGTAATATTAAGGGATGATGAATCATATACAAATCAGAACATAGAACCCAAGAAGCATAGAGAGCTAGAATCATAGGGCCCTGGGTATGCTCCCCTGACTAACTAGCATATATGTGTAAGTGGTTTGATAATTAGATTTAGCAAGATGATGGTATTTGATTTACATATGCTTCCTTAATGTATAATATTGATGAACATTGAATCATATAAAAAGCAGAACATAGAACCCTGGGAGCACAGAGAGCTGGAAACATATGGCTCAAGGTATGCTCTGTGGGCTCGCTAACAGGCCTTGGCTAGGCTTCCCTGGCTAGCTAGCCTATCTCTCTAGGTAGCTCATTAGATTAGCCTTAGCAAGACACTAGGAGTTATCTTCCCTTTGCTGCCATCTGCAAGACACAGTAAATGTTCACGGCCAAGCTGCTAATGATGCCATCTTTCTTTGTGTACACAGATCAAAAGTGCTCGCTGAGAAACTTCACAAAGCTTGTTAGTATCACTGACACTGAGAGTACATAACTGTTAACACGAGCCGGTTATTTACCTATTTATTTATTTATTTATTCATTCATTCATTCATTTATTTATTAGCATCTCATCTCGACAGTCTATTTTCCCCCAACACAGCACTCACAGCACAAAAAGGATATTTTACAAGATAAAAAAAAAAAAAAACAGTATTATTACAAGGCAACGTCACATTTTATAGCTTGAAAAACATACGTATATTACATTTCCATTTTAAGAATCTCAAACAAAAGGGTCCAAGGACCTGCAGGGGTGCACAGGAAACACTGAATTATGATCTAAGATTGTCTAGGTATCTTTGAAATAAGATAAATGTGCCAGAAAAATGAAGAAGAGAAGAGAAAAAAAAAAAAAAAACAACGCACCTTGGAGATATGTTATTGAAGTCTCGCTTAGGGACTGACCTGTAAACTCCGACCTTATGCACTCATCTTCCCAAAAACAATCTTTTATAAAGACTAGCTTCACATAGATGAAAACAAAAAATGACAGATAGTAAGACGTTGCACAGATGCTGCATACATAGCTTTTTTATATAGGCCATATACTGTTATTTCTTTGTATAGACACATGACAGAGTAGCAAGATTTGCTGTGAATACTGAATATTAGTTATATGTTCTATTGCGTACTGAATGACGAGAGCAATCAAAAGTTTGAATACGTAAAAGTATGCAGTAGGGAGAGAGGGAGAGAGAGGGAGAGAGAGAGAGAGAGAGAGAGAGAGAGAGAGAGAGAGAGAGAGAGAGAGAGAGAGAGAGAGAGAGAGAGAGAGAGAGAGAGAGAGAGAGAGAGAGAGATGCAACAAATCCTACACTGCTATCTACAAACAACACAAACACATTTTACAGCTGCAGTGGAGTGGAATGTGAGCAGGCTGCTTAGGTCAGGTCAACTTAAACAGGAATGTAAGTGCCATGCTCTCAGATTATCCACAAGCTGCGGGTCACGACTGAGCATTGGTTTCCATACACCATAGCCACACTATAGACATGTTACATGTATCTTCTCCAAAGCGGGGCGGAGGGGTGGAGGGCAGAGGCTCGTGCTAGTTCTCTGGAGTCTACACAATAAACTGAATGAATCACGAGACATGGGGCACATAAAGAGCGACAGGAACAAACACAATGGAGCAAGAAGCACAGAGAGCGAATGCCTCCACAAACACGGCGGATACTACTGGAGCTACACAACAGTGGTTGGAAAAAAAATCTTTCAAGGTCTTCGAAGACAACGTCTTAACTTTTCCTTTTGTACAATATGGTACATGCAAGCCACACCATGATGAAGAGGAATATAAAATACCTGGTTTAAAAAGCCATAATCAGGAGATTTCGAACAGCAAGGTGGCCCGGAAGGTTGGTACAATTCACAGATGCGGGGTTTAACATGCTTTAGATGTCTGCATTATTTGTAAACACTGGAGACAATCAACAGATTTGGCAACCCAAGGGAATGTATCGTGAGTAATGAAGTAAACGACAACAATGGCTTTGCGAAATTCGTCATAGTGGAGGGATATACGCGGGGCAATAATGTGAAGGCAGGAACATGCAAACTGTATAATATCAACAGGATACCATCTAAAAAAAAAAAGACCCTGTGAGAGACAGAAACTGGGTTCTGTCTTTTTCACCATTCCACCACACCACACTCTGAAACCAGATGTGTTCAAAACGGCACATTCGGTCCTTTTCTAGGCACATCAGTGTGTTGGGGACGATAGCATTCGTCCCACTTTAGCACAGGTAGTCATGTTTTTTTTTTTTTTGAGGGCATTTTTTCCACCGCTTTACAGATTTAAAAGGTACACTAAGCAATATTTTTCATATACATGTGTAAGACACAAAATACTTGCTCACATGACTGGTCACATGACAGGAAGTGGATATAAAAAACATGAGACGGCACCATGAGGCTTGTCACATACTACCCCGGCCCCAAGCACAATGTAAATACAAGCAGAATGCAATGATGTGCAAATCATATATCAGATATTCAGGAGGAGAAATGTTATTGTCTTTTATTAAAATATATGCCCGCTTTAAATTTGACGACAGCAACATGACCTGGGAGGAGGTAAAAACACCAGGCAGAAAATCTCACAGCTATTTAGGCTAATTAGCGACAGGTCACTAACACTAGAGTGTATATCTCAGAGAAGCTCAGGCTTTCAGATGATGGGAGGGGCCTCCACTGCATGTGTAAACAGTGCAACAGTTCATGAAGATATACAAACTATCAAAGAACTTGGGGAGTTCATCATCTACCACACGGAACGTCATCAAAATATATTTAAAGAAATCTGCAGAAATCGCTGTGCGCACAGGACAAGGCCTGAACCCAGTACTGGCTGCATATGACCCTCGGGCTCTCAGACGGGCCTATACGAATATGGGTTCTATACGAATCACCACAAAGGCCCAGTGTCTATTAACACATCCACACATGGAGTAGTTAGAACTATATACTGTTCCATATTAACAGATGCAGGAGCGCTGCCGCTTTCTCTGGGCCCCAGCTTATGCAAGATGACCTGAGGTGGACAAGTGGACAAACTTCAAGTTCATTTTGGAAATCATGGACACCGCATCCTCTGGACTAAAGAAGAGAAGGATCAGTGCCCAGTCCAAAAGCCAGCATGTGTGATGGTATGAGGGGTGTATTAGTGCACGGTTGTAAAGGCACCGTTAATGCCGAACGAAATATGCGGGTTTAGGAGCAACATAAGCTGCATCCAGACAACGTTGTTGACAATGGACCACATGAAGCAGCATGGCTCCGCAGTAAAAGAGCCCTGGTGCTAAACTGGGCCAGTCCAGACCGGTCACCCATTGGCACATAATCTGATACAACAAAGGAGACCCTGTTGCACAACAGAAACACTATATCAAGCAAGACCGGAAAAAACATTTCCCTGTCAAAACTACACCGTATGGTCTCCTCACTTCCCAAACTCTTTTAAAAGTGTTGCTGGTATCAAATTTTAAATTTTTTTTACAATAACAAGCAGACTTCTCAGTTTCAACATTGACATGCTATTGTCAAATTATTTTCACATACATACAGAGTTAAATGGTTTGAACTTCATTGCATTCTGTTTTTATTTACATTTAGCCCAGAATTCCCTTTTTGGGGGGGGTTCGAAGTCGTTCCCTACTTTAAAAGTGGTACAGAGGCCCTAAACTCTGTGTTATTCATTGTGTTATGGAATATTATTCTGTCATGTAGCATTGTGCGATTTGACATCAACGTTCCTTCACTACCATACCCAGCATGCATCACACAAGCACATTAAACAATACTGGGGAATCCCCTCACAGAGATAAAGTCATCAGTTAAAATCCCAGAAAGGAATGATCCCATTCTTTGCACTGGCAAATCTCGTCCTCAGGGCTGAAACAGCATCCTTACAACACATGTAGCAGTGGATGCATTTTTCACATAGGCCAGCGTGCCCCTTTCAGTAACACTCCTATTACCCTTCACTCCCTTTTAATGAAAAAACGTGCTTAGTGTACTTTTAAATCCTGCCTGCATCCAACCATCACAGATGGGAGAGAGAGAACGACTCGGATGAAAGCATGTGTGCTGTTCTGCGTATCTTTAGTGTACCAGGCCGTGTGATATCCTTGATACGATAAAGAAAAAGCCAAGTTCCGTCCACACAGAGCTTACTGACTTATTATCCACCCAGAAGAAAGAGCAGAGAGTGTTAGCATCCGTGTTCGAGCGTAATGCTTTGCTTCTGTATGTTCCACAAAGTACGTTTCGTGTTTCCGCGTGGGGGATCCTGTAGCAGAAGGCGGCTGCAGTCTTTGATAGTATTATAATTAACTGCTGAGTGTTGAGAGAAAGTCCTCCAGCTCCATTTGGTCTTGTGGCTCTGTTCTCCTGATAACAAAAAGGGGGGGGGCTGACTTACCAAATCTGATATTTTGCAGCTGTTATTTATTGATGGTAAATAAAATCCCTGAATGAGATGAGACAGAACGGCATAAGACAGCATGCACAGTGGTAAAATGAAGAATCAAGTTTAGGATTGAATGAGCATGTGTGTTAGGGCCGTTTCTAAGCACTCTGCGGCCTGAAGTGAAATAATACTCGTCATGGGGGGGGGGGGGTGCATGATGATACTGGAAACTATTATTTGATCTTTAAATCTGATAATCAATGTTTACAGTTTTCCAGAGGAGCTTTTGGCTACTGGGCTTATATATCTGCATTGGAACTCTACAGAAATATTCGATTTCTCTGTAATATTAATCAAAGATGGAAGCAGTCCCAATTTCTACACTTTATAAATGTTTATGAATCCAGATGTCGGCGTTGGCCAACATTCTTACACCATCGGAGCCCTCTAGTTATTATAAAATAATTTCATACATAAGCTTAATAAGAAACTCTACAACAGTCATTCTCATAAGACTCAGAAGACAAGGCTTAAGAGAACAGGGCTTGAGACAACAGGGCTCCTTGCCCCACGTCTTGCACAATCCTCCTTGTGCAGCTTGGCCTCCTATGCATACGCCTTTCTGTTTTTCCAAAATCATTTCCAACTATGCATTTAGGCTCATGCACCAATTTCTTACGTAAGACACGGGCAGAGCGTGTCCCTTCTGTGCCACAAGACGTTTACCGCGTCACGGCCAGGAACTAAATACTTTAAAAACGACCTAAATTACAAAAAGTCACTGAATAGTGCATTCCTTCCTATGTTTATTTATGGGCAGCACTTCTGCCAGTCATTTTATAAATTAACGAACTCGCACGTTTGCTCGGGGTCCTTAAGCAAATGCTTATACCGCTAGGCAAGAAACGGCCCTGGTGTGTGGACGTGTGCATGTATGTGTATGTGCAGCAACTCACATGTTTTCACCATAGAAAGGGTACATTGGACTTGGCACAGTGGGATCAACAGAGTATGTTGGAGGAAAGTGGCCCGCAGGAAGAGTGGGAAGACTGTAGAAAAATACCAAGTCCAAACGTTAGTCTGTTTCATTACCCACCCCCAAGACTAACAATTAAAGAGAGAGAGAGAGAGAGAGAGAGAGAGAGAGAGAGAGAGAGAGAGAGAGAGAGAGAGAGAGAGAGGGAGGGAGGGGGGGAGGGAGAGAGGGAGAGAGAGAGAGAGAGGGAGTGAGGGAGAGAGAGAGAGAGAGAGAGAGAGGGAGGGAGGGAGAGAGAGAGAGAGAGAGAGAGAGAGAGGGAGAGAGGGAGGGAGAGAGCGAGAGAGAGAGAGAGAGAGAGAGAGAGAGAGAGTGAGTGTGGAGAGAGGGAGAGAGAGAGGGAGTGAGAGTGAGAGAGGGAGAGAGAGAGGGAGGGAGGGGAGACCTGACAGGGCTGGAGGAGGGAGGTTATAGGGAGCAGAAAGGGCTGGAATGGGATAGAAGAGAGAGAGAGGGCGGGAGGTCGCAGAGGGAGAGGAGCTAAGGTTTGAGAGAGCTAAGACATTGCTCCAGGGAGAGAAGAGACAGAGACAAGAGGGACAGAGGGGGAGGGAGTGACGACAGGACGAGAGAGAGAGAGGGCGGGAGGGAAGAGTGAGAAGAGAAGAGAGAGAGGCTGAGGGGAGGGGAGAGAGAGAGAAGAGAGATAGAGAGAGAAGAGAGAGGAGAGAGAGAGGAGGGATCAGAGGGAGAGAGAGGGAGAGAGAGAGAGAGAGAGAGGAGGGAGGGGAGGGAGAGATGGAGAGAGACGAGAGAGAGGAGCGAGAGATGAGCAGAGAGGAGAGGTGAGACATAGAGGGGATGAGCTAGAGGAGAGATGTGAGAGAGGAGGGAGGGGACCACGTTCGGGAGGGGAGAGCGGGAGAGAGTGAGAGAGAGAAGAGAGAGAGGAGAGAGAGAGACAAACGGGAGGGATGATGAGGAGGAGAGAGCTAGAGACTGAGATAGAAAAATTGAAAGAGAGAAGGAGAGAGTGGCTGCACATGACTGAACTGAGATTGCCTGGCACACAGAGCTTCTATGATCTCCATAGAAAAGCACTGCCAATAGAAACAGGATCCTATTTTTGATGGCAGCAGCGTGTAGCTCATGAAGGAAGTCCAGTTTACGTGGCATTCTCTGAGCCCACTCATCCATGTGGAAGGCACTCTCAACTGATTTGTGTTTGAATCCATCCTTGCAGGTCACCTACACCCATACATGCTGATTGTCTTCCCTGGGGTGGATGGGATCTTCTAGCAGGTCATGTCACATGGCTAGAAATGTCCGACACTGGTTGGAAGAGCACGACTAAAACTTCCAGGTAGTACCCGGACCCCCTACCTTCCCAGACTAAGACCCAACTGAGCATCTGTGAGACCACCTTGATCGTCGTGTTTGCCCTGTGGATACCCCCAACGCTTCCCCAACAGCTGTAGGATCCACTGCAGTCAGCATGGCTCCAGATACCTGTGACAACCTCGCAGGACGCTACTGAGTCTCTTCCTGCCCGTCCAGCTGCACATAGCGGTTACTTTGATATTAGCTGGTGGTCATAATAATGTGACTCGACTGTGCAGCTCCTTGTCCTATGAGAAGTGTTGGCTGGAGGTTTTGTGGAGTGCAACACATTAGACTGTGAAGCAGTGGAGCTGTATTATCTGGAGTAATGAATCCATATCGGTTGGAGTGACAAAGCTGATTATCCAACTTCACAGCCTCACTAGCATCCGCTCACTCTACGCCTCAATGACTACGGCTGATGGTGGCCATGCACAAAAGGGAACTGGCAAAGTAAACATATTGATCAAACTGTCAGAGTTTAAGCTAAGGCTAGTTTGTAAAATGATTGAAAATAAACCACTGTTAGCTCAGTGGCTAAAATACTATATTTTATTATTATAGAAATATATTATTTTATATATTATTAAATTTCTTACTGGAAATATGATATTCGCAATCTGTTTGTTTAAAGGGGACCCATTATGCTCATTATTATGTTTATCATTTTTGGGGTGTTTGAGAATAGATTTACATCTGTATTCTCCCTCTGTCTGAAACACTCAGCCCCGCCTCCTAATGAGCCCCATGTGCTCTGATTCGTGAGCTCAGACACTCATCCCGCTGCCCTCGCATTCTTACAACTGTGTCTGCTGTTTCAGTTTGAGCCCAAGTCCCATCCTGAAAGTCAGGAAGAACAAGCTGGCAGACACAATCCACCTGGGCAAGCTAGACTGGAGCAGAGTGGTCAGTTTTTAAGCTTTAGCTTCCTGTGTAGTGTGTGAGGGCGTGCCAAGCCTGCCAGTAAACGGGAAACAATCACCGCGTCACGAGATGATGTCATCTTCTAACAGGGTAAAGGGCTGGAATTCCAAATGGGCGTTTCAGGTAGCTGAGAAAAGTGGTTACTGAGGCAGGGAGTTTCTGCCTCTGGTGTGTACCACAGGAAAGGTACGAACCTGAAGTCTAACAGGCCCTCTTTAAAACACTACATCCACTGGTGTTGAAAATGAGTCTGTTATAAGATAAGATAAGCTCTTTATTGATCCCGAGGGGAAACAGTGTTACTGCAGCTTACAACCCTACACACCAGCTTACGTGTCTTCTTTAGAAAGCTGTTTAATCGCTCCGCTGTTTTTCAGTTTTTGCATGAGAACCGCTCACTAAGAGCCTGAAGAGAGAGAGAGAGAGAGGAGGATAGAAGAGAGTTAGAGCCTTTTCTGTGTGTGTAAGAAAGAGAGAGAGAGAGAGAGAGAGAGAGAGAGAGAGAGACAGAGACAGAGAGACAGAGAGAGAAGCAGATAGAAAGAGAGAGAGGGAAGCAGATAGAGATAATGAGAGAGAGAAAGAGAGAGAGAGACAGATAAAAAGAGAGAGAGGGAAGCAGATAGAGATAAAGAGAGAGAGAAAGAGAGAGAGAGAAGCAGATAGAAAGAGAGAGAGGGAAGCAGATAGAGATAAAGAGAGAGAGAAAGAGAGAGAGAGAAGCAGATAAAAAGAGAAAGAGAGAGAGAAGCGGATAGAAAGAGAAAGAGAGAGAGAGAAGCGGATAGAGAGAGAAAGAGAGAGAAGCAGATAGAGAGAGAAAGAGAGAGAGAGAAGCAGATAGAGAGAGAAAGAGAGAGAAGCAGATAGAGAGAGAAAGAGAGAGAGAGAAGCAGATAGAGAGAGAAAGAGAGAGAAGCAGATAGAGAGAGAAAGAGAGAGAGAGAAGCAGAGAGAGATTAAGAGATGGAATAATTCTCACGGGCAGAATTCCTGGGGTGTTTCAGGCTGTGGTGTGACGGTCGAGGTAGAGGTGCTTCCATGCTCCCTGAGCAAAAACATGACACACATACAGGACCAGGGTTAATACCCCAACCGTATTCACAAGGGGTTCTAGACCCCGCTTACTAGACCCCACTTACCAGACCCAGCTTACCAGACCCCGCTTACCAGACCCCCCGTACTAGACCCCCCGTACTTGACCCCCCTACTAGACCTCGCTTACCAGACCCCCCGTACTAGACCCCGCTTACCAGACCCCGTCACTTCATACAACTAGTTTCTGGATTGTATACTGGTAAAATATAATATACTGTTCCAGAATGTTCTCCCAATTAACCCTGCCCTAGAAAGTTCTCTCCCCATTCATACTGTTCTAGAATATTCTCCCCCGATTCATACTGTTCTAGAATATTCTCCCCCCATTCATACTGTTCTACAATATTCTCCCCCCATTCATACTGTTCTACAATATTCTCTTCCCATTCATACTGTTCTAGAATATTCTCCCCCATTCATACTGTTCTAGAATATTCTCCCCCCCATTCACACTGTTCTACAATATTCTCCCCCCATTCACACTGTTCTACAATATTCTCCCCCCATTCATACTGTTCTAGAATATTCTCCCCCCATTCATACTGTTCTAGAATATTCTCCCCCCATTCATACTGTTCTAGAATATTCTCCCCCCATTCATACTGTTCTAGAATATTCTCCCCCCATTCACACTGTTCTACAATATTCTCTTCCCATTCATACTGTTCTAGAATATTCTCCCCCCATTCACACTGTTCTAGAATATTCTCCCCCCATTCATACTGTTCATTCCTCCCCCAAATTCACACTGTTCTAGAATATTCTCCCCCCATTCATACTGTTCTAGAATATTCTCCCCCCATTCATACTGTTCTAGAATATTCTCTCCACATTCACATTGTTCTAGAATATTCTCTTCCCATTCATACTGTTCTAGAATATTCTCCCCCCATTCACACTGTTCTACAATATTCTCCCCCCATTCATACTGTTCTAGAATATTCTCCCCCCATTCATACTGTTCTAGAATATTCTCCCCCCATTCATACTGTTCTAGAATATTCTCCCCCCATTCATACTGTTCTAGAATATTCTCCCCCCATTCATACTGTTCTAGAATATTCTCCCCCCATTCATACTGTTCTAGAATATTCTCCCCCATTCATATTGTTCTAGAATATTCTCCCCCATTCATATTGTTCTAGAATATTCTCCCCCATTCATACTGTTCTAGAATATTCTCTCCCCCATTCATACTGTTCTAGAATATTCTCCCCCATTCATATTGTTCTAGAATATTCTCCCCCATTCATACTGTTCTAGAATATTCTCCCCCATTCATACTGTTCTACAATATTCTCCCCCATTCATACTGTTCTAGAATATTCTCCCCCATTCATACTGTTCTAGAATATTCTCCCCCATTCATACTGTTCTAGAATATTCTCCCCCATTCACACTGTTCTAGAATATTCTCTCCCCATTCACACTGTTCTAGAATATTCTCTCCCCATTCACACTGTTCTGGAATATTCTCCCAATTTACCCTGCCCTAGAATGTTCTCTCCCCATTCACACTGTTCTAGAATATTCTTTCCCCATTTACACTGTTCTAGAACATTCTCCGCATTCACACTAGCTAGTTTCTTGTGTTTTGGGGACATTTAAAACAGCAGTCAACTTCAGAATGTTGATGTTTGTTGGGCCGGTGTGTTTTGCCCTTAAGCACTAACAGTACATGTTATCATGATCTCCGTATCGGTATTACAAGCCTATGGATCTGTGATTAACTGCGATTAACTCAGGAAGCAGAGTAACAGATCCAGGTAGATCCCAGACACCTGATAAAAAGTCAACAAAGCTTTACGCATGTTACTTACGGGTCCACTACAGTGGTGAGCTTGAACGGCAGGTATCCATCCGGATTTGGGCCAGATGGAACTGTGGAAAAACAAGCAGTACCATTAACTTTACTGAACACAGTCCTCCTGAACGTAGTGTCTAGGACGCATGACTAAAATGTCTCATGTCACCCTGCAGGTCTCGCTGCAATAACAAAACGGCCTACACACTTAACACGAGATCGTGTTTAAGGTTCTTTAGTAAAGGGGGTTGTTTTATTTAGAACAGTGGGTTTCATATAGAACAACTTCATGCTCCAAATATTTGCATGCTGAAATTGTTCTTCAGATTCATATGGTTCTTTATAAAATATATTTTACATATGGTTCCACATAGCACCAACACGGTTCTTCGATTGCTACAAGCTTGACAGAGTAACTGGTGCTAAATAAAACCATTTTCAAATCTCCTTCAATCTATAGAAGCATTTCACTATGGAATTAAACAGAAAATGGTTCTAATAAGAGAACCATCGCCTTTACTAAAGAAAAGTGTGGATTTTTAACTTTAACGTTTGTTAGCATGTAAGAAAATATATATTTTATGATTTGATTTTAATTTGATTAGAAGTTGTGCTATCCTACACACATTAGCTGTGCTAATCCTCTTATTTTGAATAAATAGATTTTTTTACATTTTTACATTTTACTTTTTTTTTTACAGTTTCTGGACCTTGAGAAAACCCAGAAAAGTAATCTGTATTTAAATAATACAGTATATGTGATATTTAATGGTTATTGAAAGCAAAAATCTTGAACGTCGGTGAACCCATATTCTATAATTCTGTATGAATTTGGCCTTAAACAATCCAATTAAGAACCCAATTACACAAATGAGACAAATATCCTGTCTTTCTTTATTGAGGAAAGTTGTGGGTCGCATTTAGGCAGCAAATTGTAAAGGGTTCCCATATTTCCAACACTACTGTAATAATGCATAATGAAAACTGAACGTTGTGTTAGGAAGCATGGGACACCATCGGAACGGCAGAGTTCAAAAAAAAAAAAAAAAAGGGGCGAGACGCCAGAAAAAGAGCTGTGTTAACACATTAAAAACAGCAAAAAAATATTATTATTATTATTATTATTATTATTATTATATATTAACATGCTGATTGTTCTGGGTAATATAGTAAAGTAAGTATAGTAATATTCTTTTATTCTAATTAGAAGTTTTCTGCTTTTTTTCCCCCCATAATGCTGAAAAATTAACAACCGCTTACATTTAAGGCATTTAGCTGAGGCTCTTATCCAGAACGACTTACAGATTTAGATCCCTTATTGATCCCACAGTGGGGAAATTTAGTCTCCGCATTTAACCCATCCGTGAAGCGAAACACCCACAAACACACTCACTAGTGAACACACTAGGGGGCAATGAGCACATTTACCCAGAGCAGTGGGCAGCCCTATCCATGGCACCTGGGGAGCAGTTGGGGGTTAGGTGCCCTTCAGGACTGCCCTGAAGGGCACCTCAGTCGTTACTGTAGGCTCAGGGAATCGAACCGGCGACCCTCCGGTCACAAGGCCGGTGTAGCTCAGCATTTGCTACCTAGACTGGGATTCGAACCCGGTCTTCCACATGGGGTGGCAGCTCCCTGGTGAGTAGAGGTGTTAACCACTGAGCCACACCAACCACTTAATGACATCTTCTACTAGAAATATAATAAACGAGGGTGGGTGGTTTCTCCCTGCTGCACAGTGTTAAATAAGTAACGACAATTATATTTAAATTAATAAGTGAAAAAAAAAGCTTAAATTTACTGAACGGCCTGCACCTGCACCTGCGATGAACAGACCAGGGTGTTTTTTACAGGTATGGGTCTATTTAAACGATGATAAGTCATCAATGACTGTGTAAACAAAACAACGACAGAGTGGTGCATGATCTCACGGAAAGCCACAATCAGAAGCGCAGAAAGTGTGTCAGGGCTGCTCTATGACATTTCGACTCTAACAGAACACAGACTAAACAGGAAAGACTCATCCTGCAGGCTCCGGTTTAAAGCAGGTCCACTTCTAGGAGGTTTAATCTGTGTTATCAAAAAGAGGAACAGATACAAGAAACAAAATCCCCAGGAAAATCAATCCACACCCTTAGATATACATGCCGTGGCACGAAGTTTGCCAACACCACCAAACATGGTTACCCTCTATATCTCACTGACCTCTGGGGTATCCCCTAGTGGCACCAGAGTAAAAAGCCACACATGGAGATTTCCACACCCGCGATGGGTAATCTCTGTTGCCTCTTCCAAAGAAAAGTCGAGGCCAAATAGAGGAAACAAACTGCTAGAGTGAATAAACACAGCGTCCTTAGAAACAAGCTGGCACGAAATGAGGAAGCAGAGACCTGGCTGAATACGAACTGATTGCCACAAGTGGCTAAACGTGTCGAGTCAGTCACTACAAGTACATCCACATGAAGGCTTCAATAATAGCTTAACTGAGGCTGCGAGGATCATGTACACAGCACAGTTCATTTGTGATGGTTCGGTTAAGCTTTTATTCGAGCTTATTAAAAACGTATTGTCTGACCGTGGCTGTTCTAGGCCACGCAACTGTGAAAGTAAAGGTCAAAAGGGCATTTAAACGACATCTTTATAAACCCTTTCAGACATGCTATTTTTTCACTTCCACCCATGGTATGTTATGCAGAGCGTCCGAAGAGCATTCTTCTAGTTTGCGCCTAGCAATGTGCTTTACATATCGTCGCTGTCCAATCAAAAAACATGTATCTCCATTTTTGTTGATTTTTACTTTTATGCCTCATTTGAATACGTGAGCTGCTGTTCACACTGGGTGTGAATTTCATGAAGAACGGCCCAACAGAACAGGCGCAAAACCGCTTGGAAAGACGTCTGGTTCCATTGACTTCCATTCAAACTGAATGAGGTTTTTGGCCTCTCCTGTAAAGTTGCCTTTTTGGACATACCTGTTTTTTCTTGGACAGCGACTATATGTAAATAGCGAATGGCTGACTGCCATGAAAAGCAAACGCTGCTATCAAAATCCTCCTAAGAGTGTCTGTTTACTTGGCAGCCATCTTTGCAAAGCCGCCAGCGCTTTATTTCCAGCCATACAAGGCCAGAGTTATGTATCTCTGAATGGGGAGACGCACAAAATAATTAAAACTGCGGGCCAAATCCGACAAAAAGCTCAGAACCTCAGTAAAATGTGGCTCCACAATGCACATAAACATGATTTATCAGCTTCTCCTGGCTACAGACCTTCACAACGAGGGGGGGCTTTCCTTGGCAGCACCACAACATTGGCTGCAGAATAACCAGAAAGCAGATTGGCTCCTGTTCCTAAGGGGAGTGGCTGTTGCCTCAAGTAGACACCATACTGAGCTGTCAAACCTCGTTGTCTTGCTGTGCGTGTTTACGCCTAGAGGTAGAATTCGCTTTGGGATACAGGAGTAGGGCAAAGCGTGTGGTCTACATGGCCCTCCAAACAGGTTTTTCAGAGACACACTCTATAGGGAGTGTTACAGAAAACAAAGGCCCGAAAAATCAGTAACGCAATACAATTCAGTCAACTTTAATCATGCTTCAGTTTGCTTCTTATTTACCGATCTTCCTGTCTGAACGTTACCATTCCACCTTCAGTCATGAAGCAGGTATATACGTACGCCTCAGGGACCAGAAAATAACTGCTGGACAATTTAAGGTGGAAGAGGTAAATGAGATTGCGTAACTTCGCCACTTCTATGATGGTGTCTACAGAGCACCGCCAGCGGCCTAGTCGCCAATAAAGCAGTGCTCTTTTCATTCCCCTGTTGACACACAGGGTTCTCGCAGGGCTGTCCCATTTCACTGGGTAAGATTTCAACCGCTAGCCTCCCTCTGTTTCATGGGGCACGGTAACACTCTCATGTTTACATACTTGTTAGACAAATGCGCTGACTCTGCCCCTTAAGTACAGCTCTTGCTCTTGTAAGCCCACCACACGGGTCTTAAAGGGCATGGCTTCCAATACCATGCCTGACTAGCTATCTGGCTTCTTTGCTTTTCACACATCACAGCTCTGAACTGTTAAGAGACACAACTTGGAATCAAATACACTCATCATTAAATAGTTGCACCCAGAGGGAATCAGCCGACAAGAATGAAACTTGCAGGGCAGGTTCGCCATAGTGAGAGATGCGATGCTTTGAGGAGATCAAAAGCAATTTGAGCAGTTGGAGGAGTCCGATAGGGGTCGCATCACGGGGCTCCTGGAAGCGGGAGGGTCTTATTGACGTATGCGCACCATACCGGTCATGCGGATATTTCCATAGCATGCTGTTGGCGGCAGTGGAGAAAAGACGACATGCACCAGCGACATGAAGTACGTGGGAGAACTACACGAACCACGAAGAGAGAGAACCGACAAACTGTCCGAGCAGTGATGTCATCCATGAGACATCCTGTTAGTGCCCGCACCATTGCCAGACAGCTGCACAATGCAGCACTACATGCACGCATACCGTAACGACGAGTTCCCTAAACACAACATCGGCGTCACCAAAGACTGCAATGGTGTCTTGTCGGACTGTCATGGAGTGATTCAGAATGGCAGCGGCTCATCCTTAGTGACGAGTCCCGCTTTGTCTTGGTGGAGATGGCCTGGGGTCACTCCACCTCCGGCCCTACCGGAAAATCTGCAGATACTGTGTGAGAATATTCCAGCTGCATGGGACAGATTATCATAGGACATCATTAGGAACCTCTACAACTCCATGCCAAACATAGCAGCCCGGCGCCACACTGAGAGACAGACTTCTGTATGTGTAGCTCAATAAATATTTAAAATATCGTTCTAAATTTTTTATTTACAGTTTTAAATAAACAACCCAAACTGGCTGTTTGTGCAGAAATGTTTATTACCATGCAACCTGATGCAAGCATTCCCCTAAATCTCCTAAATCTCCTAAAGCATCCCCCTAAAAAGTATTCAGAAAGTCTAGTTGTTGGTCTAATGGGGTGTTATGCTTGGAACAGGTTTCTTTGATAAAGGGCCGCTTGTCATCCATCAGCAGCGGCGTTGTGATGTGGAAGCCTCTACTATATCAGGTTACAAGGTTACAGCCATCACCATATAACAATAGGAGTTGGCACTGTTGTATAAGGGATGAATAAAAAGGGATTTCCGGAATCTCTTATACAACTGTTAGCTGACCCCGCTCAACCTAACTGGCTGAAAAGGGTTCTATGCATACTGTTCCCTTGTACAGCATGTTTCTTCAACAGACCAGGCCACCAAATGCTTAGTAACAGTAAATGCCAACTTGCAGCTGGTGCTAATTGAATCGCAGGTGGTACTTTGGTCAGATTTGATTAGTAGATCAAGTTCCCATAGTTGTGGAACTACTTTTTGGCAAAAGGAATTACTGTGAAATACGTTTACATGCATTTAACAATCTGATCATAACAGAATTTCTGCAGTGGTCATGTGGTAAACTGTAAAACAGCTCTGCTTTCTTAGATCAGATTAGGGCCCAAAAAGAAATCTGATCAAGAGAGCGGCACTTTGGCTATTTAGTACATGTATCCCCTTACTCTGATTTCTTTCAGATTTCAGTCTCTGTGTGTGTGAAACCGAGCACTAAAACAGGCAGGAAACACCCTGGACAGGTCTATCACAGGCCGGACACACATACACACACTCAACGTGACTGCATGTTGTTGGACTGTGGGAGGAAACCCATAAAGACACTGGGAAAACACCGAAAGGACCCTGGTCACCCGTGTGGGGAACAGAACCCAGGCCCTTCCTGCTATGAGGAGACATTGCTACCCAATGTGTCCACTGAGATTAATGGGAACAAAAAAAAATCTTTGTTTTGCAATCTCAAAATAATGACTCAATATTTTTTTTTTTACTTTTCTCAATATTTTCAGAGTAACAGTGCATTTTTACTCTTTGAGGACGTATATTATATGTATATTATTTTGAGATAATAATTTATAGTCTGTGCAAAATTGAAAAAAAAAATTAGCCTTGATTTGACATTATCCATCAAAAGTTTAAGAGGTAAAGACAAAAATGTGGCAAAATATGACATACAGCTCCCCGAATCTGTGCGAAGGGAGACATTTACAACAAGCAGGAACAAGTTTCCAGCTGTTTCTGAGCAACAACATGAATCATTTATTTCACTAGCCTTAAGCACCGCAGGCAGTGTATCAATCGATCAGTTTTGGTAATTATTATTCAAGTCCTCATAATAATCTCCCTCTCTGAGGGTGAAATCTCCCATACACGCACTGACGCCAAAGTGCAAAGGACAGTGACCGCCCCACTGGTCTTATCATAGATGCTAAAGGTCTGCGGCTCCTATTTAATAAACCAAGTGACTCGAGTTTGTGTTAGAGCGAAACGTTAGTCCATCTGTACCACAATCTGCAGTGCATCCTCTGAGAAGGTTCGTAGAGCCCGGTATACTTGCCTGTGTAGAACTTCTTAAAGACGTCATCCTTTGGGAAATCTGGATACACAAAACTGATGCAGTTGATGTCTCGGATGCGGTCACCAAGGCCAGCGGACTCGAGGTCTTTCTTAGTGAAAGGCTGGATGTTCTGTATTTTCCTGCCTCCAGCTGGACAGACAAAGGCATGACAGGTAGAGAGAGCATTATGAGCCGACCTAAACCTGAACCCCACTTTTAACTTTCATATCAGAAGCAAGGGGAAATGATTAAAGGCTTGAAGGCTGAAGATGGCAAGCCAACTATACTGACTTTATTTGAAACATTACACTCTAATATTATTACTAATAATATTCAATAATGTGTACAGATTCAGGGTTCAGCTTTTATTCAATATGTGCCAATACTGCATAAACAGGTTACCTTCTAGTTGTGAGATTTCAGAATTAACTGCTACCATATCAAATCATCAAATTGCGAGGTCAGAGATATGGACCCCTACTGGACACATGCAGAGCTAGGTCTGTTGAGCAGGGTGTTTTTGATATTGCTGCCATCCATACCTTCCTCTTCCCCTCCTTTATTTTAATCCCTTATTTTAAAACTGAAAGTGGGCGTGGCTTCCTAATCCTAATCTTAACTTCATTTTGAACTTAAGAGGCGTCTGCACACCACACGGCACACCCACCAAACCTCTAAACATAAAACCACCCATGCAAAATTCATTTACACTTCTGCAAAAAAAAAAAAAAAAAATTCAGAAAAACAAAATTCTTCTTTACACATACTCTCACTGGGGCCTACGTAGGCGATGGTGATGCCTCCGATTTCTGAATCACTGAAGCGCAGCAGAAAGGTGCCGTTGGGTCTGTCCTGCAAGATGACATGAAGGTGCTGCTTCCCTATAAAGCCGAAGATCAGCCTGTAGTAGACAACCAAACACAAACCATGAGAAAAAGATCAAGACAAGTCAACACTGGCTTTTAATAAAACCTTGCTCCATTAAAGCACAGATTCAGCTGCAGATGGAAACGTTTTCTCTTCTCCTGTAAAGTAGGTACGTTTCTAAAACTCCTGTTATTGTCACAACAGTGAGGATAACTGACTCCCCTTTGTTTATATATTAACACAAAAGGCTTCCATACCCTTCACTCCAGTAGGCCTTCAGGCATTTCTTGGTTAGGTCAATCACTCCCTCAAACCACTGCCAGAAGGTGAAATTTCGCCCAGGTAGAACTTCCTGTAAAGGAACAGTGAAACAGTTCATATCTGACTTCAAAAGAATTAGGTGAGGCCTATCATTCCCTGGAGTAGAGAGTCTAGGGCCATTATTTGCACCCAGAGGAATTTGTCTTCCGCATTCAACCCACTCGTGAAGTGAAACACCCACATACACACACTAGGGGGCAGTGAGCACACTTGCCCAGAGCGATGGCCAGCCCTACCCACGGCGCCTGGGAAGCACTTGAGGGTTAGGTGCCTTGTTCAAGGGCACTTCAGTTGTTACTGTCAGTTGAGGGAAGCGAACCAGCGACCCTCCTGGTTCCTTAACCTCCAGCCCACTACTGCCCATCAAATAACCTTAATGCCTCATAATGTCATCTGTGGCTGGAGGAACGTAACTGTCCAAGAGAATGTAACTGTCCTGTCTCTCCCTTGGGGGGTGGGGGGTAGAATGGTCCTCCTTCTCCTCCCATCAATCACAGAAATACTAGTCAACACGAGTGTCTATTATTTAAGGTAGCAGACCTATCAGTTAGTGTTCTCCTGCAAGCGTGTTGAGCTGTTCAATGATGTTGTGTTAGTGGTAGTTTAAAAAAGATGATGAGGCACTTTCGGAGTGGCCTTTTCCTTTGTAGGTCTTTTGGGAATTTTGAAACAGTTTTGCCTTTAAAGCATTACAGCAAATCAACAATAAAACATGACTGTTTATTCCTTTAAAACTTTTCCAAAAGCAAGATCATTCTGGAGTCTCTGACTGAAAAGAGTGGTTGCTGCAGACAGTGAAGACAGTCAGTGTGGAACAGGAGTAAGGATACCTTGTTAAACTGAGCCCAAGACACTGGCATGTTGCTGAGGTCCCCTGAAACATCTTTGTCAAAGATTTTCTGAGCAAGGCAGTGCAGGTTGTATCCATTCAAACCGCGACTGGTCTGCACCTCGGCCATGAACTTGCTGCTCAGAGCCTCACACATCTGGCTCCAGGGCACGCGCTCCGGCACCACAAACGGGATCCTATTCTGAAGAACAGCAAAGCAGAGAGCGCCATTATTTTAATCATTTAGACACTAATATAATAAACTATTTGAAACAGCGTTTATCAGGATTTATGAACGTTCAGTGTTCAGTGCTACTCACAGGTTCAGAGAAAGCACAGTCCCATATGATTGTAGCCATAGCGTTGTTCTCCTGACTGCCATGTACGATTACAACCACAGGAAGAGAGATCATCTAGAAGATGAAAAAAAGCACGAGTTTTATAACAGAGCTCAGAACCCACAAAACGGCATTCATAAAAACGATGGCCACATGGTTGAAAATGAATCTATTAGAGGTGTAGACACGCATCATGATGTATCAGTCTTAAAAAAGCCAATTTAACTGCATGTTTATTATTGAATATTAAAATAATTAAAATATTCAACTTAAAATTCCAGTTTAGAGTTGCTGCCTTAACCCTCTGGAACTCCTTATCTAAATCTACTCGCTCTTCTCCCTCTCTGTACATCTCTTTACATCTTTAAAGCCCAGTTAAATTTTTGGTCTAAGAATTATTTTATTTTCTATGATTTATTTATTTATTTATTCCCCTCTCAAAAATTGAGTATGTGAAAGGCACCATATAAGTATAACATTTATTTATTTGTTTATTTATTATTATTATTATTATTATTATTATTAAAAAATGGCCCCAATATATTAGAAAAGATGAAAAATAAAGTGGCAAAATTATTATTATTATTTATTAAATTTAATTCAGTCATACTGTAGTGAAATCTGAGCTGTCCTGATATCTCCAACTGAATCATTATAAGGTCAAAGAAATCTATCTTTTAAGACAAGCTAGATGACAACCGTAATTCTGCTAGACTGTGTCTACATTTCTTCCACCCTGCAGGTGGCGCCAGGTGGTACAGACGTTTCCTGGGTAAAACTGGCACTTCAGGCCCACACCAAAACACAGAGACGCAACTCCACAGCAGAGCATTTTACGAACTCCTCGGTTCAGTAATGAGGAAAAGCACCGACTCCAAATGTGGCCCAAACCCAGATTTCATAGACGAACTCTGAATGCCTGTCGAACCGGCACAAGTTAGCACCACATCAGTCTGAACAGTGTGCTCTGGCTCCTCATCTTTCACAGCTTACTTGCTCCTCTGTTTTCTAGCATGGGGCTGATGAACATTCTAGGTCTCTGCACACGTCGGCTCAGCGGGGGCCTGCCTGGTCTTGCTTTGGATTTCCCTGAAAGCAAAACTCGCCCAATTTTTGCCCGATCAGGTTCTAAACTGCATTTTATATACAACTGGTTTTATGCCCAAATATTCCCACACAGGAAGCTACTCTCTTCAGTATTATGTTTGTAAAATGTGGGTTTAATAATATTACTACGTTTCTCAAAGGGATTGTATAGAAAGAATCCTATATGAATATTGGTAGTTTCTATGACTTTGTGCGTCAGTCATCTCACTGTTCAGCAGCTGCACGTTCACTTTCGCATACTTTTACACATTTTGGACTTTACACTACTACACTGCCCATCCCCACCATCTGGCAAACTATTCTAAATCATTCTTTATGTTTATGTAGTATATTATTTATATTTAGTGTATATACTGTGATCGCACTGCATCGTTATTTATATATATATACAAACACAAACACACACACACACACACACACATATATATATATATATACACACATTTAAACACACACACACACACACACATATATATATATATATATATACACACATTTAAACACACACACACACACACACATATATATACACATTTAAACACACACACACACACACACACACATATATACACATACGCACACACACACATATATATATACACATTTAAACACACACACACATATATATATATATACACATACACACACACACACACACACACATATATATATATACACATACGCACACACACACACACACACACATATATATATATACATTTAAACACACACATATATATATACACATTTAAACACACATACACACACACATATATATACACACACACACACATCCACACACACACACACACACACACATACATACACATGTACACAGGTACACTGATTTTACATTGACTGTGCATTTCTTGTTGAGGCTCTCGAATGAATTATCCAATGATTTTTATCGCAACCCTGAAAGATTTTGATAGGCAAATGATCCCTGTAAGCAATTCTGTTTAGTGCTGTGAGCTGCTTGATGAATCACAGACGAGTGGTTTTGGGAGTCAGTTGATGAATCACAATAAAGGTATGGCAGCTATACAGTATGACATCCAGCACTCTGTCTGTATCGAGCAGCTCTGACACTGCGCTTTGTCACGAGCCTTTCTCAGCACCGCGGCTGCTCTTATGTGAAGACAACCACACAACTGACGCACGATTTGGTAACTTTCTTTTTGTCTTGGTGTTAGCGAGTTCAGCACTCTTATCTACAAAGCCCGTGTACAAGTCAGCTAGTCGTTCTGTTGTTCCTGCTTCTCCTGAATCTTACTGACACCCTGCCACAGGCTGGTTTCATTCCAGATGTTTAGTCAGGCGCAGAAGAACTTCTGTAAGAAATCCATGGCACTGATGTTCCTTAGGAGCCCAGACCCAGGGGGGATGGGTAGGTGGGGTGCAGTATTGCTGTCACCTAGTAATATTATGATCAGATCACACAGAAAAAGGTAAGCTGCTCATCATATTACTAGTATAATTATTATTTATTGAAAATACTGGATTATTTGAACGCACCAACACCTCGGATTTCATTTCAGCCCTCGTGCTATCTAAGCTTTCACACAGAGTGCACACAGAGCAGCTCGGATGCACCACAGAACCAGCCAAATAGACTGAAGTAATCCACAAGCTTCAAGGAAAGAACCAATAAAGCTGAAAATGCAATAGAGAAGAAAAATCTTTCGGCCAAGTTGGTTAACGAACGTGAAACGATCCAGGCTGCAGACAGATTTCCTGGTGGCTCTATCAGGCCTGAGGCAATATTGCTTAATCACGATTAAATCAAATTGCAGTCAAGGGTTCAACAAACATTGTGCTCTGCAGACCTATACAAAACACAAGCTGTCACAGAAACTGCAGGTGATGTTCTGTCTCAGCGTTATCATGTGCAGGATAATGGAATCCCACAGCTCTGCCACATCTGCCGGTCGATTTGTCCTGGGACACCTGGTGCCTGACATATGCATTGCCCTATTAGCTCTCCGCTAACAGAGATCAGTGACAGATTCCTGACCACACAGGGACATGATAAGCACTCTTATTTAGGTCTACCGCACACGTGCAACCACGAATATATATTTTTGGACAGTTCTAGTTACGACGGGAAACGTGTGCTCATTATACCACATTCAAGAATACCATCTGTCAAAGCCTTAACGAACGCCTGGACCTCTGAAACGTGTGCTGGGACAGCTTATTGACCCTTGAAGCCGTGTTGGAATCCTGTCACCGGTGCTGTGACTAGATTAGGAAGTTCAGGTTGAAGCTGTGAATTCCTCAGAATCGCTGCTATCGGGTCCCATGGCAAACAGAAAGGTTGCATAAGATATGTTTACTACTGGGTGGCCTATCCTGCATATCCTCTACATTGCGAGGTCTTTATAGAAGTGTCAGACTTGTGTAGATGTCTTGCTGTGGAGATTTCCTGGCTGTTAGGGTTAACCCTGATCAATGTGACGCCCTAGGCAAGAGTTTGGATGGTGTCCCTTGGATGGTGAAACCCAGGTACTAAAGGCACCTAAGCCACAGGAGTATATTACACCCAGGACACGTTCTTGGTTACACTTCCTTCACATGATGCTGCTGGTTACGGCACGCAAGCAGTGCATGAACTGAAAATGGAAATTCAGAGGCTTACATCAGTTAATGACTGAAGGGTACCACATTTAAAGCAGGGCTAACACTGGCTAGCTAACACTGGCTAGCTAACTAGGCTACGACAGCAGTATGTGTTTCCCTCAGGCAGACAGTGGACGGTTTGTACAGCACCTTCCACTGTCTGCCTGATGATCTGCCTCAGTTAATGACTAAAGGGTACCACATTTAAAGCAGGGCTAACACTGGCTAGCTAACACTGGCTAGCTAACTAGGCTACGACAGCAGTAGGTGTTTCCCTCAGGCAGACAGTGGACGGTTTGTGCAGCACCTTCCACTGTCTGCCTGATGATCTGCCTCAGTTAATGACTAAAGGGTACCACATTTAAAGCAGGGCTAACACTGGCTAGCTAACACTGGCTAGCTAACTAGGCTACGACAGCAGTATGTGTTTCCCTCAGGCAGACAGTGGACGGTTTATGCAGCACCTTTCACTGTCTGCCTGATGATCTGCCTCAGTTAATGACTAAAGGGTACCACATTTAAAGCAGGGCTAACACTGGCTAGCTAACTAGGCTTTGGCAGTATGTGTTTCCCTCGGGCAGACAGTGGACGGTTTGTGCAGCACCGTCTACTGTCTGCCTGATGATCTGCCTCAGTTAATGACTAAAGGGTACCACATTTAAAGCAGGGCTAACACTGGCTAGCTAACTAGGCTACAACGGCAGTATGTGTTTCCCTCAGGCAGACAGTGGACGGTTTGTGCAGCTCAAGAAGTCTATTCCTCCAACTTCTGAAAGTTACTTCCCCAACAACATTCACCCACTCACCACAGGCAGGCAAGTCTACCTAAACGTGAGGAGCACGGGCTCGATATGCCAGTGCATGCCGAATACGTCGCAGAGATGTCAGGGATTATATTATTAGACTAAAAAGTTGCGTGTTGTGGGCGTTAGTATAAACAGTTAAAACAGTAAAAGCACAAATTATTTCTTGCCCTCAATTGATGTGTCAATGTAGATGGATAGCACCCCTAGCATCTGCCTATACCACCTACGGCGTGGGCCAGCTCTGTTCGTCACAGAGGAAACCAGATTAGAACCAGATATATTAATATGGGCATAACCCCCAACCACAGACTGATACACTGAGGTCTAAATATGATTATACAGATTGGTATTTCTGTCAAGTGGGCTACCACTGAGCAAACTGTACATCTTTCCTTCGTAACCCCGGCTTTATCAGTACTTCTGTGAATGGGTGTCTCATGGTGCACAGCTTAGCAGCTTAGTTGTGAAATATTGAAATGTGATTTTGAACTTAGATAGTCTTTCTAGGAAGTCTAGAGGGATACATACGTTCACAGCACTACCTATAGGCATGGTGGTCTGGAGGTGGCTGATATGTTGCTTTCATTGTGGTCATTTACGTTGCAGTGAGCTTTTCAGAGTGTGTCATGGGTAGCGCCAGCATTTCAAGCACAGTGAGCAAAGGGATGTGCCTTAATAACACTTTAATATTATACCAAGCCTTTAAAAGCACAAACGGCATAGCAACAAGAAGTGAACTATAAACCAAAAATGCTTTGTTGGTTTCTTTTCGGCTGTTTTATGAATTATATTTGAACAGGATATATACTGTCCAGTCCAAAGTTTAGGCACACCCAAATAAATGGATGTTTCATGAGCTTAAAAACTCTACAGGCTTAACAGCTCCAACTGATGACGGTCTGATATACCACATACACTCTTGATGTACCATTACATTTATGGCATTGAGCTGACGCTCTTATCCAGAGCACCTTACAAGGTTAATCATATTACAGATGGGCCAACGCAGTGCTGGGAGTCTTGCCCAAGGACTCTTATTGGTGTAGACACCCAGACTGGGATTTGAACCCCAGTCTTCCACATGAAATGGTGGCTCCCTGGTGGGTAGTGGTGTTATCTGCTGAGCTACACCAACCACCGAGCTACACCAGTGCCACAGTATTGTATTTCTCCATATCTCCACCTCTAATATACCTCTAATACACTGGCTAGCGAACTAGGCTACGACGGCAGTATGTGTTTCCCTCAGGCAGACAGTGGACGGTTTGTGCAGCTCAAGAAGTCTATTCCTCCAACTTCTGAAAGTTACTTCCCCAACAACATTCACTCACTCACCACAGGCAGGCAAGTCTACCTAAACGTGAGGAGCAAGGGCTCGATATGCCGGTGGATGCCGAACACGCCGCAGAGATGTCAGGGATTATATCAGTAGACGAAGAAGTTGCGTGTTGTGGGCGTTAGTCTAATATACCTCTAATTTTAACCCCAGTCTTCCACATGAAATGGTGGCTCCCTGGTGGGTAGTGGTGTTATCTGCTGAGCTACACCAACCACAGAGCTACACCAGTACCACCGTATTGTATTTCTCATATCTCCACCTCCACCATATCTCCACCTCTAATATAGAGTCTGATATACCACTGACATACCACTGATATGGACAGACCATCATGAATACATATTGAATAAATACTGTATATCAGCCTCCACTGCAGATTAGGAATTCTGTTTTATCCTCCTGTAAAGCTCCATTCTGGAGGTTTTTAAGGTGGACTGCTTAATTCCATGAGTGCTATTTTATAGTGTTATGTCTTCACTTCTATTCTAAGTATTAAGATAAACAGAAGGACCCTCTATCAGTGCTGTATTTAAACTTTTGACTGGTTGTAATTTTTAAAAATGTATTTCACTGAAACAGAAAGAAGTACCTGGACACTGTAAGGTCTCTCGCAGCCTGTGATAATGATCTCAGCAGTGAAAAGGAGAGCAAACTTCTCCTCTGTTACTGACTCAGAGCCTTTCCTGTCCGCTCGCTTGATCTTCCTGATAGACTGTGGAACAGAAATGAGTGCTGATTACAACAGTCGGCACTGGGATTCCCTAAACATCGACATCATCTTACAACATCTGTATAATGTCCTGTAAGGACACAGTGGGTGCAGGAAGGCGGTGGTAAATGGTAAAGAGGAGAAGGCAATACACACCATATTCCTGAAAGTAGCACACGTGCTTTTGCTGGCAGTGTTATGTTCTAAGATGGCTGTGCTGTTGATCAGCTCTCCCACGTTCTCGCTAGGGGGAAAAAGGAGAAAAACAAAAACAAAATGAATCTTATTCTGATTATATGACACAGAATATGTTTGTTGTCACTTTAATGTCGGTATCCGTTTGAGTATTAGATTTCCGAGATCTGGAAAGACTGTATATGCAGAGATGCAGAAAATGCAGAACTGAAAAATGCTTGATAAGCATTACATGATGTCTAATGCACCTGTCACTGAGGCCTGTCTAATATGTCTAATCTCATAAAGAAGCAAACATACATTCAATTCAATTCAATTATTGAACTGAATGTGTGTATATATATATGTATATATTATGTGTATACATATATATATATATATATATATATATATATATATATATATATATATATATATATATATATATATACACATAATATATACATATAATATATATATACATATGTATATATGTATGTATATTATGTATATACATATGTATATTATATATGTATATATGTATATTATATGTATATATATATATGTATATATATATATATATATATAGTTCCCTCAATTCATTTCTTCTTCTGAATCTTCTGAATAAGGTGCAATTATGCATCTTAGAAGAAACCCACCTCCGAAATCTGCAGGAACCTCTACTTTTGGACCCTCTACCCTCAACTCATTGAGATGAGCCATCTGGCATGTTGTGTTAGCAAACATGGCTGCCCGAAACCATACTGTCACACTACTTCTATATGTGTAGCTGAATAAATATTCCCCATATCAGTCTACACTTATCATCATTTATTGATCCTGGCAACCTTTATCTTCCTTCCCAACAGCACTGCAATCCCACACTTCCTTCTGGGTGCAGCTATTTTGACGATGACTGTGTCACCCTCGCTCTTTGGGATTAAAACAGCCTCCACTCTTCTGCTTCTAAAGAACGTCTGTGGGAATCTGTGCCCATTCAGTCAAAAGAGCATTTGTGATGTTGATCACTTGTGATGTCAGCTCACAATCAGTGCTGTCAGTGGGGTTGTGGTACATCACAGTCCAATACTACAGTATACGCTTCTCTGAACACATCTTGGAGGTCGCCAGTACTCGACTCAACTGCGGGTTTCATTGTACAGAGAGCAAGATCAGACCTGTTAGACCTGATTCAGTGCAACACAGTACGACAAACACTGAATAAGCTTCTTTGTGTTCACAGTATATGACAGCAGTTTTTAGAGTATAGCACTACTGGTTCCATTTTCTCTGTTCCAACGGATCAGACGTCTGTAAACAATAAATCCTTAGATAAAAAAAACAAAAATATTACATTATAGCCATATCTAATGACCTCTAATCTGAGGTCAGGGCTCTGTCCAGGAAAACTCAGCAAACCATGTCTTCATGTGCACAGGGGCACAATCATGCTGGAACAGGAAAGGGTCTTCCCCAAACAGCCACAGGCGGATATAATTATGTAAAATGTCTTTTGGAACTCTGTAAAGTGAGATGCACTACAGGACGGGCTATTTTTACACAGTAAACTGTTCAGCACTCAGCGGATCCGCTCTGTCTCGCACATCGTACGTGCGGCATCACAGCGTGCCGTGGTACACTAAATCAATGTAATATTGAGACCACAGAAATCTAGAATAGATGACGTAATGCTTGGAGTTCACTGAAGGAAGCAGCCAGTACTTTAGGTAGACAGATGAATGTCAACGGTCTGTTATCATTACTAGCCCAGCCGTTTCCAGCTTACATCTTTCAGCTGGAAAACAGTCAGTCTGTGAAGAGGTAGTAATGCCAAGCATAATAAGTGATTGCTGAACACTTTGTTCAGTTTATGAGTGTACTACTGCACGGACCGTCCTGTGTGCGGCGGCCTTACTGCTTTGTAGCTGAGCTGTTCCTGCTGCTAGCTGCATCATTTCCCAGTAACCCCCCCCCCTTACAGTAAACCGGGGGAGTCCTGGCAGGGAAGAAAATTCCACATGTGCAATGTTTGAAGTTGATGAGCATGTTGCTCTACTGCCACCGTTTGTGTTTGGAGATTGCACGGCCATGTGCTTGATTTTAAACACCGAACCCAGTCACTTTGAGGGGTGTCCTCATACTTTTGGCCGTGTAAGCATAAGAAAGTCTGATCCACTCGTACCATACCACACTAAAACAGCACCAGCATGTCAGTGTCACCGCAGTGCTGGGACTGGCCCACCACTCGAATAACACTTGCTCTGTGGGCGTCCTGATCATTGAAGGACACGAAAAGAGGAAACTAACGCAGAAGTATGTAGAGAAACAGATGGACTGCAGATCATGTGACTGTAGAACTACAAAGTGCTCCGATATGGAAAGTGGAGCTGGTACAATAGAGTGCAGATACAAGGAGGTGGTCTTAATGTTGCGTACATAATGGTGCATCATAGCAGCCTGCAAATCGTCACGTCAATGCAAGATAACCATCAAATATCTACAGTTAGGATTTCTCAGTTTCAGCACGATTACCGCCCAGCATGATGAACCTCTCACAGCTATTCGAAGAATGCTTCCAGCAGATTCTGAAGCGCTGCTTACGAGTGCGATTGGCTCAGGATGTCAACAGCAGGTTTACTCGCACCTTCATACCAACCGCGTTTCCCCAAGCCACTCCTGCTGTGTGATACTCATTTCTGAGCTGTGTCAGCTTTTGTGGGCAGATTGCAACAGGAAGCATGGTGATGACAAAGTGGTCATGTGACCTCCTGAGGTTGGCATAGTTGTACATTCTGTCCAATTAACACTCTTCACTAAAGCAGTACCTGCCAGTGTTACTTAATTATCCATCTTTCTATTAAACTTCTAGTTTCTCCAGGCTATATGTAAATGGACAATTCAGGTATGCAAATGCACGGTTATAAAAGTTTTAAGCGTGCACCGCTTGTGTTCTAGGAAGTTTCTGCTGCCTGTGTGCGTGTGCTTCATGAAGCTGTCTGCTTACACCGGTGTTAAAAGGTCAAGAGCGCTCGTGTAGAACACGTACGTTCATAGGAAGGCACACATACAGGCTTCTTGTCTTTTCTGTGTGGCATCAGATGTAGTAATGCGGTGTTACAACACTTGTGGGCGGGTAGTTGCGTAACCCCATGTAGCACATGTAACCTCTTGAAGCTTGTATTCTAGCTGCTTATGTTGGTGCCCGAGACTGAAACCTTGTGTACAGGTATGCGTCGTGTGCTTAGATGCCTCCGGCGTCCATCTGTGTGGGCGTGTGTTTGCACTGGCACGGTGTAACTGTGAAATGTGAAAAACTGCTTTGCTGCACTGTAGTTATCACCGTGTATACATGCATCAGTGCTTTATGCTCCACAAGCATTTTGTGGGACTACAGTCTCGGTGTGGGCCCATATTACAAGCAGACAAGCTTCAGTGGGCTGTTTCAGGTGAGCCTCTGTGTGTCTGTGCTTTACTTTGTAAACCTGGAGCGGGTTTTATAATGATATCCTGAATTTGCAGGAAAGCCAGACAAAAACAGCGCTCAGGACCTGCAGGACCAGCAACGTGGTCCTCACTTTACCCGGGAATTGTGGGAAGTGTGAGCCGACACAGATTCTACATGTACACATTTGCAGGTGCAAATACAATAAGCTTGAACGCGACATTTGGCAAAGCTGGCCAAAGTCCTCGATGAGGACTTCGTTCCACTGCCAGTGTTTGTGTTTGCAGATTGCATGGCCATGTGTTTGATTTTATACCCCGGTTAGCCATGAATATATGAGTACCTATGACTCCATGTCCTAAAAAGGTATAAACAAATACGAGTGCATGTGTACGGGCTGCTTACGTGGGTATGACTCCTTGTCCTAGGTTCCTGGCCTGCGACTCGGTAATGATCTGGGCCTTCAGGACGACCGGTTTCCCTGGAGCCATTTTCTCTCCCAGCAGATAGCGTACAGTACTGGAGAACTTGGATTGGGTCTTAATCACCTGCGGGGGCTGCTTCTCCACAACCAGCGAGCTGCGGAGAAACGACAAAATGCTCTTTGATGGCATTCTCTGGCTTGCAAAGAGGTAGGTGAGGAGGCAGAACTCACAGCTCACACTATGTATGGAGATTCAATAGTGTACTATGAGAATGTAGATATCTAATTATATACATGTGAACATTTTCACTGGACGTACATATCAACTTCACTCTGATGGGGTCGTAGTATTCGTAGTTTTGAACAAGCCCAGCTTTTGAATGTGGTATCCAGACAGATACAGCCAGGCAAGTGGCTGTATTAATTGGGAGTTCAGCTGAAGTGAAGCTCTGATGCATCAGACATAACTAACATACTTTGGAATTGACTCGATGATTCATGTTTGATTTCCGATGGGTGGAATCTGGCTTCTAACCAGGTTTCAGTCAGTTGTAAATTGGGTAGCTCTCTTTATCGAAGGGAAACTGAAAAAGTGATGTTTAAGGTAAAGTTTCAATTAAACTACGGAATGAAAAGAAAACGGAACGGCTGAATTTCTTTTTTGATTAGTGTCTGCTTTCTATTTCAGGCGAGTCTCCAAAATGTTCATGTGAACCAGCGTTAGCTTAGCGCTAGCGCACTACTAAAACCGCCTATGTGTGCTAGCATAGCACAGTAGGCGTGTTTTTGAATTGAGGACCCAGTTGAATCTAGTACACATCTGAACACCGTATATCCAACGCTTTATATTTCTCAGCATATTTAAGCGCTCACACCTTCCCAGCAAACTTTCAACACTTCCTCCTTGTGCCAAAGGTTATGACTGCATGAACTTGCATGAACATAACTGCATGAATAACTGGCTGCTGAACGAACTGAAGCAGGTCAAACTGGAAAATAAAAAGGTGGAAGTAAGACCTTGAGTTGAGCTCTGGTTATGCTAATACAGCTGCTACGCTGTTTGGTAAATTGTCCCAGCGATAGTTTGCTGTGAGCAGTCCTGAGCAATC
>JAMWET010006766.1:92500-97500 GCA_024036415.1 Prochilodus magdalenae
GTTTGCATGTGTTAAATTTAGCAAACAAACAGAAACTGTGCCTCCAAATCAGTGCACGCAATACCGCCTGGTTTTCAGGAAGGGGGGTCTCATGAAGGTTCGCTTCTTCAGTGCTGACTGACTGCTAGCTCACTCGCCATAGTTGTGTTGAGGGTACATGTTCTATGGCCAACAAGTGCTGGGTTTATTTTATTTTTATTTGTTTTAAGAATGCTCTTTTCTAGTTTGTTAGGTCTTCCACATGAACTGCGATTCTACCCATTCCCTCTTCCCTCTTCTGAGCAATGAGTAAACAGGAACAAAACCTGATAGCTCCAAAACGACAACTTCAGAGTAGAACGAAAAAACGTACTCTACTTTTAGGGCAATGGAACCAGATTTTATTGGCCTGTTCAGCTTACACACAGTTTACAGGGTAAAGGTCATTTTCATTTAATGCCTAAACTGCAGCGATGTTCTACAGGATGCTGTAAAGTGTTCCAGAGGTATCCTGAGCAAAGCTACAGTTGCTAGCAGATATAGGACTACAAAGGTGGCCAAACAAAAGACCTTATCCTGAAATTGTAATACAGCATCCTGTATTTTTCCCTAACGGTCAGCATGACGTCATAAGTTTCTTTTTTTTCAGGGACCAGAATTTTGCTTTTGAGACATTACGGAGGTCCAAGAGGTTAATTAGGGACTCCTGGACCCCCCAGGTATTGTGTTCTCAGTAAAGGTGCGTTCAGTCATTTCCAATACACAACGCAACAAGGAGGTTGCCTTACAGGGTTAGAACAGAGCAAGCTTGTGTCTGTAATGCTTACCTCTGCACAGACTTGATAATTGTAATCCAGCTGCTTTATGCGGTTTTGTTTGGTCACCTGCTCCAGATGTTTTGGATCCAACTCGGTGCCTGTGGAGGCACAAAAAGAAAAGCATGTTACATAAAGATAGAGAGTGACATCTGCCATCTCTTCTATTTTCTGAAAATAGAATCTATCATCTGAAATGTCATTCGCGCTCTCTCGACAAGCCAGGACGGCAAACGTGGTTACTGTTTTTTTCTACGAACATATAAGGTCAACTGCACCTCGCCAAAGAACAATGCTGACCATTTGCCAAAACGCATCACACAGAAACCAAACACTACAAACAGCGCCATAACTCAGACATCACTTAGGAACGCACCTCAACTCTGTGTTTACACGTTTCATGGAAATCATACACAGTTTATCAGGGAACTGTGTTACACACCGAAACAAGGCCAAGCTCAAACGTTCCGTGATCCCTAGTGGCTGCTGATGGCTATTTGTAAGCTAACACCCAGGCTGGCCTGGCACTAATGATTTTTGGCTATTGTGCGATCTAATGATTATTTTGATCGACAATCAGCCAGTTCAGAAAGAGCAAGCCATGAAATGGACTTAATGGGGACTTCCACCTGATGTTCAAAATTCCTGCATGATTAAACAAAAGACATAAACAAACAGTCATTCCAGGTGTCTCGATATGAAAGGGTGCACTCTAGAGAAACTTCCCGAGTGAGAACAGCACACAGCGGTGGTGAAAGGAACCAGATGTCGAAGGAGCTTCATAATTCTGAAGGCTGCCTAAAAAAAGTTTGGGGCATGCTCCATATAAAAACAGAGAATCAGTATTTCAGCCCGGTGACATGCAGCTTCTATACATCACAAGAAACTCAAATCATTCGCATGTCTTACAAGTACCCACCAAGGTTCATACCTGTCGGTTGATTCACTCTGGCTGCAGCTGTTTTTTGATGATGAGTGTATATGGTTTTCATTTTCATAGAGTTGATAATGTAGGCTATTAAATAAAAATGGAGCTCGTGATTTGAAAACTGTACCCTCTCAAACTGCGATCAAAACAGCTGTAGATCTGATATCGCCGTTAATCCCTCCTCGCAGTGTATCATTCACACACTCCTGTTGTCTTGGCATGTGACCCTCCTAACACAGCCATTTTCCTTCTTTCTCTGAAACTACTAACGATGGCTCAAAGCTTAAAAAAGTGTGAAGCAGTGATACATCTAAGCTCACTATTAACCCTATTACACCTTTCCCTTCCGCATATCTCCCACAAAAACACTGAGTCTTGAGTTTTGGTGTTTGTTCAGGCATGTCGTAACATGAGCTTTTGTCTCCCGCACCTTGAATGGACAGTATGCGTTCTACTAGTTCCTGTCTTTAAAGGAGCACTTGTCTGTGTCGACAATAATGCTTAATGTTATTCCTGAGAACAGCTTACTCATCCTGTTAATCCACAAGATTTGAGTGTGTTATATCCAAGCTTAAAATCCACTGAGGTGTGAACTGTGCTCATAAAACCAAATCCTCTCGATAATCCCTACAGATCCACGACTCGTAACACTGCGCTAGCTGTGCCAAAACAAAGCCTAGTCATACATGCAAAAGCACACACAGCGTACAACACATCTACCAAATCTATCAAGTGTGTATATCATCACCACATGACTACAGTACACCGACACCAACATGATGTAGCCATACAGTGTCGTGACGTACACACACCTGAGCTTAACTTTTCACAACTCCATAGTTTCAGAGCCAGCCCTGACTAATGGGAAGCCCCAGGCAAGATTTTGGATGGTGTTCCTTGGATGGTGAAACCCAGGTCATTATAGCAGCTAGGCCACATTATAGCCTATAACACTCTAAACACAAACGAGAGTATATCACACCCAGCGTTCATACACAGAACATGCACTCCCTCATGTGATGACCCAACTGGATAACTGATAACTGGAAATACTACAAGCATCTTCCAAACAACTGTATGCAAATAGAACATAAGACTGAACCAACTTAGGTCTGAAAGATTCAACTGAGGCCTACATAATTAACCATTGAAAAGGTGTCTACGTCCACAACTACATGGCTATGGCCTGATGGAGTCGGGGCTTCGTCCTAAGACCAGCATAACAAAGAAAGACTGGGCTGTGAACATCAGGATAATGATCTGGCCTTGGGAAGAGTACCATTCGCTTAGATGAGGAGCTTATACACTAGGATCTGAGCTATGTATGGAGGGAAGAGGGTGAAGCTTTAAATCCAAACACCACAGTCCCAACTGTGAAACATGGAGGCGGCAGCACCATGGTATGGGGGCATTTTGCTGTAACAGAACAGGTTTGATTATGGCTTTCTGTCACTCAACTTTCCTCTGATTTTAACTTGATGTTATTAGACTATTGACTATTTAGACGTTGTGCTATGTAAACATCATAGTATAAATAGCAGTAAAATGATTAATTAAGAATACCGCCCCCCCCTCAATTGGTGTACCCCTGTGGCCAGACCACACCCCTAGCATTTACCTAAACCACCTATCCCATAGGCCGACTCTGCTTGTTTCAGCCTTATTTCACTTAATCAGAGCTGGGGGTGTAATAATATATCGAAAATAACCGATATCGCGATATTTTGTGAAGCTGTAACGATTCTCAAAAACAGTTTCGATTTTAATTAGTAGTTCACAGTCAAAGGCTGGTAGCAGACAGTGGTTCATTCTGCTCGGTGTTAAAACTCTGACTGCTAGATATCCCCAATCCAACGCCAATAAGCAACATAAGCCTGCACCGCTAACGCTAGCATTAGCCAAACTAGGCATATCCTATGTACGTATTGTATCCCAAAAGTATAGTTTAAAAGCCTTTCTGTTTACAGTATCACAATACAAGGCAAAAAATATCAAATCTCTGTATCACATTATGTGTGGTATATCCAGGTTCGTGCCCATACACAGCCCTAAGCAGAGTGCCAGCGAGTGGAGAGATAATCTAAGCAGATCAGCCAAATAACTGTGCACCCCCCACAAGTTCAGTTCCGTCCTAGGAGCCATTTCCAAGTAACTGGAAATACTACGAGCATCTTCCAAACAACTGTATGCAAATATAACATAAGACTGGACCAACTTAGGTCTGAAAGATTCAACTGAGGCCTAAATAATTAACCATTGAAAAGGTGTCTACGTCCACCACTACATGGCTATGGCCTGATAGGTTAAAGGCCCGACCCCAAGACCAGCATAACAAAGAAAGACTGGGCTGTGAACATCAGGATAATGATCTGGCCTTGGGAAGAGTGCCATTCGCTTAGATGAAGAGCTTGTACATTATGATCTGAGCTATGTATGGAGGGAAGAGGGTGAAGCTTTAAATCCGAACACCACAGTCCCAACTGTGAAGCATGGAGGCGGCAGCGACATGTTATGGGGGCATTTTGCTGTAACAGAACAGGTTTGATTATGGCTTTCTGTCACTCAACTTTCCTCAGACAATCTGATTTAACTTGACATGATCACTGTCTAGGCCTGCAGGAGCAGAGCAGTAAGGGTTAAAGCTGTGCCTAGCTAGTAAGCCATTAGCTTTGCTAACTATGGTTGCGGTTTGCATTGGCCTAGCAGAAAGGCTACAGATACAAACACCACAGGAGAGGTTTCGGTCTCTGCCCCCATCACCAGCTGCTCAACTTCATTTCCATAGATCCGACTCATTACCATCCAAACGTATGTCACTATAGTCTCTGTTCAGCCTGAATCCAACCTGTTCTATGGTGGAATGTTAGCTAAGCTAATGCTAACCACCTCTCAGCAGCATGTAGCATTGAGCAGTTGTGCAACCCTTTGCTGAACCTCAACATGCACTTCCAGCTTCTATAACTTCTGCAGAAAAGCACCAGCTTCCGCAGAAAAGCATCAGCTATAGATGGGATACTCAGCTGCACATGAGCCTAAGGTGGGCACGCCTAGTGCCAAGCCTCAGGAAGAGGGGTATAAAGCCCCAGTACAGGGCTGAGGAGGTACAGAACTACGTTGTCTAAAGGAACAGAGCTCCATCCAAAACTTACAGGGTGAGCTAATGGACTAATGATTCAACATCAGTACCTAATCTCACTAATGCTCTCAAATACAATCAAATCCTCACACCAGCCTTTCAACATCTAGTGTAAAGCCTCCCCAGAAGAGGGTGCTACTGC
>JAMWET010006766.1:102500-122500 GCA_024036415.1 Prochilodus magdalenae
CTGAGTTACTGTACACTAACACACTACTTACAGTACACTAACACACTACACTTACTGAGTTACTGTACACCAACACACTACTTACAGCACACTAACGCACTACACTTACTGAGTTACTGAACACCAACACGTTACTTACAGCACACTAACACACTACACTTACTGAGTTACTGTCCACCACTGAGCCAAAGCAACACCACTGTAATTACAGCCACAGCGGTGTGGGGACAGAACTTGTATCAGGAAGTCGCTCTGGCAGATGACCAATCACAACAAAGTGAGGGAGCCGACCAATCAGAGTGCTCTGGTCTCAGTGAGATGCGGGGCCTAAAACACATAAGCTCTAACAGTGTTTCCCTCAGAGACGACTACAGACGAACAGTATGAGGAAATACTGTGCTTTAGGAAAACCGCAGCCGCTAAATCTATTCTAGCAGACCTCAAAGAGTAGGTCCCCTAAAAACGGCCCCTTTACAGCTATTATGACATGCATTCCTGAAACGGTCCTGATGAGTGAGCAGCCTATTTCACTCATAAATCTGATATGCCAAATAGATCCATAAATGGCACAGTCAGCGAAAAAAAAAGGGAACAAAAAAAAAAAAAAAACATCCAGTTTTGCCTGCTCTGTTAGCGCAAGACCAACAAAGTATCTCTAGTATGGATCAGGTCCAAATGTGATGTTGCATAATCTGGTCAACATTTAAAATCAGACTCCACGCTTGGAAGATCACCAAGCAACAATGGGATCAGCTAGATATAACTCCTACGACCGAATTAGACTCTTATGTGGTGAGGTGATGTTTGCATATGAGAGCAGAATGGACTGAGCCTGAAAACAGTCAACCTGCCCTCACTGAAAGGGCTTCCAACGTCTTCTCGGCACCGCAGTAGTGGTGGTGTGTAAGAGTGTGTTGTGCTGGTGTGAGTGGACCAGATGCAGCAGTGCTGCTGGACACCTCAGTGTCACTCCTGGACGGAGAATCGTCCATCCAGCAATGTCCTGTGGGCACTGATGAAGGACTAGAGGATGACCAACACAACCTGTGCAGCAGCAAATGAGCTGCCGTCTCTATCTGTACATCTACAGTCTGGACCAGCAAGATAGGAGTGTCTAATACAGTGGACAGTGAGTGGACTAACACACCACCACCAGCAGCACATCAGTTTCACTGCAGTGCCGAGAATAATCCACCACCCACGTTCTCTGTGGTGGTCCTGTGGGTGTCCTGACATTTGAAGGACAGGGTGAAAGGGAGCTAACAAGGTATAGGGAGCAGCATTACATTCTGTAAGTGTAGAACTACTAGGGCTCCTATATAGTAAGTGGAGCTTCTAAAATGGACGGTCTAGATACAAGGAGGTTCACCTGTCTGGAGGTATACAACGGCACCCTGATAGGAGACACTGTATATAAGACATGACCTAAAAACGCATATATACGCATTTTAGTTTATATATATCACATATCGTTAGCATCAGCCACACTTGAGCGAGTTTGGTACCTTGCATGGGGTCGGCTTCTTGCTTCTCCCAGTTGAGCTCCTCCTGCAGCTGGTGGATTTTTTGCCGGCAGCCTTGAATCTCCAGCACGCTCAGCACCAGGGTGTCCACGTCATGGTTGCTGGCCTCTCTGGGGCTCGGCTGCGTGCTGCCGTTCATTGGGGCCGGTATCTGAGTGAAGGATTGGACTGGCTAAGGGGGAACAAAGGGAGCATCCAGCGAAACAGCTTTAGTCTCAAGTTTGACGAATGCTCACCCAACAGAAGATCTGGTTTCGGTATAAACTGATAAACCCCCTCCGTGCATCCTGGGAGAAACGTGATTGGCTTACCCCTTGTCTAAGCAGGTGTCTCTCTTTCCTCAGAATATCCCTCACTGTTCTCACCAGGAGCATAGGCTGGTTCTGGTACATGCTCTGAAAAGTAGTCCAACAGGTTAGGCTGCACCTACGTGACCCTATCTGATGGCACAATGTGCGGTGTGGGTGAAGCGGTTTTTAGAGGCTGTAAAATAAGAAGCTGTAATCCAAAGTCGTAAAATTAATTATTAATTTAATATTTATTAGAATAATTATCAGGCTTTACTGTAATTGGCTGTGTACTTTCCAATTCAATGGGTTCTGTACAGTAAGATGCACAAGCTAGAGACCACCTTTTCAGGGATTTCTCTTCCAGTCAAAACGGCTAATGAGGCGAGACGGTACAGTGGTGAATGGGGGAAACCTAACTACTACAGATAACAAGGTTTTTACAGAGGGGAATTTCAGATCTCTCTTTTCATCTCTTCATAAAACAGAAAATCCTCTCAACAGCCATAAAAACAATTGCCATAGAATGCTATACAACTCAGGCTACGGATGACATATGACCAATCCCCTCTGTGAAAACCTCCAGAGTACAGATATGGAAGCAACTGGAATGTCTGGTGTATGTACGAGCTACTGAAGTGGAGAATTGGGCTCAGAGTCCGAGAACATTTCATACATCTGTACTGGAAACCGCCATGTACAGACACATAGTGGGTCAATAGTCAATCACCCACCAACCTCGATGCACAGAAAGTGAAAACTGCTGCCAAGAGGACTTTAGACGAACTTCTTTCCACATTTCGAGAGGATTTTGAGGTCACGCACAATGTGAAACCAAGAAGTGGCAGAACATGCCACGCGATGCATCTGAACCAATGACTGTCTGAAAACATCACCAGCCAATGAGATTCCACGCTTAGCTTTAAATCCCATTTTTCTTCCATGACTGGTTGCTGATGCAAAGGAGATTACCATATTTGGATCCGGCAACACCATGCAGGAGAGAGAGCAACAGTGGTGACCTGGACGTTGTGTGAAGCACTCCAACTTAGGAGAAATCGAACAAAGTGCAAAAAAATAAACTGCAAAATGTGTATTTTCTGCATTTTCTTTCCAGGAGTCTGAAAGAAAACGAAAAAGAGAGGAAGCCAGTCGGCCCAAAATCTCTACAGCGACCGGTGCGTGGTAAAACGGGGGTTCTGATTGCACTTTCTCCCCTTAAAGTTTGTCATCTTTCACCACTGCGGCTCTATGTGATGATCTCAGTCTTTACTTTGTCCCCTCCTTGCCTTCTTCCAGCCTCCATTCCCCAAAGTTCCGGCAGGTTTGGCATTTTTGCGTCTCATGAAATCCCAAACACACATTCAGTGATGTCAAGGTCTGGACTCCTGGGTGGTCAGCCCATTGTTCTTAGAACACCAGCTGCTTCCTTGTTTGATCCGTCTCTCAGTGAAGAGCTTCTTGAACAGCTACACATGCTTTCAGACCTCCATAGCATTGGGGTGTCTTCTCACAGTAGAGGACTAACAGAACACTCGTAGATGCCTTCAGATCTGAAGCAAGAGAGGAGCTTGATGCTCTCCTCTCTCTCAAAGATGAAGGCTAATTACCTGACAGTGCTGGTGGTCTACCAGGTCTTGTGGGTGGTTGTTATTAGTCCCATTTCCACAGTAACTTGCTATTGTTCCACCCACTTATTGCAAGTGGATTAGCTCATATCTAATTTCCTCAGAAACATGGAATATGAAAAGATGTTTTAGTGGAAGTGAAATAAGTGATGAGTGGTCTCTGATTTTTGCACAGTACTGTATATGTGTAGAAATGTCCAACAGTGCCATATTAAATGGCAGTAATGTGCTCAAGCTAGTCCTGTCTAGACAGAGGACTGTGATGTTAGAGTCAGCATCTTTACACCAACACTTAAATGTTCAGGTGTTCAGGCTTCAGATAAAAGATCTGATATAACTACCATATTCCGGCTGATGTGCTGGAGCTTGACCTTCTCCACAACGTTGGGGTTGTGAAAGGTCACTTCACGCAGGAGCTCCAACATCTGATCAAGCAGCTGCCGGGCCAGGGGCTCCTGCTCCGCACTGTCCACGTCAAAGTCCTCCCTGAGACAAACACAAGTATATTAGATTCCTACTCTGACCTTTAACCCCAGGGATGCACAGATATAAGGGCAATATCTAACATGCGTAACTCACATATCCGCCCATAAACACTTAATAACATACACCCTGTTTCCAAACGAGGTGCATCACCTCTAACAAAACTCTGGAAACCCCTGGGACCTTGGGGAGTTTCCCTTTGCCTTTGTGTGCCGTTTCTATGTTATTCCATATAGCTGAACTACGAACCAGATCTACGGCTTCTCTGAGTTCTTTGGAGAAACCTCGCCCAAAACTACAACAGGCTGGAATTCCATATAATCGAGACACAGGTTTCTCCACTATGTCACCTTTCCAGGTTGGTTGCTGAGTGTGTGGTATTAGTAGTATAGTTTACTAATTCACACTTTTACACTGTTATTTGCTTCTAACGCCAAAAATTTTCACATTCTGATTTTTTTTTAGTACGAAAAAAATCTAAAATATTTTTTTTTTATTATAGCAGTTGCTGCTCACACTGTGTCTCAGAATTACAAAGTTGTATTTGCATTAATAGCTATGAATGTTTTTTTCTTGCTTTTTCGTGAGATACAACGTTTTACAGCAACAAATAGTGTCCCTTACAGTACATAAATACAAACATATAAATTAGACAATAAATATATACACAATACTGAGCACTAAAATCTCTGTTTACACTAATTTACAGTTATGAATAAGAGTTATGAATAAAAACTATGACATATGCAGATGTACACATTACCATATATCACCATAGTAAGGCTGAGGTAGATGATATATATGATATATATATATATACAGGGGTTGGACAATGAAACTGAAACGCCTGGTTTTAGACCACAATCATTTATTAGTATGGTGTAGGGCCTCCTTTTGCGGCCAATACAGCGTCAGTTCGTCTTGGGAATGACATATACTGCGTCCTGCACAGTGGTCAGAGGGAGTTTAAGCCATTCTTCTTGCAGGATAGTGGCCAGGTCACTACGTGATGCTGGTGGAGGTTCGTCCTTCTTGGTGGTATGCTGACATTACCCTGGATACCGTGGCTCTTGATACATCACAAAGACTTGCTGTCTTGGTCACAGATGCGCCAGCAAGACGTGCACCAACAGTTTGTCCTCTTTTGAACTCTGGTATGTCCCATAATGCTGTGTGCATTGCAGTATTTTGAGCAGAACTGTGCTCTTACCTGCTAACTGAACCTTCACACTCTGCTCTTACTGGTGCAATGTGCAATTAATGAAGATTGGCCACCAGGCTGGTCCAATTTAGCCATGAGACCTCCCACACTAAAATGACAGGTGACATTGTCCAACCCCTGTACATACACTACAGATATACAGTGTGAATGGAAGATAACAGTAGGTCAGTCTATATGTGCAAGTGTAAATATGCTAATGTAAAATGCAGAGTGATGTTTGTCCATGGAGATCATCGTTTAGATGGTATTGGTGAGATGTGCCATGGCTGATATGGGAACCAATGCAATACTGCAATACATTAAATACACAATATGGACCAACAAATAATAAACCAACACTTTAAATTCTAATTCAACACAAACGTGACCTAGTAAGGTCCTAGTAGGTCGCCACAGGTATTGGAGCCATGCTGACTGCAGTGCATGCCACAGCTGCTGGAGGATGCATGGGGAAAGATCCATAGGGCAAACACAATGATCGAGGTAGCCTTGCAGATGCTCAAGTCTGGGGAATTAGGGGTCCAGGGCAGTACCGTCCAGCGGCTAACGGACCGGTGCAGAACCAACAACCTATCTCTGAATGTGATCAAACCTAAGGAGATGGTTGTTGACCTCTGATAAGTGCGAGGTGACCACCCTCCACGGAACATCACTGGCTCTGCTGTGGAAATCGTCAGGAGCACCAAGTTCCCTGGGGTACACCTCACCTGGCCCCTCAACGCCAACTCCATAGCCAAGAGAGCCCAGCATTGCCTCTACTTCCTGCGGAGACTGAGAGAGGAAGGCTCACCTCCCCTCTCCCATCCTCACCACATTCTACAGGGGGACTGTGGAGAGCATCCGGAGCAGCTGCATCATTACACGGTTTGGGAATTGCACAGACCGCAAGCCCCCATCGGGGCCTCTCTTCCCTCCATCATGGACATCCACACAACACCCTGCATCTGCAAAGCCACCAGCATAGTGGATGACCCCGCCCATCCCTCACACTGACTTTTTTCTAGGTACCGGAAGGAACCGGAGCATCCATGCCATCACTGCCAGACTCTGCAACAGCTTCGCTCCTTAAGCGATCAGGTTTATAAACTCAAGGACTGATCTGAAACCCCTCTCACACACACCACCACTACCTCATGTCCACAAACGAGTGCTGTGTTGGTGCTGCACCGTCCTGCCTGTTAACCGTGTCCGATGTCTGTTCAGTGTATCGTATTGTTTTCTGGTTTGCTTTGTTTTCTGCTCACTCAAGTCTGCATGTTTACACTTTGTACTCTTTGGTTCCATGTTGCACCCTCTTCATGAAGGAATGTAATTTCACTCCACTGTGTACTTATACACGGATGGAATGATAATAAACGCTTCTTGACTAGACTTGACTACCTGGAAGTCTTGGCACCCGCAGAGCAGTTGGAGCAATTAGGTGCCTTGCTCAAGAGGCACTTCAGTCGTTGCTGTCTGTTCAGTTGGTCCAGTTGAACCAGCAACCCTCCTGTCACAAGGCTGGTTCCCTAACCTCTAGTCCCTGAGACTCTGAAATCTGATTTCAGACCATCTAGAGCACCAAGGGTTAAAATCTGATTGGAATCACGTTTTAGGCCACATCCAAGTGCTGTTTAGAGCAGCTGTCCAGACAGTCAACATATCTACCATGATACAACCTGAATATGCCAAAAGTTGAATTTGGGCCAGCACCCTTCAGAACAGCCCTCATAAACAGTAACACAGTTCTGCTTGCCACTGAACCACTGCAGTCCATCATAATGTCTCGTTATGTATTTATGTAAGGACTGTGAGAGGAACCACAAGAGACTCTGTCCTTGGGAAACTATGTGTACCAAAACCTTGCCCCCTTTTAGTGATCTTATTTCTTTTACACTGTTTGACCTCATTAGAGACTCCCTGGGAAAATATGCACCAAAGCCCACACTCAACTTTGTGTTCCTCTAGGTTTTTACACCATGTGCCAACTGCTCAACTACACTGACATAACTTGTCAAGTAGACAAACGGAAATAATCCAGAAGGACCCAGAAGGACCCGGAAGGACCCGGAAGGACCCGGAGCTCATATAAGAACAGTGGCAGAGTATTCTAAAGACCAGGCCTGTTTGTGTGTTCAGTGGATTTCTTGTTTGGGCTACTGACAGCTGATTACTATGTTACCGTACCATCTCTGATCCTCGATCCACTTGGCCAGGTAGTGCCTCACGTCTATGGGGAACACATCCGGGTAGAGCTCGGACAGGGTCTGGTTGGACAGATGTGGAAGCTGCTGGGAAATTTGACTCCACAGCGCCATAGCGAGGCAAAACTGCAACTGTCAGAAAACAACACATGAAGATTAGAGCTGCATCGTTGGATGTGCCCAAGCTGGAACAGCAACACAGAAAATTTGCATTTATATACAGTATCGTACAGACAACTCAACATTAGATTGATCTCTATTAAAATGTAGTGATATCTGGGATCTCATATATATGTATGAGAGAGAGAGAGAGCGAGAGAGAGAGAGCGAGAGAGAGAATGGCCCTTCCATAAATCCCATGTGACAGCTTACATCAGATATCATAACTTATACACACACACACACACACAGCAGAGCTAATTGGATGCCCTGTGCCTCGTTACTCCGTATAGCTTCAGTGTGAAGGGGCGGGGCTTCTGTTGCCAGACCTATGATATCACAAAATCAATTCATTTACAATAGGCTGTTTTTGCCACCTGGTTTCCATACGTGGACTGTGTGGGGATTGAATGATATGGTCTGAAACATTCCAGAAGAATCAACATATGAACTTGCGTCCTGAATAAAAGCACCTTTTGCTATGGATTTGCATATCTGATGCAACCATATTCAACGAAACACACTTCAGTAGTGTTTGCTATAGTAGTGTATGCAGTAGTGTCCTGCCCCACGTCAAGCAAATCCACTCCAACAAGCTTTTTTGAGAGACGCTGGAGGGAAAGAAGCAGCGCCTGCTTCACTCCCGCAGTGGGAAGAAAGGGTTAAACCACGTCATGATTAAACAATGTAGTTGACAAACAGCTCAATGCACCCAGACATACAATTCCACCTTCTTGTGTGGAACCTTACTGCTGCTGTAGAAGACTGGACACGTGCAGAACGCATGTAACAAGCCTCCAGAAAGCACTTAATTACTCATAAAATCATTACATTTGTTCACACAGTACAGCTTTACATTTAATAACCAAGATATGCATAATTTCCATTTCTATTCTTTTTCGATAAAAGACAGACAAAAGGCAGTTCTGTGTTTTATGCAGATTTCACCTCTGCTTAGACTAAACATGCCCTTCTCCATCAGATCACGCAGCACTGAAAACATCTGATACCGTCAACACATCCAGCTGCTGCTGCACACATAAAACACTCATCGTCAAAACACCTCCTGCACTGCAGTACGAGTGGAGAGGGAGTGACACCTGGCCTTCTGGACATGTGACACATGACAACGAATCGATCGTCTTACTTAGGCTTTATACAGCGTTTAGACTGTACTTAGGCTTTATACAGTGTTTAGACTGTACTTAGGCTTTATACAGTGTTTAGACTGTAGCTAGGCTTTATACAGCGTTTAGAGTGTACTTAGGCTTTATACAGTGTTTAGACTGTACTTAGGCTTTATACAGTGTTTAGACTGTACTTAGGCTTTATACAGCGTTTAGTCTGTATCTAGGTTTTTTAGAGTGTTTAGTCTGTATCTAGGCTTTATACAGAGTTTAGAATGTACTTAGGCTTTATACAGAGTTTAGTCTGTATCTAGGCTTTATACAGAGTTTAGTCTGTAGCTAGGCTTTATACAGCGTTTAGACTGTACTTAGGCTTTATACAGAGTTTAGTCTGTATCTAGGCTTTATACAGAGTTTAGTCTGTAGCTAGGCTTTATACAGCGTTTAGACTGTACTTAGGCTTTATACAGAGTTTAGTCTGTAGCTAGGCTTTATACAGCGTTTAGACTGTACTTAGGCTTTATACAGTGTTTAGACTGTACTTAGGCTTTATACAGAGTTTAGTCTGTATCTAGGTTTTTTAGAGTGTTTAGTCTGTATCTAGGCTTTATACAGAGTTTAGAATGTACTTAGGCTTTATACAGAGTTTAGTCTGTATCTAGGCTTTATACAGAGTTTAGTCTGTAGCTAGGCTTTATACAGCGTTTAGACTGTACTTAGGCTTTATACAGAGTTTAGTCTGTATTTAGGCTTTATACAGAGTTTAGTCTGTATTTAGGCTTTATACAGAGTTTAGTCTGTATTTAGGCTTTATACAGCGTTTAGACTGTATCTAGGCTTTATACAGAGTTTAGAATGTACTTAGGCTTTATACAGAGTTTAGTCTGTATTTAGGCTTTATACAGCGTTTAGACTGTATCTAGGCTTTATACAGAGTTTAGAATGTACTTAGGCTTTATACAGAGTTTAGTCTATTTAGGCTTTATACAGAGTTTAGTCTGTATCTAGGCTTTATACAGAGTTTAGTCTGTAGCTAGGCTTTATACAGCGTTTAGACTGTATCTAGGCTTTATACAGTGTTTAGACTGTATCTAGGCTTTATACAGCGTTTAGACTGTATCTAGGCTTTATACAGTGTTTAGACTGTATCTAGGCTTTATACAGCGTTTAGACTGTACTTAGGCTTTATACAGTGTTTAGACTGTACTTAGGCTTTATACAGAGTTTAGTCTGTATCTAGGCTTTATACAGCGTTTAGACTGTATCTAGGCTTTATACAGCGTTTAGACTGTACTTAGGCTTTATACAGTGTTTAGACTGTACTTAGGCTTTATACAGCGTTTAGACTGTACTTAGGCTTTATACAGAGTTTAGTCTGTATCTAGGTTTTTTAGAGTGTTTAGTCTGTATTTAGGCTTTATACAGAGTTTAGAATGTACTTAGGCTTTATCCAGAGTTTAGTCTGTATCTAGGCTTTATACAGAGTTTAGTCTGTAGCTAGGCTTTATACAGCGTTTAGACTGTATCTAGGCTTTATACAGAGTTTAGACTGTACTTAGGCTTTATACAGAGTTTAGTCTGTATTTAGGCTTTATACAGAGTTTAGTCTGTATTTAGGCTTTTAAATACAGACTATCTAGGGTTTATACAGCGTTTAGTCTGTATCTAGGCTTTATACAGCGTTTAGTCTGTAGCTAGGCTTTATACAGCGTTTAGTCTGTAGCTAGGCTTTATACAGCGTTTGGTCTGTAGCTAGGCTTTATACAGCGTTTAGTCTGTAGCTAGGCTTTATACAGCGTTTAGTCTGTAGCTAGGCTTTATACAGCGTTTAGTCTGTAGCTAGGCTTTATACAGCGTTTAGTCTGTAGCTAGGCTTTATACAGCGTTTAGTCTGTAGCTAGGGTTTATACAGCATTTGGTCTGTATCTAGACTTCCTTGAGCCCATATACTGAAAATACAAGCTCTCTATTTGAGCAAACATCACTGATTACTAAACACCACTGAGAGCTATTTAAACAACTTCATTCATTGTGAAACCTCTAATCAGCAGCACACCTGATTTAAGAGGAACTGATTACATGAGCAAGGTGTAGCATGTTGCTGGATTTTCTTCAGAAGGTCTTTGGAAATCACACAATCAGGTACATCAGATTATATGATATGGTTTATTGTTTTATTTATATTTGTTTAGATCTTATTTATATAAACAAGTAGATTGTTAGTAAACAGATCTGTCTCTTTAGGCTTTTAAAGTAAACTGTATTCTTTGGCATACTCAAGTTTATTAAGTTAACACATCCTCCACAGACAACAGCCTTTTACATACTGCCAAAATATGCCATTTAATGAGATTTATGGGAAAGTCATGGTGCATTTTATGTCATGTTTCCATGATATCCTCAGCAAAATTAGAAATCTGCAAAGTTCAATCTCAATTAATACGCTGGAAAATAGTGAAATAGAACCTATATTGTCACATACAATAAAATTAATAATACTTATAACAATAACAACAACTATTATTATTATTATTATCTTTGCTATTATTATTATTATTATTATTATTATTATTATTATTATTATTATTATTTAATCCAATTGAATAGGCCCAATGACTTTGTAATGAAACATGTAGCTGACCAGTGTTCTTTGAGTACTGATGGTATCCACAACATACTCAGAAAAGTATACTCACTGACATCATTCATCAAGATAACAATACAATATCATCATATCATATTTTAATTGAACCTTAAAATCCACCATATGACTGAATTCAATAGCTTAAACGTATTAAGTGTCCAGAAACAAAGGGAAGACTGTAAAGTACAGAAGAACCTGGACATGACAGTAAGGGACCTCAGTAACGGGTCACTGCACCAGCACAATCCAGCTATCTCAGCTGATCAGCTCTTTTGTTAAAGCGATTCACACGGAACAAAAGCCCACTCTGAATGCTCCCGTCACAGATCAGGTGCCAGTGACCCTGTTTAAACCTGGTCATTCCATGTGACCAGTATCTACACTGTATCCCGATAAGACTTTAGTTTAGCTACATGCTTTTACACTTGGTAGTCAAATACTCCGCTGCTTACTCAGACTGAAATCCGATTGCTGTGTGGGACGGAGTATGCAAATCTGCTCATTATGCAACAGCCAATCGCTTATCTGTTTGTCTGCAGTTTGCTTTCCACAGCAAATAAACACTTAGTGTTATCCGGTCCCCAACCATACACGTCCTCCATGTTTGTCTTCCTCGCACACACGGATCTCTTGGATGAGGGGCACCGCATGGGAAACAGCTGCAGTTGTGCTGGGAAGGAGGCATTTCCATGGCTGCATTATGCGGCCCTAAGTGGTCTCAGACCACCTCCTGAAGAGCAACAGGGATAGTATCTGCTTCAAGCCCTCATCCAGATATAATCCTGACACTCAGGACGCATGACGTGACCAGGTGTAAATGGGCTCAGTGAGTGCTCTAATTAACCTCCTATGGCATCTACCGTATCCACCCCATACCAAACCACTGACAGCCATGACCAGCCGTGTTTGGAACTTTTGCAGGGAGCCCGATCCCAAACCAGGCTGCAGTTTTCTCTGCCAAGTTCTCTTTCAAGCTTCCTGTTCCATTACTTTAACAGTCCTGCAGTTCCACTCTGGCACATATAACTGCTGCACCGTTTATGGTGGAAGGGAAATGCGAATAAGAAATTGGCAAACAGGAAACCAGCTTCACGCTAACTCATCGTTCAGCTCGTAAACAGTGAGTTTAAACAGAGAAGCAGAATAAATCCACTAAGCTCATCTGAAGGATGTACAGGGCAGTCTCGTTTCTCGGTCCAAACAAAAGTCATGTCCCCGCCCACCCCTTGTTCCTGTTCTTAAACAGCACATGAAAGCAGAAAAAGAGCTCTCAGATGACTAAACCTGAAACACCGAATATAGATCTAAATTACAATCGCCTACAAAACCCCCTCACTGAACGGGACTAACCGAAGTATCAAGGTTTTTTTTTTTTTTTTTTTGTGCCTATGCATCGGCCAATCAGAAGGCCAGAGATACTAGGGGTCCATTACACCATTGTTGCAGTAAGGAGAGAAAAAAATGGCAAAAATATTAAGATATGACATAGTTATGACGCATTTTCAATATTGTGGTGATATGGAAAACAATATTTAGTTTTTCTTAGTTTAAATAAGTTAAAACAGACAATAAAAAAATACAACAACAACAATACTACTAATACTAATACTAATTATTATTATTATTATTACTATTATTATTATTATTAGTAGTAGTAGTAGTAATAGTATTATACACTATAATAATGATAATATAATAATAATGATAATAATAATAATAATAATAACAATAATATTATAATTATTATAAATAATAATAATAATAATAATAATAATAATAATAATAATAACAAAACAACAACAATAATAATAATAATAATAATGATGATGATGATAATAATAATAATAATAATAATAATAATAATAATAATAATAATAATAATAATAATAATAATTACAAACTGCAGTAAATCCAATTCTGCATTTCTAATTCTGCACACTTTGTAATAGAGCAGACAGTTGGTCCACATTTGTTAAGAAGTGTCATGGTCCTGTGACATAATTCATCATAATGATATCCTCATATTCCCCTTCGCTGAAAGCTAATATGGGAATTGTGGGCCGTTTCTAATCCTCAGTTCTCCTAAACGTGTCACATTAACATTGTACATGTAAATGTGCAAATTGGCACACCATCCAGCTGAACCAGCAGTACAGAGCAATTCAACATTTATCTCTGCGGTGTTTCAAACGCAGTGAAATCAACAAACTGGTTATTTAGCGCACTAGCCTAGCAGCATTTAAATAAATACAGTCATATGCAAAAAAACCCACTCAGCCAAAATAAGTAGACACAAACTTCCCAGATAACAGACGCTCCAGGATTCCGTATGAACGTGATCGTGCGGAGGTTTGAAAAGACCTGCTGAAGCTTTTACCATGTGCTAAACTTGGCAAAAGAAGAGAACTGGCTTTCACAGAAAAGCACCATATTACAGTCTGCTCTCTGTGGAGGACCTGCTCAACCGAAAATCATCGGCACTCTATCAGGGGTGTATAAACTTTTGCAGATAATGGTATGTCATCAAATGTGGGTCTGGCGTTGACGTGAAGTTTAGACAAGCGGCTTCCAGCCTGCAGACTAACAGGAGAGGTAGAAAACAGAGGGCGGGTGGCGAGAGTAATCTCTTACAGCCCAGCTCATATCAAAACATTCCTAAAAAACAAACAAATAAACAAACAAACAAACAAACAAACAAACGATAAACAAACGGTCTTCAATCCTCGTCATATTAACCTTCATTCAAAGTTCAGAAGGTTGTTTTTTTTATCTCTTGAAAAGCTGCCACTGCGAGGTGTCGCGCACCCACCATTAGTAACTGTAAGGGTCTTAACATTCCGTCAATAACAAGAAACGTTGATGGTTCACAGCCCTGGGCTAAAAAGATCTTTCTTCCCGTTCAGTGAGCTCGTTTGTAGGCCACTCGTCATTCAGAACCATGTTCTGTGTTTCGTGTTCAGTTGGCAGTGAGTGGTCTTTCTGCTGTGTTGATTAAGAACAGGAACGGGAGGAGGGGCGGGGGTGGGGGGTGTTGGAGATGGGGGTGGGGATCTGACTTTTGTTTGGGGTGAGAAAGGAGAGTACCCTGTACATCCTGTCAGCTTTATCTCCGGCTAACATAAGGAGACGGCGCACACGGTATACAATAGATGGTGCGTCCTGACAGTTTTTAAAATGAGCCGTGCGGTTGTTCTAAAAACCACCTACTTGGACAGGCTTGGTTGGTGTGCTAGTTTGTCTGTGTTGAGTTATGGGATTACACAACATTTACCAGGGATTATCCTCATCAGACGGCAGTATAGTAACCCTAAGGGTCTTAACTCCTGCCGTCAACTAAAAGAAAAAGCTATTTTGCAGGCGCCATGCTATTCAAAACCATCAGGATGGAACGGCGTTAGTGCCTGACAGGGCTTAGTCACGGCAGTCGTGGCTTATTTTTGGATTGTTGTTGTTGTTCTTCTCACGTTAACTTGTTGAGTTGGTGAACTGGTGCATCATATGGGCCTCAGCCATTGTATGCTTAGCTCTGGGCAACGTCGGGCCCAACACAGGAGAACAACCTAGACACGTTTGTTATGCATTTCGATAACTTGTGAAAAGTAACATCTGGATTATCTTTGCCTATTCTATTTAAAAGTTTGGGATCACTCTTTATAATTATAACTTATAATAAATACATACTTATGTGTATATAATTAAATATTAAATATTAATATATTAATATTAATTAAATATATATATATAAACACACACACACATATATATATATATATATAAAACACACACATATATCGTCACTGTCCAAAGAAAAACAAGTATCTCCAAAATGCCAACTTTACAGGAAAGGCCAAAAACCTCATTCAATTGTAATGTAAGTCAATGGAACCAGACATCCTTCCAACCAGTTTTGGGCCATTCCTGTGGGTCCATTCACCATGAGATTCTCACTCAGAGTAAACAGCAGCTAAAGCGTTCAAATGATGCATAAAAGTCAAAAAGGGCAAAAGTGGAGATACATGTTTTTCATTGGACAGCGACGATATACCCCTGCATTTCCACAGCGCCAACTTTACAGGAGAGGGCAAAAACCTAGTTTCATTTTTATGTAAGTCAATGAAACCGGAGTTCTGGGCCATTTCTGCATTATCTTTGCCTATTCTATTTAAAAGTTTGGGATCACTCTTTATAATAAATATATATTTATGTGTATATAATTATATATATACACACACATACACACCCCTGCATTTCCACAACGCCAGCTTTACAGGAGAGGGCAAAAACCAAATTTCATTTTAATGTAAGTCAATGAATCCGGAATTCTGGTCCATTTCTGCAGGTCCATTCATCACAAATTTTTCACACACTGTAAACAGCAGCTCACGTGATCATAAAAGTGAAAAAAAAAAGTTGTATGTTTTTCTATGGACGTACAATAAAAACCATGAACAATGAAAAACAAACACATTGTAAATTTTAATGCACCGATCTATTCACAAGTAGCTATTTCCAATGCTCTGATTTTTTTCAGGCGTCATATAATAATACCAAGCAGTTATATTAGACAGCTTATAGATGTTTCACTGCATATGACGGAAAATAATTGACAAACAATCATTCTCACGCTGCCCACCTTGAGATCAGACCCCCACTTTTATAACACAATGAGTTCTGGATATAAACTGATCATGATTCCCGATGCCATGTAGCTTTTTCAGATATTAATTTCCGGCTCTGTTAATCATTCTGGATTCGTAGTGCGCTGCTGGGTATTGGCAGCCTGTAAAACTGCATGGCTCCCTCGTACCAGCGTCACTGAATACCTGCAGCCAAACTGGCTTTACAGCATCAACCACACTACCAGCTACTGAACAACACCTGGCCTACGACAAGGACGCGTGATCCTTCCTGCTGGACCTGAGCTTATCTAAACAATATTGACATACAACTCTGATCTCGATCAGCTCCATGACATGGCAGTAATGTCTGCAGCCCAGCAAAACCAAAATACACAAGGGTGTGTCTGAGAGTGAGTCACCAAAAGAAGCCTTAACAGACTCCGCTAGGCCGGGGAGTCCCTGAGAGAGAGCGCTGTACTCTGTATGTCTTTACAACACCGTCACAGAACACTGTACGTGAATCACAGGAAACAGCTTTGCTTTGTCATTAGCAGAAGCCATAGCTTCTAGTCTAACACACTGGCAGCAACGAAAGTGACAAAACTGCCCTTTGTACAGCTGTATGGTATATGGAGAACAGAAATCAGAGCTGATGCTATAGGCCGCAATTTCTCCAGGCCCATGAGACCATCGCAGCTGCCTGGCAGGCCGTGATAGGTGGTACTGCTGTGTCTACAACACGGTCCACACTAAAGCACCTAAAATCAATTCTTTCTTTTAAACTGGAAGGAAACGTACCCAGCAAAGGACACTAGCTTCACTTCTCAATTAGTACACGCACTGTGTAACATGACACCGACACCAGCTTTTTTAATTTTTTTACGTGCGACTGGGAAACTCAGAAAATACCATACGTGTGCGTCATGGCGTTTTAGTGCCGTGACTTTTTACAGCTACATGGAATTGCTTTCCGTGATTCAGCGCCACATCTATCTGCTAACAGTCTGCTTTCTGCACAAAGGGGAGCCCTGCCGACGATTAGATGGTTAAGCAGTGAGCGAAGACATCCAGAGTTTTGTGTGGAACTGCTCACAGTGCTGGTGATAAGATCCAGATTGCCACATCCAAAAGCTCCCAGCCTGAATGTTATTCCTTGAAAATCCTTAGATACACGCTGGCTGGGGTCTGACTCACTGTTTAGTGATAGTAGAAGGATAACGCTTTGGCTTATAATGTATTTTAGTCATATCCATAAATACAAGACGTTTCCATCTGATGGCGTTCACCCCTCCGGCATGAAATGGGAATGTTTGGTATTTGGGGGATCTGACTGTTTAACCATATCTAGATCACATACGCAAACCTGTGTAGGTCCGCTGGTGGTCCAGGTTGGCACAAACATAATATGGGAACACCTCAGTACAATTTCACGGTCACATGATGTATGTTTGGTCAGAAATCTGATCGGTTGAAATATAGAAATGAGAACCTGCAGTGCTGAAAAATGAAACATGTCAATACTGAGATTCTTACTCAGCATTTATACATACTGTGTCGCAGTGAATGCAGTTAAATGGGAAACGGGATTCCTTTTGCTCTGCCTATATTGAAACATGCAGGTGTTGAGTGCTCTACAGGTGCTGACCACCTCCACAACGTGTTCATAAGACTTCTAATATGTTTGGTTTGGAATATTGAAAATGGCTATAGGTGTGATATCGAGACTCCTGGTCCTCATCCCAATCTGCTATCAAATCTCTGCACGTGTCTTTATAATAACCCAAATGACTCGGTTAACGTCTACCTTGACGGAACTGTTGCAGGTAAACGGTAAACCGGACTCATTTAGCTCTCGTCATAATCAAGCATGCAGGTGGTCAGTGCTCTACAAGTACTGAGCACCCCTACAGTGTGTTCAGTAAAGCATACTGTATTGTAACCTTGTAACGTGACATCATTCATAACAACACTCTCTCTCTCTCTCTCTCTACGCACACACACACCCACACACAGCCCCGCACCTCAAACCGGTCTAAGCGACTCTATTCGTATCCAAATTGACTTGAACTATTCCGAAATTTGGAAAAACTGGTGGAATTGTCCTTTCAGCGCAGGATGCCTCGTTGCTATAAAGCCAAGCAGGAAAACAAACAAACTCCCACTGAATGTCAAGGTTATAAAGGTCTCCCTTCCAAGCACTCCAATCACCAGCAATGCATCCGGTCACTGCAATGCAAATGACCAGTAACACAGACATGCTACACATTCAGGAGCTCATATAGGCAGATGATAGAAGTCCGTGTCATCTGTAGTAGGAGGAGTACCACTTTAACATGCCTGGGAAGTTATTTCCCTGGAGGAGAACTGACTTTAAAGCCTCTGCTTGTGTACTAGGCCTACTGGACAACGCCACAGAGAACCAGGCAGCCTACAAATCTAAGGGGAACAGAAACCAGGCGGCAGGCGGCCACTCCGATTCTGTAACTCTCTCGCCCAGCGAGGTATCGAACAGCTCGAACAGCCAGTGGACTCAGGCAGAGGTCTAAATGCAAACAGCCAGCTGCCAGTGAAGCAGCAGGGCCTCCTCTGAGGAGACCACCGTCACAGCCACAGATATAGTCATATTACTGTACCTACTATATATCATAGGCAGGGGGCTTTTATTCCTGCCTGAGGATATGACCACCAACACCAACACCACTATCCCCAACCACCACCACCCTGCCCCCCCCCCTCCTCCAGCTCCTTCAACTGCAGGTCTGCTCACAGGCCTTATCGTCGTTTAAACAGCCAATACTGGCACAAACCAATAAACCACCCCCCTTAGAATGCCCACCGTACAGTGGGGAATAACCACCAGCTAGAAACACACACAGCTAGCACTGTTTCTCCGTGTACTCTAGGTACAGGCCAGCGAGGAAAAGGAACGTACGTCAGTGGCCTAGAACATCAACTTGCTCCCCTTGACGTTGAAAGAAAAAAGGCGCTGCTGTTTTTTTTGTTTTTTTTTTTGGTTGTTGTTTTTCTGTTTTGCGCCATAAACAACGACTGACAGCACGCAGGAGGTCCCAAGCCGGAGGAAGAGTAAAAGTAGAGAAAGATGGAAATGTCAGACTTACTTCTCGTCGACGCCAGCTCTTATTCACATGTAAGGAGAAATAAGCTTGTCCGCCTTCCGTGTGTGCGCGCGCGTGCGCGTGTGCGTGTGCGCGTGTTTGTGAGTGAGTGTGTGTTTTCTTTCCCTTCCCGACTCTGTCTGTCGGTTACTTTCACTTTCCCGGCCTGATCGGCGATCAGCAGCACCTTCAAGCGTTCGGTCGTGGAGGTGCGCGGGCGCTTCTTATTCGAATCTGCCGTTCCACCTTAAATGGAGCAGCAGTTTCATTCTGGCGCCATTTAAGGTGGGACGGGAGATGATGAAGTGCAGATGAAGAGGAGTGGTGGAGCTCTAATGAAGCTCGTGAGGAACATCTCCAGTCTGTGTTTGGGGCTGCAGGGGAACAGTGAGAGCCTGGCTAAACAACAGTGGAGTGTGTGTGTGAGAGAGAGGGGGAGAGAGAGAGTGGGCGGGGACTATGAGCGTCATTTCGGCTCGCGCTGGCACGATTTCCAGTAAGAGGGCTGGTTTCGAAACATTTCCGGGTGCCTCTCTCTCTCTCTCTCTCTCTCTCTCTCTCTCTCTCTCTCTCTCTCTCTCTCTCTCTCTCTCTCTCTTTCTCTTTCATAAGCCTCTTTTTGATTTATTTGCTGTTTCTCCCTATTTCTCTTTCACTTCTGGCTCTCACTCTCTCGAACTTTCCTCCCTCTCCTCATCTCTCTCTTTCGCATTTTCCTTTTCTGCCTCCCTCCTTCCACCTTTCTCTTGCATTTTTATATTCAGCCTCTGTTTGTTTCTCTCCTCACCTTTTGTTTCTCTCGTTCCTATTTATCTCTTTTTACTCCTTGCTCTCTCTCTCTTCCTGTCTCCCCTTCTCTTCCTTTTCTCTCTTTACTTCCCCTCCTCTTCTTTATGCACATCTCTTTCTCTCTCTCTATTTCTTTTACAGTTGCACTTCCTTCTTTCTTTCTTTCTTTCTTTCTTTCTTTCTTTCTTTCTTTCTTTCTTTCTCTCTCTTTCTTCCTTTC
>JAMWET010006766.1:127500-140000 GCA_024036415.1 Prochilodus magdalenae
ACTAATACATTACACTTACTGAGTTACTGAACACCAACACACTACTTACAGCACACTAACACATTACACTTACTGAGTTACTGTACACCAACACACTACTTACAGTACACTAACGCATTACACTTACTGAGTTACTGTACACCAACATGCTACTTACAGTACACTAACGCATTACACTTACTGAGTTACTGTACACCAACATGCTACTTACAGTACACTAACACATTACACTTACTGAGTTACTGTACACCAACATGCTACTTACAGTACACTAACGCATTACACTTACTGAGTTACTGTACACCAACACGCAACTTACAGTACACTATCGCATTACACTTACTGAGTTACTGTACACCAACACGCTACTTACAGTACACTATCGCATTACACTTACTGAGTTACTGTACACCAACACGCTACTTACAGTACACTAACACATTACACTTACTGAGTTACTGTACACCAACACGCTACTTACAGTACACTAACACATTACACTTACTGAGTTACTGTACACCAACACGCTACTTACAGCACACTAACACATTACACTTACTGAGTTACTGTACACCAACACGCTACTTACAGTACACTAACACATTACACTTACTGAGTTACTGTACACCAACACGCTACTTACAGCACACTAACACATTACACTTACTGAGTTACTGTACACCAACACGCTACTTACAGTACACTAACACATTACACCTACTGAGTTACTGTACACCAACACGCTACTTACAGTACACTAACACATTACACTACTGAGTTACCGTACACCAACACACTACTTACAGTACACTAACACATTACACTACTGAGTTACCGTACACCAACACACTACTTACAGTACACTAACACATTACACTACTGAGTTACTGCACACCAACGCACTACTTACAGTACACTAACACATTACATGTATTAATGACGTGGTCAGCAGTAAACTTGTGAACATGAAGTCGTGTTTCCATCCTACAGGTTTAGACGATGTAGCCTGCCATGACTCAGGGCTGCAGAGATTGTTGTTTGCTTCAGATAGAATTACATTTACAGTCGTTTGCCATCATTCTGTTTAAGTTGGAAGCTCAGGGATGCTAGGCTGGCTGAGTAATGGCCCACCTAATGGGGGCTGCAGTCTCCGTGCCACCCCAGCGATGTCTGTCTTGCATCTTGGAACATAAATGCACCAGACAGTTCTGGGAGTCTGGGAAGTTGCGCAGAGCGGTTTGTCAGATATAAAGCTTGATCCAGCCTCGCAACGGTCGCTATGAGGAATACTCCTGTGGGCGGAGCATAAACAGGTCACCTAAGAATGTAGATTACATACAACAACAACAAACCTACGGCGTAAAATGTGAGGGTGAATAAGTTAGAACTGTTGGACATGGGTTGGGGAACCGAGGGCCAAAGTCCAGCACAGCTTGGTGATTTCCCTGCTCTAGCTCTAAACAGTGGGCCGCTATCCTCTGGCTCTCAGGGGATTAATAAATCAGAGTGAAGTTTGCTGGAAGACCTTGAGTAAAGATCATGAGTTCTCCGCAGCTTCTAGGTTAACATTTCACTGCGTAGTTCCAGTGTTAGCATTAGCGGTAGCTTTAGCACTAGTCCGTCTAAAAGGGTTTCTGTTCAGTGGGCGCAGTAACGACTCTTAGTTGGGCATGTCCTGAATTGCAAGTGATCCATTTTGTGTCTTTTATGTTTACTCTGCAGCGTTCCTGATTTAAATCCACCATAGTCAAAAAAATAGGTGCACAAATAGCTGCACCCAGAATCAATCAACCAACAGGAACGAAACTTGGTGCATAGGTTTGACATCATAAGACATGAGAATGATTAAAGTCTCACGCTTGGCCGTGCATGTGACATAAGTAAGGACAGCCCTTATCTCTGTACCTGACTGACCCAACATCCAGGGTTGCAGACATTCAGCTAGCAGTGATGCCCTCCATAAGTCATCCTGTGAGTGCCAGCACCATTGGCAGACGGCTGCACAATGCAGAACTACATGCAGGCAGGCTGTTACAACAACTGCCCTTAACACCACATCAACGTCACCAAAGACTGCGATGGTGTCGTGCCAGACTGTCATGGAGTGACTCAGAACAGCAGCGGGTCTCCTTCCGTAACAAGTCCTGCTTTTGTCTTTGTGGAGACGACCAACGTATCTGTGTGTGGAGGCGCCATGGTCAACACCAAGATGAGTGGTTTAATGTCAGCATCACACGGCCAGAAGGCCTGGTGTCACTCCACCTCCATCTCTACCACACCACCTGCAGGAACTGTGTGAGGATATTCAAGCTGCATGGGATGGATTATCACAGGATACCATTAGGAACCTCTACAGCTCCATACTGAGACGTCTGGCATGTTAGCAAACATGGCGGCCCAACGCCATACAGAGAGACACTGCTTCTGTATGTGTAGCTCAATAAATATTCTTCATATCAGTCAAAATGTATCATTATTCATTGTATCCTGGTAACCTTTATCCTCCTTCCCAACAGCACTGCAATCCCACACCTCCTTCTGGGTGCAGCTGTTCTTTGGATGAGTGTAGCTTTGAAGTGAAAACACAAAATAGCAACACACTTAACGTAAAGCTAACAGAAACTAGGGTTACCTATCTGCACTTTGCGGTGTCCTACTGAAAGCTGTGCTGTTTGAGGGACACTACACGAGAGGAGAAAATAGCTCAGCAGGGTCTCAGCAAGGCTTAGCACGCACATAATCACTTACTACAGTTACAGCTGAAATACGCAGACGGCTGAGTTCTATTTCACCCCAACACAAAGCACGGTGTAGTCTTTCTGAGCACGCTGCAGAGAGGCAGACCTATAAATTGTGAATGCAATCAGATTATATGATAGCAGTCAGCAGCGCCGGGTTATTGTATTAACTGCTCGGTACAAGTACTCTTCCAGCGGATGAAGGCTTTGCCTAGCCGCAAGGCCTCGGTTTCATAAAGAATAAAGGGTTCCTGGAGAAACGTCTCCAGAACGGAACTGGGTTTTGTGCCGTTGGTCCAGGGCTGATCCTCATTCTTTAACAGTGAGATGAATCCAAACTGGACAGAACGTCAGGGTATTGTGTTTCTGACATATACATAGCCCTTATATCCGTATTACGATGATGCTCTTTTCTGTGTTAGCTTAGCCATGTTAGCTAGCAGTTTCTTACGGTCATATTTAATCCATATACGTATATGCCTTAACGCATGAGAATGTTCAGGCTGCCTGAGATGGATTATCACAGGACACCATTAGGAACCTCTACAACTGCATGCCGAGATGTCTGGCATGATGCTTTAGGAAACATGGCCGCCCAAAGCCATACTGAGAGACGCGACTTCTGTATAAAGACACGACTCCTGTATAGCCCTTACCTTCCTTCCGAATACCGTTCTTTGCCATCTCCTGTATAGCTGCCTTTTTGGAGAAACGTTTTTTCTTTGGTCATATATACATACTGTACATACCGTATATGCTGTATATACACTCACTGGCCCCGTTTCATTAGGTACACCTTGCTGGTACCCGGTTGGGCCCCTTTTGCCTTAATTCTTCACAGCACAGATTCAACAAGGTGCTGGAAATGTTCCAGAGTGAGCTTCGTCCAGACTGACATGATAGCCTCACACACCTGCTGCACAACCATGATGCTAGTCTCCCATCACACCCCAGTCGAAAGGGTTAGTCCTCTCATTCTGAAGTGCTTTTCTAAACGAGGCAGAGTACAGAACAGCCGATCAGAAATCAGTGGAGTTCCTCTTTCTGTACAGAATATGGTTTTATGGACAACTAGCTGTGCCTTCTGTGGATAAACCAACTTTACCAAAAGCCAGATTAACTTTGCGAGTAGGTAAATGAATGAATGAGTGAGTGAATGTAAAGTTGATGTAGCTTCAGTCTTCATTACATTTACGGCATTTAGCTGATGCTCTTATCCAGAGCGATTTACAAGGTTAATCATATTACAGGAGGGCCAGTGTAGTGTTAGGAGTCCTTCCCAAGGACTCTTATTGGTGTAGCACAGCATACTCACCCAGACTGGGATTTGGTGGGCAGTGGTGTTATCCGCTGAGCTACACCAACCACCAACCATCATTAACCAATGTATAACGTAAACCTGCTATAAATAAATGAATAACTACATAACTCAGTAAATAATAAATAAATAAATAAACAGATAAATGTGCAGTAAGGTAGGAACGTTAAGGTGGTTTAAATCTTCATTAATACATGTATGAGGTAAAACTGCTATAAATGAATACATAAATAAATAAATAAATAAGTAGTTTGTCTTCATTAACTTATGTAATATTCTTTGTTAATTCATGTGTTATAAATAAATAACTAAATAAATAATTAAATAAATAAATGAGTGAATAAATAAATAAATAAATAAATAAATAAATAAATAAATAAATAAGCTCTAAGATTGTACATTTGAGGCACTTTTAGTCCTTTAACTTATATATGACTGTATATGGCTATATAACTGCTAAGAGCCATATGCTCCTGTCCACACTTTACCAAAAGCCAGATTAACTTTGCGAGTAGGTGAATGAATGAATGAATGAATGAATGAATAAATGGCCTGTAAGGTAGTAAAGTTGATGTAGCTTCAGTCTTCATTAACTAATGTATAACGTAAACCATAAATGAATAACTGCATAACTCAGCAAATAATAAATAAATAAATAGAAAATTGGGCAGTAAGGTAGGAACGTTAAGGTGGTTTAAATCTTCATTAATACATGTATAAGATAAAACTGCTATAAATAAATAAATAAGTATTCATTAACTCATGTAATATTCTTTGCTTATTCATGTGTTATAAATAAATAACTAACTAAATAAATAAATAAATGAGCTGTAAGGTAGTAAACCCAAGGTAGTTTAAATCTTCATAGCTATAAATAAATGAATGAATAAATAAATAAATAAATAAATAAATAAATAAATAAATAAATAAATAAGCTCTAAGGTTGTACATTTGAGGCGCTTTCAGTCCTTTATTAACTTATATATGACTGTATGTATATGACTATATAACTGCTAAGAGCCATATGCTCCTGTCCACACTGCAGCCCAGAGCTCCACTATTACTGCTATTCGGAAGTTTGTTTAAACTTTACCATTATCCAACTAGATCAGCGGAGAACCGGAATCTTTTTCCTGTTTTGAGTCAATTAATCATCCACTGGTGAATCTAGGTAACCTAGCCGGCCCTGCGCGCCGAGGTCAACAGAGGATATGAGTGGAGAGTGAGGTTAGGCAGTTTATCTTGGTAGGCTGCCAAGTAGAGCAACATCAGCCCCGCAACCACAGAGAGCGTGAGAAATGAAGCGCCGGGTCCAGACGTTGACATATTCTCTTTAATATTGTGATACTTTTCTCTTAAAATACAGTCTTTTCTGAGGTAGACCATTACAGTTCAAGAACATTATCATTTTTTTTAAAACAGACATCAAAAAAGACATGAAATAAATACTTTCATGTACAATATGTCGCAAAAAAATGAGGTAGAAATGGTTACAGAAAAATGTACAAGAACAAAGTTACTGTACTAACGGCTTAAAAACAGCTAAGAAATGCAGCTTTTGTTGAACAAACTGTTTATTACCCGGGCCTACACAGTTTTCCGACATTCCCGAGAGTTTATCCACAAGAACATCTCTCTCAGTGAGACTAGTCTCACTGAGACATCTCTCTCAGTGAGACTAGGGGTGGACAGGGTTGCCTCTGGGCCTTGTAGACACAGATCAGTATGACTGACCAGCCTGTATGGCACTGACTGAGGCCAGCAGCTGGGCTCGAAGGGTCGCCTGGTGCTATAGGGTTACCGGACATCAGGGAGGATATGGCTACTCCAAAAGGCTGTGGTGATGTGGAGGAGCGGGGGCAGGGGAGCGCAGATAGCCACATGGCCCCATACGGCCAGGTGAGGGGCTGGGTGGGGAGCTATTACATCACATCATGCTACAGGCCATTCCAACAAGCCAACACAGGGCCAAATCCAAACAAGCCCTCGCAGCTCTAACACAGCCACGTGTGAATTGTGTTGGTGGCATTTATTGAACCGATGCTCACATTTGACCCCAGTAAACTCGTCACGGCACTCTTTTCTGGGCAACATAAAGAACACAAATATCATAACTGCTTTACTTCACCTCATATGTCCTTTATTTACCTTTCTTTATTTTAAACTTCTTTTAAATTTCATGATGAATATCAACAGACACACTCATCATCAACAGCTGCACCCAGAAGGAAGTGTGGGATTGCGGTGCTGTTGGGAAGGGAGATAAAGGTTACCAGGAACAATAAATGATGATCAGTTTGGACTGACATGGGGAATATTTATTGAGCTACACATACAGAAGTCTGTCTCTCAGTATGGTGTTGGGCCGCCATGTTTGCTAACCCAACATGCCAGACGTCTCGGTATGGAGTTATAGAGGTTCCTAATGGAGTCATAATAATCCATCCCATGCAGCTTGACTACTCTCACACAGCTTCTGCAGATTGTGCAGTATGGGTGGAGGTAGAGTAACACCAGGCCTTCTGGACATGACAGTCAGGCACAACACCATTGCAGTCTTTGGCGGCATTGACGTGGTGTTAAGGGCAGTTGCCATAACGGTCTTGCCGTGTGCAGCCGTCTGCCAATGGTGCTGGCGCTAACAGGATGACTTATGAAGGACATCACTGCTTAGTGCATGTCTGCAATTGTGGCTGTTGGGTCAGTCAGGTACAGAGATAAGGCCTGTCCTTGCTTACATGCCCAGCCAAGCATGAAACTGGAATCATTCTCATGTCTCATGATGTCAAAGCTACCCACCAAGTTTCGTTCCTGCCGGTTGATTCCTTCTGGGTGCAGCTATTTGTGCAACTGTTTTCCTGATGATGAGTGTCTAGTTAAAGCTTTGCTCCCCAAAGCAATATAAATTATGCTAATGCTTTAAAACATGTATCATTTTTGGGGACCTTGTGGTGCCGTGACCCTGTAGGCGGGGTTCCTTTAATGTGAAAGCATAAACAAAGTAAATGCTGAATCTGTGGCATTGCAGTAAACGCCAGAATACCGAGAAACTAACATTGGTAGAAGCTGCTCTTTCTGGATTGTCTACATGTCGAGACACATTTACAATCGATTATTAGACATGATTAGCTGCCAATTGCATACAAATGTGTTCTGATTCATCTTTGGGTTGGGTTACTATTAACATTCGGACTGAAAGTGACAGTACAGGCTCATGATTTTGCCCGATCCAAACACCGAGGTGAAGAATCTAATCCACAACGTTTTGTTTCCGCTTAGCCCAGGTGTAGTCAATTAGCCAGGACATATTGGGTGTCCACAGTTTGCTGTAGGTTTGCACTGCCTGCAGTAGAACTACAAGGCAACTGAAATCATAGACGTCAACAGTCACCCAAATCTGTTCTGCATATACATCCCCAAAACCTCGCTCAACTGCATCCCGCTTTCCTTAAGATCATGTAGGCTTGTCAACATGTCAGTCTTGAACATTCTAACCCCAGAACACTCACTCTCTCACTGATGCATATTCTAACCTGCTTAACTTTCTGGTTTCTTTTGGAAGGGGCGGGGCTGGGGGAAGGTGGTGATGTGCGGCGAGTTCTGGGGGGTTCTGGAGCCTATCCCAGCCCTCAGTGGGTGGGAAGCAGGAAACAGCTTGGACAGACCGCCAGTCCATCACACGGCAGACACACTCACTCACACAATCACACATAGGGGGGCAATTTAGCTTCTCCAATCACCTGACTACATGTCTTTGGACTGTGGGAGGAAACCCACTCAGACACAGGGAGAACATTCGAACCCCATACCAAAAGAATCCTGGATGCCTCATCTGGGAATCAAACCCAGGCTCTTCTGGCTGTGAGGCCCCAGAACAGAAATCCCTACCAGGGCACGCTTAGTGAAGACCTGGATGAGTTCTGAGCAGGTTGACGGAAGCTGTATTCACAGTAAGGATTTGGGTGACGTTGTTGTTGGTTAGCAAGGTTAGCCTTCTAGCTTCAGCGCTAAAGCAGAGAAGCACAACCTGGACCCTGGGTTTATCAACACCTGCGGAAAAAAATAACGAGTGTGCATTGGATTTCTCCCCCAGCCACTGCTGTAGGTACCTGTATTCACCTCGCACCAGGGAAGGACTAGGATGTGAGCACGGCGGCGCTGGAAACAGTTTGTCCAACAAATTGCAGCATTTGGTCTGCCATCTACAATAACATCTCATGAAGACAATCATCACTCCATCGAAATCTACATCAGAAATAAAGGGAAAGGATGAGGGCAATATGTATTTATATAGAATTACAAAATGTGGATTTTTTTTACTTTATGGCATCAGATATCCTCCGAAATACCTGAATTACATTCAATGTGAGTCTTTGTAGCGTTTTCAAGTTTCTCCTATGAGGTAATACCACAGCTGCAGCGTGGGTACAGGTCTGCGACAGGTTCGTCTCTCGCCTCCGGGAACACCTCATTTACTCACTACTAAGACCCTAAGGTTACATACATTCTTTATCATTTCTGAGGTAAAGAAATTCTTCCTGAGTATTCCAAACAAGACTACATACACTAAGAAAAAACAAAAACAAAAACCAAAGAGTAAGCAGAAGAGAATACTAGACGCTTGAGGAACCCATTCTTCCGGTTCTGGTAGGTTTCTGGGTTTTTCATTTTCCAGGCGTTTCAAAGCAACCGTCTCGGGAAAACTGGAAAACTGGAAAACGGTATGAGGAATGTGGAATGAACCGGTTTCGCGGTTGAGGGCTCTGCGTTTGAGACCCTCAGGACTCCCCGTGTTATGAGTGTACTGGTTGGTGGGTTTGGTTACAGTGTACAGAGAAGATTGTGCAGACAGTAAGGGCAGGGCCAGTCTCTCTCGTCTTACTTCTTGTCTCTTAATACTATTTGGGTAGCGATGCATACGCTGCTCGTAAAACAGACCGCGCTTTGACAAAGTGCACACGATACGACCGCGTTCAACGGCGTCCCACTCCTTCGCAGAATACTGTCGGTGTTTAACAGGTTGCATAAATGCGCTTGTCTTTTGGTAAAATGCTGTCGACAGGGCAGAAGCTACTTAAAAAGCGATATGGTGCTTCTTCTTTGATCATTTTTGGTCAGAAAACATTCCGTTCGCTCCGATATACCCCAAGCCCTTCATCGCCAAATGATCAAACTAGAGGAAATCATAAACAATAAAAGATATAATGGCTTTGGAGTGGGCAGGCAATAAATAGGATTCCAAAAATTGCAGTTAATGTGGTGGAGTGGGGGAATATAAATCATATCCGGGTTCATTCAGGGGTCGAGGAATTCCAGTAGAACTCCAGAGTTATTTCAGGTCTATGTCAGATTCTCTATCATGTAAGCGACCGACTAAATTGCCTCCCCTCTCCAAGAAACGCCTAATATTAAATTTCTTTGGGGAAACCAAAAAAAAAAAAAAAGTATATGTATATTTATAGAAAAACGACACACCACGGCATGTTTCCAAGAAAAACAAAACAATCCAAAAACGCTTCCTCACCAATACACGGTCATCTCCCAACATAGCCCCACTTATTTTTGGCTGCAAGTAAGTAGCTACAAAAAAAAGAAAAACAAAAAAAAACAAAAAAGGGAGAGAAAAAAAAAAGATTTACGAGGCTTCGCTGCCTCGACACCGAAAACACGAAGAAGCAGTCCCGATCCAGTGGCTGACTTGTCTCTCAGTGGCTGTACACCTTGCTCCATTCCATACAAGTGTCAGGTTCTTTGGGGGTGCCGTGTGGCCGTACCTTGCAGAAGGCGCTCTCGAAGTCTTTGAAGGCTGGCGAGGAGGAGAGGGAGGCGGCGGAGAGGCCGTGCATTTGGCTAGAGGCCGAGGCCGAGGCCAGGGCCTGCTGGCAAAGCTGCTGCAGCTCCAACATGGAGAAGCCCTCTGCCCGCTGCAGAACCACCGCCAGCTCCCTCTCGCTCAGGCCGCAGCCCTGTGGCGCCAGCGCCTGCAGCAGCACTTGCCTTCGCGCGCCCAAGTCCGGCAAGCCCACGTGGTAGCGCTTGGACATGCAGCGCAGGAGAGGCTCCTTCAGCAGGTCCGGCCGCCTCGTGGAGCACACCACCAGCAGCGGGCCGGCCTGGCCACGCTGGGTCTTCTCCAGGTGGGCCTGCAGGTGCTGCTTGAGCCCTTCCTCCTCTGCCATCGCCTCCACCTCGCTCAGCAGCACCACGGCCGGCTGGCGCGCCGCAGCGACCGAGAACAGTGCGGCCAGAAGCTGCTCCGCCTCGCCTTTCCATTTGGATGCTAGCGTGGCACCACTTAGCCTGTAGAAGGCAGCACCCAGCTGGGATGCAATGCTGCGGGCCAGCGTGGCCTTGCCTCCTCCTCGCGGGCCGAACAGCAGGACGGTTCTAGGCGGGCGCACAGCCGGATCAGGACGCAGCACAGGCCACAATAGGTCCTCCTCAAGGGCCTCTTTGACACGACTATGGCCAGCCAGCTCCGACCACAGCGGGGCAGGGGTGCAGTCCTGAAGCTCGTTGTTCACCACCTCAAGGAGGCGCTGGTCTGCACTCTTCAGTTGCTCAGAGGCGCATTTGTGGGAGAAGCCATGGTCCACTCCATTTTCTCCAGTCATAGCTGCCGGGGGGCTGTAATCACCAGCTGCTCCGTAGGGTGGGGAGAGCAGAGGCTTCAGGCTGCTGTACTTGCCCACTTCCTCGCCCCCCAGGCCTGACTGGGAAGAGGGTTTGCTAGGCTTGAAGCCTTGTGGGTCTACAAAGCCATTCCCACGGCATTCTGCTTTGTCACCCACACCATACGGCGAATCACCGCCAGACTTCAAAGGGTCATAGCCATACTTCCTGTAGCGCGAACTGTCCCCATCTTCGTCATCCAGGCTCATCTCAAACGCCTTCCTCTTCAGAGAGCCCCCAGACTCTGAGCCACCCAGTCCGCTGTTCTGGTAGCCATAACTGCCACCCACCACTGTGGGCCTTGAGGTGATAGGGGTAGGGGCGGCAATGCCAGACGGCAGGTAAGGGGCCGCAGGGTGGCTGTATGTTGGAGCGAGGCTGGTCTGGTGGGGGTAGGTGCTAGGGGGGTAGTTGTAGACAGGAGCGGAGGGCGTATAGCTAGGCACAAGAGTGGGAGCGGGCTGCAGGGTATGTAGAGGGGCCGAGGGAAGTGCTGAACCGGCTTGGGGGCAATAGCCTGAGGAAAGGTAGGTGCCGTTATAGCTGGGGGGGTACTCGCTGGAGTTCGGACCACTGCAGGAGCTGCTTCCGCTGTAGCCTGAGTCCGACAGGTTGCTGCTCACCGCTGACACTGGTGGTCCCGCGGATGTAGGTGCCACCTTAGGGCCGCTAAGGGAGTCATGGGATGAGGGGGGCAGTAAAGGGTAAGCTCCGTCAGTGCTGTGCGTAAGTGGCCAGGGCTCTAGTTCACTCTTCTGGCTGCCATTAAGGGCTCCGAAGGCCCCCGGCTCAGGGTAGGCGCCCACGGGTGGTCGCTCGTAAGGGGAGTCCAAAACACCTGAGTATTTCTCGGCGTAGCGTTTGAGCAGATTGGAGGCGGTCAAGGCCGAGATGTCATCGTTAGCCCAGGCGTAGCTGTACGAGCCGCGGCCTCGGTGTGGGTAAAGCTCGGACTTGTGGGCTGGGGAGGAGGTCGTGGAGGACACGTCCAAATGCTGCTCAGGCCATTGGCTCAGGGGCTGGGCATGCTCCGGGTTCCAGTGCATCTTCAACAGGCCTGCTGGATACACAGACAAACACAAACCATGTCATAACATGAAACACTGAATGGGGGCGGATTATATCTAATATACTCAGCAAGTCAGATGGCTGCTGATTGGCTGAGCCCGACCTAAGCAGAGATTTTTGTGCTGGGAGTTTTATAATCTCCCTGGACACTCGTTTGTTCACCTAAATGAAATACCATCAATTAACTAAATTACATTCCGGTTTTACACACCTTTCAAATCACTGTTCAGAGGATTAGTCTGCATAACCTGCTTTTGGAATTAATAACCGAGTGACCATTTTTTCCCCACCACTGTGCATATCACCGACCTTCTATTGGTTTGATCTTAATTTTGCATATTTCAATAATTAGGATATGTAACTAAGTGGTTCTGAATGGTTTGGTATGAAACACTCAATTCCAGTGAAGCTCACCAAGCCGGTTTTCTCACAGTGGTGATGGGAGCCAGACTCCCTGCCTCTAAAAGCTACCTATGAAAAGATATGCAATGCATAAAACAGTTATGAGTGTACTTCCTGGTGCATAAGATAAACAGGCAACCTTAAAAATATGATTTCCATCATCATCAGATTCACCATCAATGCTACATACAAGTCCTAGGAGACGAGTAGGTTCTCTGGTGGTTTTAGATTTTAGTAAGAAATATCTCCATTTGTGTTCTAGACACATGCTTCCCATCACCACCAACCCTGAAGAAAGCTGA